>CM053769.1:447289440-447343207 GCA_028658325.1 Potorous gilbertii
GAGAAAAACATGTAGTTTACTCTCATCACATTCAACTAAAGGAAGGAATAAAATGCACACTCATTTTGGTATGAAAACCTATCTTACAATACAGGAAAGTGGGGGGAAAGGGGATAAGCAGGGTAGGGGGGATGATGGAAGGGAGGGCAATGGGAGGAGGGTGCAATTTGAAGTCAACACTCAGGGAGGGACAGGATCAAAAGAGAGAACAGAAGCAATGGGGGGCAGGATAGGATGGAGGGAAATATAGTTAGTCTTACACAACACGACTATTATGGAAGTCATTTGCAAAACTACACAGATATGGCCTATATTGAATTGCCTGCCTTCCCAAAGGGAATGGGTGGGGAGGGAGGGATGGGGAGAAGTTGGAACTCAAAGTTTTAGAAACAACTGTCGAGTATTGTTCCTGCTGCTAGGAAATAAGAAATACAGGTAACGGGGAATAGAAAGTTATCTGGCCCTAAAGGCAAAAGAGAAGATGGGGACAAGGGAAGGGAGGGATAATGGAAGAGAGGGCAGATTGGTGATAGGGGAAATTGGAATGCTCGTTGTATTGGGGTGGGGGGAGGGGACAAATGGGGAGAAAATTTGGAACCCAAAATTTTGTGAAAATGAATGTAAAAAGTTAAATAAATAAATTTATTATTAAAAAAAAATATTTCTGCAGGAGATATGAAGTTTGAGAGCCCACAGGAGCTAGAACAATGAAAATGTTTGAAAGAAAAGGTCAGTCATTATTAGGTGAAAATTGTCAGCCACAGTTGTACACTACAATGCCTCCAAACCAAGGAACCTATCTACCATATTAATATTCGATTTAGTCAACAATTCTGCTATGAGAATAAAATTCTAATTTTTATAAAAGTGGTCACCAGGAGAAAAAAGGATTCTCTTTTCGAATATATTTTTATGCCCAGTTTTGGGGTGGGGGAGACAAAGGGAACGTCATTCAAATTTTGTTAGGAAAAAAAAAAATCTATCCATATAACTGTCCCTTCTCCCAAGTTAAAGTTTCACTAATCAGTCTCTGTTTATACTAATCAAGAAAGTTAAAAATAGGAAATGAGGTATACCTTCATTACAGCCAGTTCAAAATTAGATTTCCTATCTCAGTTTAATACACTACCAAGCAGCTACCAAACAGTAATACTTGTAGTTAATAATATGATAGATTCCAATTTCTATAGATTTGTCCTAATATTAATAAGTGCCAACTGTACTGAATTTAAATGACATTCTTGTTGACAGAATCTTGAAAAGAATTATGACTGACCCTTTGAGCCAAAAACCTTTACCCCAGGAGTTTCTACATGTCAAAACTGGATTACTTTACTGCATACCTAAATTCAGAACAAAGACATATTAAAATAAAGAAAAAAATAAAACCTTTGGTATAACCCTTATATTCTCTGAGTTATTTTAACATAAAGGCAGAATCAAGAGAATTTATTCATTGGAGTTAACGAAAGATAACAGTCATGCAAAAAAGAACTACTGACCCATCATATTCCATGGCAGTCACTTACTAGAACTTCCCAAGGATATCTTCATTACTAACATGAAGGAACTTGTATCTCCATTTGAAATATAACCCTCAGTTTCTTTATTTACAACATTAGTAACACAAAGAGCCAGTATAGTGCTAAGTATATTGTTCTGCACAGAAAGAACATGTCATAAATGGTGCTGTCACTGAGAACATTTAGATATAAATAATCTAAATGAAAAAACATGAGATCTAAACATTCCAGAAGGGCAAAGATGGTTATAATTGTATCCATTGCATACTTCCAGAATAATGTCTGTAACTCAAAAACTCAAAATTTTATTTTAAAACTTCCATATAGAAATGTAAATATGACTACTTTTATAAGTATTCATTTATTGTAACTATTAGAATTAGTCAATTCACTTACAGCAACCACAGATCCGTTTTTCTGGCTTAAAATCATGAAAGGAATATGGATATAGCACTGAACTGAAATTCTTATTGAATAGCGTACTTGATATGAAATAATTTTTCACTTCAAGGTTAAGTATAAAACTCTGATGTTACCATTCTACTCTTATTATTGTATATAGTGTGGTGCAAGCAAAAAGACATTTCCAGTCAATTCAACAATGATCTTTCTTTAAATAAGGGACAACTCAATGAGTGAATTCTCAAATTCCTTTTGTTTCTTTTAACAAAGTCAACCTAAGTGTGAGCTTGAAGAAAGTCCTCTGAAACACTGCAGAGGACATTTCCCATCAAGGTGAGACATCAAAGGACTTTACTCCTGCAGATGCAGTATCATTTAAGAGAGAAAATGTGGAATAATGGAGAAAGAAGTGGTCAAAGAGAGAAAACAACGGAAGTTCTACCTCTAAGACATATAAGCCATGTGGCCTAATATAACTAATATGGAAATATGTTTTGCTTGATTGGACATCTAACCTATATCAAACTGCTTGCTTTCTCAATGCAGGGAGAGAAAGGAAGAAAATCTGGAACTCAAAATTTTTAAAAATGAATGTTAAAATTTGTTTTTACATATAATGAGAAAAAACTTGTTTTTTAAAAAATAAAATATAAATTGTGTGACCCTGGATAAGCTTTTTCATTCTTGAGACCTCAGTTTCTTCATCTATAAAATCAAAGGGCTAGATAATATTGTCTCCTTCCAGTTCTAATAGCCTATGATCCAACAAGTCATGCCATTGTATTCAGAACAAATTAAACATTATACATTCATTTTTAAACTGTATTTCTTCACTTTTAAACTATATTTCTCTGCCTCTCTCAAATGAGAGAATAAAGTAGAGCGATGGAGGAAATAGTACTAAAGTTAACATATAATTCTGGATATTGAATCACTGCATAAATGCAGTCTTTTTTCTTTGCAAAATGTATTTTAAAACCTTCTCTTGGTCCTACAATAAGTTGTTTATATTAATTTTTAATTTAATCCAATGACTGATAAATATTTTGGCCAAATTAAGTCAGGGTAGCCCTTACATTTCTTACATTAAGGGAAAAAATAGTAACCAGAAAAACAAGCTGAGTTGACCTTAGCTTACAAGCTTGTTTCTCTAGTTTTATTATAATTCATTTTACATTTTTATTAACAGGGCCTTTGTTTTCTTCATCCCCCTCTTGGGAGCTACATAAATGCCTGTGTCTGGAATTTTCTTTCCCTTTCAAATGAAAAAGCAACTATTCTCCCAGCATAAGAAAGAACAGAGTCTTTCATGGCTATTGTCCAAATGAACTCCTAGCAGAGAATACATATGCTAGCAAAACTAACATTTAACACACAGATAAACTCATGTAGTCAGAACTTAAAGGAATAAATATGTTAAAATATTATTTATACCATCAATAAAAGGGATTGTTTTTACTATATCTGACCTAAATCTTAGACTATAATATTTGTAGGTTTTGTTTTTGTAAAAGTCATTTAAATAGCATCAACTTGAAGAATCAAATTCTGTCAAAATAAAGGAAAACATAAAAGTTAGTAACTTACCAATTTTAGCTTGTTTTTCTGAATGACATCTTTGTTTTCCTTTTGGTACAGCTCCATTTTCTTTTTGGTATTGTCCAAATCCACATTATTGGTCAAGTTAAAAACTGCATCAGAAGAAACCACAACTGCATGAGAACATGTTAATATATATCTTGTGCTCAAACAAGTATTGCACCATTTTTTTAATTCCCTCAACTTCAAATAATGTCCTTTAAACAAAGTGGAGTCTCTGTTGATTATTTTTAAAGTGTACATATTTTTAAGGCACAGACGCAGATAGGTGGCTTTGTAGATACACTTATGGGCATAGAATCAGGAAGAGAAGAGTTCAGATCCAACCTCAGACACTTCCTAGCTGTGTGACACTGTGTACCACCAATACAATATTCACAGCACCTATGGAGGGAGGGCTATGAATATGCTGCTATAATTCTGAACTGCAAAACATAACAGGCTCTCCACAGGGAAGACACCAAAACATTTATTTAAACACCAGAAAGCCAAATCCATTATAGCAGAAAAGAAATCTATATACAATGACAATGCAGGGGGGCACCACCATCCCCAAGTCTTCCCACTGCGAGAGCCTTGCAGTGTGTTTTCTCTCTCTCCCTCAGCTCTAATTGCTGTGTCCAATTTCCTCTCAGCTCTGCTCCACCCTTCCTGCTCCACCTATTTGACAGGCTACTCCCACTACAGACTCATTTCACTCAGGTTTCCATGTGACTCAGACAGGTCACATAGGCCTATTAATGGATGGAAAAGATCTTCCCATTATGCAAAAATACGTTAACAATATACCCTAGCCAAGTCACTTAACTCAGTTTGCGTCAGTTTCCTCACTTGTAAAATAAACTGGAAAAGAAAACAGCAAACCACTCCAATACCTATCTTTCCCAAGAAAACCCCCAATGTCACAAAGAATCAGACATGACTGAAAAACAACTCATGATAACAACAACAACAACATTTCCAGTTACATTTAAATCTGATTTCAGCCCTACTCAGGAGTTTTGCATGGCCTGGGGATGAGCTGAGCTGGATGTCTATAAAAGACTGTCTCACTTTTGCATTTATATTCCCAATGCCGAGCAAAGTACCTGGTACATAATACACACTTATTGACTGACTTATTGATAAGATGGGCTTATGGTTTGCGTTTTGGATTTTCTTGAAAATTTATGTATTATAGTGGATATGTTTTATATGTTTACTGGCTAGAAAGCTGGCTTTAGAGTCAGGAAAATCTCAGTTCAAATTTGAACTTAGTCGTATTGTGTGATCCAGAACAATCACTGAACCTCTGTTTGTCTCAATTTCCTTAAATGTAAAATGGGGATAGTAATAGAACCTTCCTCACAAGGCTGTGAGAATCAAACGAAGTAGTATTTAAATATTATACCTCTTCTGAAAAGGAGATTGCTACATGTTTAAGTAAATTTGGCTATAAGTAGAGATGGTAGATACTCATTTTTCTTTAAACCTTTTAACATTTTAAGGCTCTAGATACATAAGGTATTGTGGATCCAATAGGGTCATAAATTTAAAGACAGGAGAGGCTTTAGAAGTCATATAGTCCAATTCTTTCATTTTACAGATGAGGAAACTAAGGTCAAGAAAGGAGATTAAGTGAGTTGCCCACTGAGATTTCAACTCAAGCCCTCTCGACTATGAATTCAAATACAACTAAAGTAATTTCACTTTAATCCAGCAATAATTTAGATTGCTTCATGTTAGGAAATACCGCCAGATATGTATTCTAAATTTTTGTTAGGGAAGAGATTTTCCAACACAAATGTCAACATAAAGAATTAAGTTTTGGGTTGAAGATGAAATGGTTTAGTTTCTAGTCCAGGTTTCCTTCTTTTTATTTACAAAATACCAGTTTACCAAATGTGTTTATTTTTCACTATCATAATATTGTTCTCTCAACCTGCTAGTTTCTTTTTACTTGAAAGTTCAAATATGAACAATAAAAAAAATTATTAAGATGATATTTAGAATTCATAATGTTTTGTAGTGGCTCAATTAGATTTTGCAATTACAAGAAGACAATTCTGATTCATTGAAAGCTTATTCCACTATCAGAACAGGTTTCACTAACTGCTCCTATCAAATCCTTTTGAGACTATACTCTGGCGCCACTTCATCCATTCATCTCCATTTATCCCCTCAAAAGTAATCAATTTAATAGTTTTCCCCAAATCCCAAACACTTTCCATTCTGTCACTTCCAGGCTTTTAGGCATCTTGAGAAATAATGTAATCTTTTTACCTGGCCATGGTGGAGGCCAATGAAATGTGGATTCAGATGTATTTTTTGTTTATTTTATAAGAAATAATGCAAGCATGATTTTTACTTTGGGGGAGGAATAGTTTCTTTTTTATTATTTATTTCTTTCCCTTGATGACAATTTTCAAGCATTTTGTTCTAAGGATTCCTTTACAGATATAAAATTATTGAGCAACAACTCCTTCAAAAGCATTTATTTGTGTAAGTCATATCTATTGATATTTACCTATTAAAAATTAAAACTTCATAGTATTATTATGAAAATACTTTTACCTTACTGACTCCCCAGGAGTTGTGTGAGTGTGTGAGTGTGTGACATACACGCATGTATATATGTATAACTTAAAAATTGTTGTTTAGTCATTCTCAGTCTTATCCAACTCTTCGTGACCCCATGTGGGGTTTTCTTGGCAAAGATATGGAGTGCTTTGCCATTTATTTCTCCAGTTAATTTTAAATATGAGGACACTGAGGCAAACAGGCTTAAGTGATGTTGCCAGGGTCACACAGTTATAAGTGTCTGAGGCCAAATTTGAACTCAGGTCTTCCTGACTCCAGACCTGGCACTCTATCCACTGCACCACCTAGTTGCCCTTATGGGAAAAATTTAATAAAATAAATATAAATACAACACAATGTACATAATGTTCATTTATGGTTTTCTAAGTACTTGACCTCTGGAACTGCTTTCTATTTGAGTTTGACACCATGTTTGAAGAACAAGGAATATGAAGGAAAAGGGAGAAGTTGTATATTTTGTTTCTACACAAACATAACATTCTATCTTATAGCTAGCTCTACACTAGCTCTGTAAACTTAGGCAAATTACCTCTCTGGGTCTTAACTTTACTTAGATTTAATACACAAGAATTTCTTAAGTGCCTATTAAATATGCAAGGTACTATATATAAACACTGCACTACAAAGTTGAAATTAAAACATCCCTGAACTCAGGTCCTGAGACTGGGGAAGTTGAACAAGACGATCTCTAAAGTCTCTACTACGCCTGGGACTAAAATGATGCCATCAATTAGGATTTAGGAAGATATGCACCTTGTTTTGTTTTTTAATACATGATAAACATCTGAGCAACAAATAAAAGGATACTGGTGACATATACATATGTTAAGTCTATAACCAAGGTGCAGAGGAATACAGCACTGGCCCTGGAGTCAATCTGGCCTCAGACACTTGATACTAACTAGTTGTATGACTTAACCCCAAATGCCTTGCCTTCCCCCCTCAAAAAAAAAAAGTCTATAACCAAAGCTTGTCAATCAGAATGATGACTATATTTTTTTAAAAAGCTGAGTTATCTGCTTTCAATATAAGTAGACGTCACCTTTCTTTAATTTTAAATAAAGCAGAAACAGGAATAACAAATATTTTATAATCACAGATGGATTAAGGGTAGAACTCAATAAATACCTACTGATTAACTGATTTTTCTAATTCACAACACTTCCGCACTTCCAGAAGCCATGATTTTACTATAGTGAGTACTCTCTCAACTCACATACACCTCAACTCCTCTAGACTTCAGTAGATGCTCTTCCTGAATTACCAACAGGGAGGCTTCTTTAAACTTCTTTAAGCTCATCTTGAAAACTAGAGACCTTGTTATTAGGACTATCTAAAGTATTTTTCTGCTCAAGACCTACAGGCTTGAAAACCTCAAGTTCATTGCCACAAAGAATTCTTGAAAAAGTTGGAAGACTTTATGAAAATAAAAATGTAGTCATTGCTTGATTTAAAAATTAATGAGGATTAACGATGAACTGAATGTAAAATATAATAAATACATCATCTGGTCATTAGTAATCCTATTGCGCATGGCAATTATTGTTGAGTGTGTTTATTCTAATTATGTTTTCTAAACAACTGAAGTCTCAAAAATATGTTTTCAAGAAAAGCTGCTTTTCCTGAAATTCAAATGAATTACTCATAATAATCTCCACTGCTCAGACAGGTTCCTTTTCAGTTAAAAGTTCCGTGTGCACACACTGTATACATTTAGAATCAGAGACTGTCAAAGCACAGCAGAAAATAATTATTAAAAATGCCTCAAGTTTTTAAAAGTCTCACTGTCCTGATCATGCTCACTAAATAACAGCCAAATGTCCACTACATTTTATGCCATTTGACCTTAACTTCTTAACTTCATTATCATGTAAACTAAGTCTTTACTTTTAAAAGTCGTTCAGCCAAACCCCTACAATTTAATTTTACCCAAATCATGAGAAAAACTAGTTCTTCTGAATTATGATTTTTCAGGTCTCTTATGCTCAACAATCAATAAACTGAAATTGGGGAGCTGCTGCTGAAGAGTCACATGGGAATACTGACATAAAAATCACATTTACAATGTGAGCTCCAACCAAAACAGCTGTACTTGAATGTCAGCACTTCTTATGATTTAAATACAACTTTCAAAAATGTTTATATAATGACATAAATAGCCAATAACATATGAGTTATATATCATTCATATATTAAAACACAATTCCAGTAAACTTCAAAAAAAATTAACTTTATCATTTCACCATTTGATAAGCACACAAGCTGGCTTTCAAAATGAATCCATTCCTAACTTTTTACAAATAATTTTATAAAATATGAACTTTTCCCGTAAGAAATATCTCTTTTAGGCTACTGAGAGTGAAGTACTACCCTAAACAGGTAAACCACAAACCAATATGATTTAGAATATTACATAATGGAAAATAATCACCTCTTGCACTAGAAAGCTGAGTTTACAAAAGTTTTTCCTTTCTATAAAATAAAAAGAACCAATTTTGATGACTTTCCCCATACGCACACATGAATTCCTTCTCATGAACCAATGAATATCCATCTACAATCCCAGAAATATTAACAAGTAAATTTGTACATATAAGCAACAGTTACATAGAATGTGCTACACTAATAGAATTATCTAGATTTGTTTTCTTAATAGGCATCAATTTTATGAATGAGCATCAAAAAAACAATGTACTCAAAAGAATATGATCAAATTGCTCAAAATAATAAAGACTCCTCTGAGATGAGGGGAGAAACTATCAAAAAAATTGCAAGTTCATGCAAGTCACAGCATTGTAATAACACATTTCAAAACTGCAGTCACAAAACAATTTAGTTTCATAATCAATTGGTAATAACTCTTTAAATTAACAATCCAGCTTATTTTTATATGGATATCTGTTATATATTTAGAGTAAAATTGAGTTCATAAAAAAATTTGGCTTCTGATTAAAACACTAACGCATTGAAAACATATTAAACTGCCTACAAATATTAGTAATATCTGTACTATGTCTTCTTTGTGGAGTTTTGTGCCCCTTATTTCACATTTGATTTTTTTTTATACTCACTAAAAAAATGGTTTTAATTCTCTGGAAATCAATACATTAATAAATTACTTTTGTTTTACCAGAACACAAGACAACCATCCACAATAAATTTAGATCATAAAAACGAAACAAAGATAAAGACCAGACTTGTGATTTGACTGGTATGGGGAACTTGGTTAAGGAAACCCCCACCACCATCACAGTAGGGTATACAGACTTAAAGAGTTGCCTAAAAGACTAAAAGGTTATGTGACTTGCCCAGGGCCACGTGAGTATATGTTAGTGGAAAGACTCGGATCCAGATCTTTTTGGCTTTGAGGCTGGTTCTCCATCCACTATGACAAGCTGCCTCTCTAAACACACAAAAAAACCCTAAATTCAACTTAATTACAAAAACATTTAAAGTATCAAATGTGTTCAAAGCACTGAGCATGGACAAGAAGAACGCATGGGTTAGACAAGAGGCAGTCCCCACTTTAAGGACTTTATAGTCTAGAAGGAAGTCACAACATACATAGATAACTAATATATAAAACAGAGGATGATTTAAGAGGAAAAGCACAAAGTACTACATGAAATCTGAAGGGGGAAAGTTGTTCCCTGGAGGGAGCTAAGAGGAGGCTTATAGAGTCTCATGGAATGGGACTTTAAAAGGCTTCATTCAAGAAGTCTGGCAGTGACACAGAGGAAATCAACAGTAGTTTGCAGGAGTAATAATAAAAACAACAGCATGCGCAGAGCATTTGACGGTTACCAAAGTGCTTGACAAAGATCTCATTTCCTCCTTACAATTCCTGCAGGGCAGTGGGGAAGGGGTACCTAGGGGATAAACACTATTATTCCCCTATTTACTAGATGAAGAACCAGAAGCAAAGAGAGGTTAATTGATTTGTTGAAGGTCACATGGCAAGTAAGTATCTGAAGCTGTATGTGAAGTTGGATCTTCCTGAATCAGGTTCCAGCTTGACTCCACTACATAACCTAGCTGGCTCTAGAGTGATACATAAAGTAGTTATGTTTTTGTTTTCATTTCATTAGGGCAGTGGAGAATGTGGCACATGTACAGGCTGAAGGGGAAAGAACAGTGGAGCGAGAGAGACAAGTTTCAGGAGGGGATGAGATGGTTGATGCATCAAGGTCCTGCTGGAGAAGGGGAGCAATGGAAGCAAGAACACAACAAAGACTTAGAAAGGGGAAAGGAATAACATTTATATGGCTTCTATGTCAGGCAATGGGCTAAGTGCTTCTCAACCACCCTGTGAGATAAATGCTGTTATTATCCCCATTTTACAGTTGAGGAAAACAGAGATTAAATGACTCGCCCATGGTTGTGCGCTAGTTAAATATCTTAAGGCCAAATTTCAACTTGGGTATTCCTGAATTCAAGTTCAGCGTTCAAGCTATCTCCTAGACAGGTAAAAGATGAAATAATAACCCGCCTGAATCTCAGTGCATGCTCGGCTGTGTGCTGGTCCGCTCCCTCCTCACTGCCCAGAGCCCCATTCCCGCCATGGCCACCTACAAACTGGTGCTGATCCGGCATGGAGAGAGTGCTGGAACCTGGAGAACCGCTTCCGCGGCTGGTACGACGCGGACCTGAGCCCCGCCGGGCACGAGGAGGCCAAGCGCGGCAGCCAGGCACTGAGAGATGCTGGCTATGAATTTGACATCTGCTTCACCTCCATCCAGAAGAGAGCAATTCATACCCTTTGGACAGTACTGGATGCCACTGACCAGATGTGGTTGCCTGGAGTGAGGACTTGGCACCTCAATGAGCGGCAGAGACTGCTGCTAAGCATGGTGAGGCACAGGTGAAGATCTGGCAACGATCCTACGACATCCAACCACCTCCCATGGAGCCTGACCACCCCTTCTACAGCAACATCAGCAAGGACCGTCTCTATGCAGATCTGAGTGAGGATCAGCTGACTTCCTGTGAGAGCCTGAAAGACACCATTGCCTGGGCTCTACCATTCTGGAATGAGGAAATCATCCCCCAGATCAAGGAAGGCAAACGTGTTCTGATCGCAGCCCGTGGCAATAGTCTTCGAGGGATTGTCAAACATCTTGAAAGTCTGTCTGAAGAAGCAATCATGGAGCTGAATCTGCCCACTGGGATTCCCATCGTGTATGAGTTGGACAAGAATCTGAAACCTATCAAACCCATGCAGTTCCTTGGGGATGAGGAGACCGTGCGCAAAGCCATGGAAGCTGTGGCACCCCAAGGCAAAGCCAAGAAGTGAATGCAGGCTACCAGCACGTGCCAGCAGTAGCCAGGTCCTTCCCTTCTCACTGTCCCCACCACATCTCTCCCCTGCCTGCTCCACATACTGACCATCACCTTAGGGATCACAACACATGGCTGCAGGTGGGGGACTGATGGTTCCTTTTCTCATTTCCTCCCTGTTTCAGACCAGTTCTTTTCTCTCTTGTTGCCCTTCCCCTTAACCACATTAGTCAGAATACCTCCGGGGTGGTTTGGCTCAATAAGGACCTGGTTAGGGGTCAAGGATGGGGACATGGTAAGAAATGACCAATGTGGGGAGTTGGAAGAAGCAATTGGTCCAATTATTCTTATGAGCCAGTCCTGCCACTAGGGCAGCCCTCTCAGGGGCTGCTGTAGGAAGTTGCCTATAACCTGGGTGGTCATTTAACAAATCATGAGTCTTACTTCCTCCCTAATCCAAGAAAAATGGATCTGGGAGGTTGAAGTTGTATCCTAATGTTTACTTGTTGCATTTACTTTCACAAAAAACCCTTCTAGGTGGGTTATTAGTGGCTTTTGAAATTGAAGTGTCCCACTTGGTAGTCATCAGAGATCTCAAACCTTGATTTCTAAAGGGTGGATGAGTACATCCCCTTGTGTGTTTTATAGCCCCTGCTCTGTTCTGTGGCAGTGAAATACCCCTAGATCATGTTGAAATGTGTCTCAGTGTCTCATTGCTTCCATCTTAAGTCTAGCCACCTGGGTCCTCATCAGTTTTAGCATAACTGTACTAACCCTGCCCCCCCCATTTTTGTTGTTCATTATAATAAAGGAGTGATGTGCAATAAAAAAAAAAGATTAAATAATAATACCAATGAAGGATAGAGGTAGTGAGTTTCTAAGGGTAATGGTTTCCAAATTGTTCTGATTACATACCCCATTAATAAAAAATTTTTGAGCACATGCCTCCAATACATACATTTATACTTATTTAGAAATCATCTTTTGTTCTGACAAAAAGAAAACTTTTTTTAAATATTTAAATATCTGCTTCAATATCTTTACTCATATTTTTAAACTAAACCTATTACTTAATCGATGGAGCCTGGTCAGGAGCTTGACTGGTAAGGACATCAGCATTTCTTCAGCTTCCAGCTTTAGAGACTTGCCCACAACACTGAGAGGTTCAGTGACTTGTCCAGGATATCACAATCAGTCCGTGTCATAGATGAGACTTGGATGCAGGTATTCCCACTCCCCACACACCTTCCAACTCAGACCTTTTACTGAGAATTAATAGGCATTATCTATAACCTTCTTCACAGCAACTGGCCCAGAGCCTTTCCTTGTTCAAACCCTCAGTAGTGCTCTGATCCTGTGCTTATAGTGATGATTTAATCTGCTGCTTTGCTGAGAAAAACGAGGTAACTGGATGGTGGTCATATGTCAGGACTTCCTAAGACTGTCACATCTCTGTCCTTTTCCTCTGTTTAAGCAAGTATCCAGCTAGTTCTTGCTAAGTTTACATCCCTCACCTGTACCACTAATCTGATCCTTTTCTTGAAGCTAAAAACAAAATGAAACCTCAAACCCTTGCCTTGACCCCTTTTCCTTTCAGTTACTTTAAAAACAGTTCATTTTTTTTTCTTGTCCATCTTTAGACAACTACTGAAAGATGAGAAAATCATTTTCTTTTCTGAAAGGTCTAATGGCATAATATAAAATAGCAGTTTTCAAAACTGTTAAGACAAATCCTACATTTGCAATCATAAGTTTTGAGGCATTTTTAGCATTTTAAGACTGAATAAATGTTCCACTGCACAAAATGATATAGTTATTATGGAATAAAGGACAAAACTGAGAAAATCCCCGGGGACAAAAGGTATAAGAATGTTCATGAGTTGTCTAACATAACTATAGCAAAAAGTCTCTGTAGGTGCCAAGAAAAAAGGGGAGAGAGGGGAAAATAAATGCTCCAACTTTACCTCATTCACCATTGCACAATACTGGTACAGATATAAACTTTACAGAATCTTGGATATAAAGGACAACAATAATCCAGAGGGCCCATCAGCATTACAAAGGTGGCTTCCAGCACTAATTCATAGTTTGAGTTCTGTACATAAATGAAGCTAAACAACTAGGGTTTTTTGTTGTTGTTTCTGTTGCCTTTAATTAATTAACTGATTTTTAGTTTTCAGTATTCACTTTCATAAAGATTTTGAGTTCTAAACTTTTCCCCCTCCCTTTTCTACCCCCTTTCTCTTTCCTTCCCCAAGAGAGGAGGCAACTGGATATAGGCTATACATGTACAATCATATTAAATGTATTTCTACATTAGCTATGTTGTGAAAGAAGAATTAGAACAAAAGGAGGAAACCATGAGAAAGAAGAAAAAAGAGACAAAATAGTATGCTTTGATCTGCAATCAGACTCCATAGTTCTTTCTAGGAGACTGTTATGCTAAAGAATGCTTAGGGTCACTTGGGTGCTCCTTAGTCTACTTCCTTGTCCCTGACATCAGCTTATGGTAGTGAAAAGATGAGTCACTGATTTCTCCTGGACATTTCTGTTTGGCATATATTACAAATGTCTCAACTTTCATAATGGGGGTGGAGGAGAAATGACAAGAAAATTAAAGGATTAGCTGAAACTATATTACATGTTTTCTAGGTCTTTGCATACAGTAGTTGCTAAATTAAAGTGTTTATTGAATTTGTTGAATGATCACATCTATGCAAAAAAAGTTCACTGTCCCTCATAATGTAATATAATCAAGGAAGTCTTACCATACATATATTTTAAATGTGTTTCCCCCAAAACTTTGGAAATGTCTGAAACAAGCAAACAATTGAAAAAAATAATCTTACATGCTTCACAAAATGTTGAATACCAAAAAAGCAAACCTGAGTCTTCAAAATACTAAAGACATGAAGAAGTAAACTGTTTCATTTCTCTGAACAAATAATTCACTGAACTGTACAGAAAATAGCATGACAATTTTGGAAGTACAGTAACCAAAATAAAAGTATCGTAAGTTCTAAAATATCAAATCAAAGAACAACTACCAAAAATTAGAAATTACCAAATATCACCAGGTCATAAGTAAGCCCTACATACCAAAAAAAGTCTTCAAGATTATTTATCATGCAAGGACTTTTTATTATCATATGCATGAGTTGCTATGCAAATATTGTTAATGAAGAATCTTCAAATATAAAGGACAGATATTTTATTAAAATAGCAACATAAAAGGTCATAAAAGAGTACAACTCTCTCACATATACCATAGCAAAAATCTAAAAAGGGCACCAGACTAAATTATAATTAACAAGAAAAACAGACATCAAAACAGAAAGAAGACCATCTTCCCAAGCCAGGACTATACAAAAAACATAGTCAGAAGCCAATGAGCACTGGGAGAAAGGTCTAGCCACGGGAGCTGGAAGTCTACTGGAGGCCTCATTAATACTCTTAAGCATGGACATTCCAGGAAAAGATGCTTCAAAGGGTCCGGGAGCTTGCAGTACAAATAAGGGCCAACAGGGGGCCAAAAGTCAATGGGGTTGTTGAGCACAAAAATAGTGGGAAAGTGGAAGACAACAAAAATACCAAGGAGAGCCTCAAAGCCCTGGCCTTGCAGGAAACACAACCAGGGAGCTCTGTTGGTTGTTGTCTGTTCTCTAAGAGCATCAAACTGATGTCGCCATATCACAGTCAAGGGACAACGTGTCCAACTAGAGCTAATGAGACCAATATGAGCTCAAAAGGCTCTACAACAGGTCATACACAAACACTCCATGTGAACATTTGGGGTGAATTCTATAAATCTGTGCATCTGAAACTTCTTTTGAGTGTCTACAATTCTGCTTTGCTCACAGAGAACAATGCCTTCTTTGATGTGGGCATACCATGCTGGGCGGATCTTTGCCAGTGTCTCCCATTTCATACAATCAGTTCAAGGTTCTTCTGAGAGACCCTGAGAGTGTCCTTCTATTGTTTTTTCTGACCACCATATGGGTACCTGCCTTGCATGAGTTCTGTGTAAAATAGTCTTTTAAGCAAGTATATGTTTGGCATTCAAACAACATGGCCAGCATGGAGCTGCACTTTTTGCAGTAGAGTTTGAATGCTTAGCAGCTTCGCTCAAGAAAGAACCTCAGTGAACAGTACTTTATCTCGCCAGGTAATCTTCAGAGTCTTCCTAAGACAATTCAAATGGAAGCTATTCGATTTCCTGGCATGGTACAGGCTACACAGACACACAACAATGAAGTCAGCACAACAGCTCTATAGACCTTCCAGTTTGGTAGTCAGCGTAATACCTCTTCTCTCCTACACTTTCCTTTGGAGCCTCCCAAACAGTGAGCTAGCTCTGGCAATGTGTGCATCAATCTCATCATATATGTGGGCATCCCTGAAAAGAATACGGCCAAGGTAAGTGAACCTATCCACAGCATTCAAAATTTCTCCATTTGCTGTAACTGATGGTTCCACATATGGGTGGTGCATTGCTGGCTGGTGGAGAACCTGTGTTTTCTTGGTGTTAAATATTAGACCAAAATTAGCAAAAAGAGCAGAGAACTGATCGATACTTTGCTGCATCTCAGCTTCAGAGGCTGTGTTGAGTGCCCAATCTTTTGCAAACAAAAAATAATGCATCACTTTAGTCTTGACTTATAGCCTTTTCAGTTAAATAACTGGAGTACAGGGGTATTCAGAGAAAATCGGTGCCTCTGGTTTGTGGGCTGCCAAGTCCTTTTCAGGGCTGCTAATTCACCTTTGGTGTCCCTCTGATTCACTTCTCACCTGTGGCTCCAAAAACCTGCAACCTGTGCGGTGGCCACATAGCAGTAAACTGTTTTGGCAGACAGGCTACCAGGTTGAGGATAACCAGGGAACTTATTTTGACATACAGGGAGAAAAAGGAGGACCTAGCTCTCCACTCTTAGAAATATTACGAACACAGCAACAGACAAGGCTTTGCTCAACTATTTTCAGGAGATCTAAGATCAGGTTCAATAACCACCATCTAACTGGGGCTTGTCAAATGAAGCTAGCTATCACCACCATTACCAGAGTCTACTGTCAATGTGAGGGGGAAAAAAAATCAAGATAAAAACTGTTGGAGATACAGGCCATTGGGGATTCTGCAAAGAGAGACAAAAAGGAGCCAAATATTACAGTAGAGTGGGAAACCAGGAGAAGGATAAAACAAAGACTGAGGAAAAAGGAAGAACGCTTTCCAGAAATAAGCAGAATCCAGAATACAGGCAGGATAGTCTCAGACAGGTCCTAATCACCTTATACAAGAAGTAAAAGAGGAAAGAGCATCACTATAGGGCAAAATCCAAATCTGGAAGCTGAGGTTGGAAATATCAAACACAATGAAGAAAAGCAATTATTTTAGGAGAAATGCAAAAGACAACCAGAAAAAGAGAGTAACTCCACAAAAAGGACATCTATACATATAAGGGAAAAAATAAAAAACATGATTTGGTCACAAGGACTGGGATTCAAGGATTCTCCTACTTAGTAAGGTTTTTGACTTTCTATTCTAAGCTGAACTTGAACTGAGCCTTCTTGACTCCCAGGAAGTACTACAGTAGTACCTACAAGGAGAAAAAGTAATTTTTAAAATGGAATCAGAATTGAAAAAAGAGCTCTGAAAGGAAACACTATAGGAAGAAAAAAAGAGTTTATAACAGAAAGTGAAAAACCTTACCCAAATAGAAGAACCCTTGAAAAATAAAAATGAGTATAAAAAATGAAAAAAGACCTACACATACAAAAATATTTATAGCAGCTCTTTTTGTGATGGCAAAGAATTGGAATTTGAGTGGATGTTCATCAATTGGGGAATGGCTGAAAAGGTTGTTGTATATAAATGTAATGGAATACTATTATGCTATAAGAAATGATGAGCAGGCAGATTTCAGAAAAACCTGGAAAAGCTTATATGAACTGATCCTGAGTGAAAGGAGCAGAACCAGAAGAATAGTATACACAGTAACAGCAACACTGTGTAATAGTCAACTTTGAAAGATTTAGCTCTTATAAGCAATACAATGATTTAAAACGATACCAAAAGACTCATGATGAAAAATGCTATTCACATCCAGAGAAAGAACTATGGAGTCTGACTGCAGATTGAAGCCTACTATTTGGTGGGATGAAGGAGATAGGTCGTTTTTTCTTTCCTCTGGTTTTTTTCCTTTTGTTTTGATTCTTCTTTTACAACATGACTAACGTGGAAATATGTTTTATATGTTTGTATATGTATAGCCTCTATCAGATTGCTTATTGTGTCTTGGGGAATGGGGAGGGGAGGGAGGGAAAAGAAATTAGGTACTCAAAATCTCATAAAAGTGTGTGTTAAAAAATTATATATGTAATTGGAAAAAAATGAAATACTATTAAGTGGGGAAAAATAATAAAAGAATTAACAAATCTTAATGGTTCCCAAAGACAACAAGAAATATTAGAACAAATTCAAATAATTGAAAAAAGAAAAAAAAATACAGGTATCTGTTATTAGAAACAACTAACCTAGAAAAACATGATGGCTAGAGATAATTTAATCATTCATCAGATTCCCTGAACACCATGACTAAACAACATATCTTAAGAAATTATGAAAGAAAACTACCCAGATTTATAAGAAATATGGAGCAAAGTGAAAATAGAATCAACTCGTCATTTCCTGAAAGCCCAATATGAAAACACACAACATCCAGGGCATCCAAGTTGAAGAAACTACTAGCAGCCAAAAGGAAAGAGTTTAAGTTCCAAAAAACTGGGCTCAAGATCACATAAGACTATGCAGCAACCACTCCAAAGGACGGAAAATATGGGAATATGGTATTCAAAAGGCAAAAGATCAAGTCTTACAACACAAAATAATTTGAACCTGGGTTTAAGTCCTGGTTCTATCACTTACTAACTGGTAGGACCCTGCCACTTAATCTTGTCAAGTCTTAGTTTCCTCATCTGTAAAATGTGAATAACTACTATACCTATCTCACAGGACTGCTACATAAATTAAAGGTGATAATGCATATGAAAGTTCTAAAAAATATGTTATTCTACTTTAATGCCAATTAACTGAATTTTCCCAAGTCTTTTACCTACTTTTTTCACTTCTATATTTATGCTAAACAAAACTAATTATGATGATTTTAAAAAACTGATGCGTTTTGGATGTATGCATGCATTTTGATCAGTTTACTTTTCCAACTATCTGAAATGCTATTTTAAATGACAAAACGAAGAATACATAAATGTTGCCCCTTTCTCATGATAAAAATTTTGCTTCAACTAGTTAGGTCAGAAAGACAAGATCCAAAGTTTCTCTCTAGCCTGTGAGTGCCTGTGTAATAACGTAAAATTCTACTATTATGGCACACAAGACTAGTGGTCTGAAAGTCATTTAAACAACAGGTTTGTTACTCAGAGGTTAAAGATGACAGATTTAACTTCCATGGGCTAAAATAAAGTAGATGGACTTCTTCTAGCTCTGATCTACGGTATGATCCTATGACTCTAGGAGTAAACATATCAATTTTTTTCATTTAATCTTCTCTAACATATCATTAGACCAGCTAGGTGGCACAGAACATAGAGTGCCAGTTTTGGAGTCAGAAACACCTGAATTCAGATCTAGCTTCAGACACTTACTAGCTGTGTGACTCTGGACAAGTCATTTAACCCTGCTTGTCTCAGTTTGATCATCTGTAAAATAAGCTGGAAAAAAACAAAATGGCAAACCACTCCATCTATGGCAAGAAAACCTCAAAAAGGAGTCATAAAGAGTCAGATACAACTGAAACAACTGAGCAACATGATATCAGTACTGTACAAAAGATCTTTCCTTAGCAGACAGTTCTAAAAGGAGCACTTTCTCCATTTATCATGCTTTTCACTGAGAGAAAAAATGTTTATTACTTAAGTATACTTGCCTCCAAACTTGACTAACATAATTAAAGTGCAAAGAAAAAGTAATTAGATAAACAACAGCTACCACAACAAATCCTGCTAAAGAATTACAGATGAGATATCCTCCTACGCATCTGAAAGATAAAAGCATATGGTCTCCTGGGCATATTACATCAAAAATGCAAGCATTAAACGTACCAATTTCTTCAACTTCTTCCAGGAAATCATTATATTCCCTTAGAGTAGGAAAGTCTTCTTCTCTTTTGTTATATCTTTAAGAGAGGAAAAAAACAAATTATTACATCACCAGCTTTCAGGTTTATCAAACTACTCTTTTTCTTAGTTCTTACGTTATTCAAAGACAAAGTACTGTTTTCTATATACAACACTGTTCTATCAACAAGAGTATATCCTCTCCTTCAACTCTGTCACTAAAGGTCTGATAATTACATGAAGGTGTTAGCTAAATCAACCTCCCACATAAAGGAGAGAAGAAAAAGCATAGAGTATGCTATGGCATAGAAAATACATTTTAAGATTCAAGAAAGAAAAATAATGGGTTTAAGGGAATAGAGAATGAGCCTAAATGCATGACAGAATTTTAAAAGGCACTGGATTTAACATCACAAAAACTCAGTTTAATCTGATCTCCAATGCTAACTATAATTTTGGGCAAACCACTTAAAAGTTCTGGGTCTCCATGTATTCATGAGCAAACACAGATAACAGTATTTGCCTTTCCTTTCTTACGGGACTGTGATGAAGATCAAATGGAATAATATATGTTAAAGTACTCTGTAAACTATTAAATCCTATATAAATAAATGTAAGACATTAAGATTGTGGTAAATTTGATCTTTGGAAAGTACATTCTAAAGGACTAGAAACTCTCTTCTTTCTCAAGGACAAGTTGTATAGCTTGTTTTGAACAAGGAATTTTAAAATGCTATTACTGTATTTGGGCTATATGGGGGGGAAAAAATCTTTGCTTAAGAACTAAACTATAAGGTAGGAACTAGAGTAAAAGCTCCAGTAAGGAAGAAGTCATGCTGTATTCCACTAAATATCACCTACAGCACCTAGTACAGTACTCTGAGTGTAGTAGGTACTCAATTTATGTTGGCTGAATAAATGATAAAAAGGGACTGGATCTGTGATTTCACTAGTGTAAGAAACTCCCATGACGTCAGCACCTCCTCTGTAATTCTCTTCAAGAACTCCCTAGAGAACTGGAAATCATTTAACCATGACTTGCCCTGGGACACAACACCAGAATGTAACATAAACAGGACTCTAACTTAATCTAGCTGGCTTCCAGGTCAACTCACCACATACTGGGTGATACTGTCTCTCATGAGTGAATGAAAGGCAGTTAATAACGAATTACTATCTAGTACCCATATTGTTCAGTCCACCCATGGCTGCTAACATGATATTTCTAAAGCAAAAGTCTAACCATTTCACTCCCCTGCTCAAAAAACTCTCATGGATTCCCTAGAGCCACCAAAATCAATTTTTTTTTATTTTGGGGGGCATTTTAAGTTCTTTACATTCTGGATTCCGCCTGACAGTTTATACAATGCAATAAAAATATACCAGATTTTAAAAGCATGAGTTTTCTCTATTGTAACCACAAGCAGAGTAAGAATATTACAAAGAAAATGGATTGTTTTCTTTAAAATAAAAGGATGTTTTTGTTGCTTTTTAAAAATAAAGCTTATGGTGACTTCATCAGCTCCTATAGGTATAATTATCATTTCTATACAGCTAGATGGGCCAGTTGACGTGGAATCAAGAAGACTTGAGTTCAAACACAGTCTCAGACACACAGCAGTTGTGTGGCCCTGGGCAAGTCATTGTACTTCAATCTACTTCAGTTTCCTCACCTGTAAAACGAAGCTAAAGACAGCACTTCTCTTCTGGGGCTATTGTGAGAACAAAACAAGACATTTCCGAGTGCTTTGCAAATCTGAGAGTGCTCCCTAAACGCGCTGCCCATCACGGTTATTACTCTGCTGACTCTAAAACCTCTAAATCCAACCTGACCATCTCTCCTGTTTCAACGCCTTAGTACCAATTGTCTACTGGATATTTAAACTAGACATCCCACAGACATTTCACACTCAATGCCCAAAACAGAATTCATTCCTTTTCCCTTCAAACCTCCCACCTTCTAAACTTTCCTATTTGTCAAAGGTATCACTGTTCTTCCAGTCTTCCAGATCAGGAGCCCTAGCATTATTACCCTTCATTCCATACTTGCCCTCATCCTACAGACCTAATCAGCTGTCCAATCTTGCCACCTCTACTCCATAACCTTTATTCTCTCTAAATACAATTTCTTTAGTTGAGACTCTGACCATCTCTTACCCTGATAACAGCAACAGCTTAATTGATCTCACTGACTCAAGTATTTCACCACTCCAATCCACCCTACACACTGTCCAAAGTGATTTTCCTTTCTCCTTAAGTGCTAATCTATTCATTTTAATCCTCTACTCAGTAAACTCTATAGTCTTCCTATTGTCTCTAGAATGAAATATAAATTCTTCTATTTAGCTTTTAAAGTCCTTCACAACCTTGCCTCAATTTTTCAAGGATCAATGAACATTGTATCACCCCCTACACACTCCTTAACAACACCACACTGGCCTTCTCTCTTTTCCTCACAGAGGACACTCTATTTCCTTTCTCCTTGCCTTTATGCTAGGAAATGACTAAAATGCACTTCCATGCCTGGAATGCAGTCTCTCCTCACTTCTACCTCATAGAATCCCTTATTTTCTTCAAGACAGTTTAAACTGTTGATAGAAACTATCTTCTAGGTGAAGACCCCTCTGAAACTACTTTGTATCTAACTACTTTACATGTATTCTGCATATATTTATAAGTATTTGTTGCCTCCCAGTTAGAATGTAAATTCCTTAATGTCATTCACTGTATTTTTAGCCCTAGCGCCTAACACAATGCCTGACCCACACTAGGCATTTAATAAATACTTGATTATCATCTATACACCATATGAGTACCATAAAACAAACAAAAAACCCTTGTAGTGAGGTTAAATTTCTACTTAATTTCTAAATGGCGGATTCTTATACCTCAAAAGTTGTCTTCTGTACTACTGTTCATCACTGCACTTTTCTTGAAAGTCATTAAATACCCTTATGAAAGATATCAATAATGGCTTTCAGGAAGACTTAGTCATGGAAGTAATAACACTTACATCTTTAGGACTTTTTTCCGAATCTCAACTTCCTTGTCAACAATAGGGTCTTCAAACAGCTGTACTCTAAAGTTACTCTTTCGCAGAGGCGTGCCACATTCGGGACAATTTCCAGCTCCTCTCACAAAGAGTAATTCCACACAACTTTCACACCTGTGAGAGGGGAGAAAAATGTATCATTTTACTCAGTGAAATAAATATTCACAACATATTTGTGAAATTTCTATGAAATCTGCCCAAATCTACTTCAGACATTAAGTTAATTTAGTAAACTTTTCTCTCCATTTTGTTTAATTTCCTGGAAAGAAAAGTCCAACTTTAAAGGAAGGAAAAGGTCAGATATTAGAAACAATAACAGAATAAAGAATAAAGTGAAGAATAAAAGGGTTAATTTATATTTATAAATCAAATCAAGCACCGGAGCAGACACTAGATTCAACAACATAAAGAACACTTACTCTGGAGTCAAAGGATCTGGGGCATTTATTACTTGAGTGTAATAAAACAAACATCTACTGTTAACCTGGTCCAGAACAATGGTACTATATCAGCTGCAGTTGTTGGGAAGCTACAAATTCACAACACCTGCCCTAAAGACCCTTAAAAGCCAATGAAATGGTCATTGAGATTTAATGGGTCTTATTATGGGTCACATTAGCATAGTCCATCAAGGTGATTATAGAAATGAATGTCCTGGTCTTTGGGGAGATCGCATCTGTATGGACACTTACAGAAACCATTACACCCGTTATTATGGGTAAAATCAAATGGAAACCCTCCAAAGTCTCCAAGGTATCTCACATCATGAACACAAAACAATAATGGGTCTTAGAAGGAATGAAAATTCTTTTCTTGATCATGATGGAGAAACAGGAAGCTAGAATACTTTGTAATTAATACCCCTTCCACTTAATCAATCCTAATGAGGAAGGCAAATAATAACTGACATCTTAAAGTGGACTATAGGAAACTAAAAGTCACCTAAATAGTGGCCATAGGCATTGCAGATTTCAACAACATGGTAGAACTTACGTTCTAAAGATGAGAAGAGGTGGGATGGATGGACACATACACACAGTATAAATATAAAATGAATAAACACAAATTTATACAAACTAATTAATACAAGATAGTTTAGGAGGGAGTTGATAGCAGCTGAAAGGATTGTGAAAGGCTTCATGAAGACATGATGGTGCTTGAGTGATGTCTTAAAGTATGAAAAAGACTGGCAAAGATAAAGAAGGAGAGAATTCGAGTTCATGGGATAGGCACAGAGATGGGACATGGAGTGTCAAGTATGAGGAAGAGAAAGAAGTCTCATTTTGCTTGCTCAAAGAGTTTAGGAGGAAGAATAATAACAGCCAAAAAGGAGAAAAAGATAAGTTATGCCACAATTCCAGAGGAACCATAATGAAATGTGCTACCCACCTCCTGACAGAAAGGTGATGGATTCAGATGCTTATTGATATATAGTTTTTCAAAATGGTCAATGTGGGAATTAATTTTGCTTGACTATTCATATTTGTTACATGGTTTAATATAAATAAATTTAATTTAAAACAAAAGGAAAAAAATTGGTTGGGACCAGCATGTGTAGGACTATAAAAGTTGAACAGAGAAACTTATATTTTTATCCTAGGAGATTCTTGGGCAATGACCATGAATCTGGCTGAAGGGTTCATTTGGGGCCTAGAAGTAGCAGTACTGGACAATCAGAAGCTCTCCACTTTGGTGTCAGTACCAATGGAGAAATTTTGCCCATATTTCTCCCCCACATATAGTCATAGGACATGTCAGTGCCCATCAGAGACAACATACCATTCAAATGAACTGCTAGGTTGATGTTCTAAAAAGAATGGCAAAAACTGATCTACCACCAATTCAGACATGACAGTCATGACAATATGCTATTGAAACAACAGCTTGGTCATCCTCCCTAACCACTAAGGGCGTATCCAGGATGAATCAACAAAATCCTAGGAAGGGAGAAGTTTCTCCAGTCCAGCTGTTTCTTGACTATGATCTTAAAGAATGCTATCCAATATGAACAAATTGCTTTTAGACACTGTCTTAGTATATGTTCCCATATGGACCTTCCTTACTCCATTCTCTAAATAAAGTTAGCTGGACCTCAAAGTCCCTGCCCCCTGAGAGTGATCCATATGCTCCAGAGAAAGAAACCACTTTGATCTCTATCCACTGACAGGTATCCTTTCCTTCATAATGTTTATACAATTCCTTCCCAGGAAAGTTCAAGGAGAAGGGTTGTTAGGAGGTATCTTACTTTCTAAAGACACAGCAAGGTAAAATAGTCTCTGCATAACAATGTTGTTGCTACTCTTTGTGAGAGGAGCTGGAAATTGTCCCGAACATGGCAGTTCAGTTGTGCTCAAATCTTTGTGACCCATGCCAGGCCCTTCTAACCTCCACTATCTCTCAAAATCTGTCCAAGTTTACATTTGTTGTTTCCATGACACTATCTATCTCATTCTCTGCCATCCCCTTCTTTTGTCTTCAATCATTCCCAAGATCAGGGTCTTTTCCAGTGACTTCCATCTTCTCATTATGTGGCCAAAGTATTTAAGTTTCAGCTTTAATATTTGACCTTCCAATGAATAGCCTGGATTAATTTCTTTAAGTACTGATTGATTTCCAGGCTTTCCAATGGTCTCTCAAAGTCTTCTCCATCAGGATAATTTGAAAGCATCAATTCTATGGTACTCAGCTTTCCTTACAGCCCAATTATCACAGCCATATAGTGCTGCTGGAAAAACCATGGCTTTGACTACATGGACATTGGGAGGCAAGACTATATAGCTTTGTTTTGTACTATGCTGTCCAGAATTTACATAGCTTTCCTTCCCAGGAACAAGTGTCTTTTAATTTCATGGATGCATCAGCCATCTGTGGTGATCTTTGAGCTCAAGAATATAAAATCTGACACTGATTTCATTTCTTCTCCCTCTATTTGCCAGAAAGTGATGGGACCAGCTGCCAAAATCTTACTTCTTTTGATGTTAAGCTTCAAGCCAGTTTTTACACTCTCCTT
Organism: Potorous gilbertii; assembly: GCA_028658325.1. Taxonomy (NCBI): domain Eukaryota; kingdom Metazoa; phylum Chordata; class Mammalia; order Diprotodontia; family Potoroidae; genus Potorous; species Potorous gilbertii. The sequence goes on from CM053769.1 coordinate 447,315,011, forward strand.
CTTCATCCTCATCAAGAGGCTTAATTTTTCATTTTATCATCAGAGTGGTATCAGCTTATCTGAGATTGCTGATATTTCTCCCAGCAACCTTAATTCTGGTTTGCGATTGATCCAATCTAGCATTTCACATGATGTATTCTGCATATAAGTTAAGTAAATAAAGTGATAATGATATAGCCTTGTCATGCTCCTTTTCCACACTTAAACTAATCAGATGTCCTATGTTTGGCTCTATTACTTCCTGGCTCACACAGAGGTTCCTCAGGAGACAAGTAAAATGATCTGGTACTTCCATATCTTTAAGGGTTTGCTACACTTTGTTGTGACTCACACAGTCAAATGCTTTAATGTTGTCAATGAAGCCTAAGTAGATGTTTTTCTGGACCTTCCTTGCTTTCTAAAACATAATCCAGCAAATGTTGGCAATCTGGTCTCCATTCCTCTGCCTCTTACAAAAAAAAAAAAAAACGGCCTGCTCTCCTGACAATTCTTGGTTCACACGTTGCTGAAGCCTAGTTTGCAAAAATCTTAATTATAACCTTACTGCCATGAAAAATACGCACAGCTGTTCAGTAATTTGAACATTCCTTGACATTGCCCTTTTCTCCCAATCCAATTGTCACTGTTTCGTTTTCCAAATTTTCTGGCATACTGAGTGCACCACTTTAATAGCATCATCACTAGGGTTTTAAATAGCTCGGCTAGAATCCCACTACCTCCACTAGCCTTACTGTTAACAATGCTTCCTAAGGCCCACTTGACTTCATTCTCCAAGATGTCTGGCTCTAGATCAGTAACCACATCATTGCAGTTATCACTGGTGATATTAAAATCATTCTTGTAGAGTTCTTTTGTGTATTCTTGCCATCTCCTCAAGCTCTTTTGCTTCTATAAAATTCTTATCATTTTTGTCTTATATCATGCCCATTTTCTTAAAGAAACCTCTTGTCTTTCCCATTCTATTTTCTTCTATATTTTTCCATTGCTATTTTAAGAAAACCTTATCTCTCCTTGCTACTATCTGAAATTCTGCATTCGGTTGGGTATATCATTCTCTTTCTCCTTGCCCTTTCCTTTTCCTTCTTTCCTTAGCTATTTGAAAAGCTTCATCAGACAGCCATTTTACCTCCTTGCTCTTCTTTTTCTTTGGAATGTTTTTTGTTGCTGACTCCTGTACAATAATGTGAACCTCTATCTAGAGTTCTTCAGGCACTATACCATATCTGATCTTTAAATCTATTCATCACTTCTACTTCACATTCATAATAGATGTTATTTAGGTCATAGCTACAGAGTCTGATGGTTTTCTCCACTTTCTTTCATTTAAGTCTGAATCTTACAATAAGAACCCCATGATCTGAATCACAGCCAACTGAGTCTTGTTTTAACTCACTACAAAGAGCTTCTCCACCTCTGGCCACAAAGTATATGATTATAATAGTAATTTAAATGGGTTCCCATTCATTAATAGGTCCAAGTGACCTGCCTGGATCACATGGAAGCCTGAGTCCCATGAGTCTGAGTCACATGGAGCCTGCAGTGGGAGGAGTTTGCTGAATGGGTGGAATAGGTTAGAGGCAGAGCTAGAGTAGAGATGAGAAGAAATTGGTCAGACTGATCAGAGCTAGGAAGGATGCAGGCAGCTGGCTAAAGTGAATGAAAAGAGCTTTTGTGTGATTTTGTTTAAGGGGGAGTACTTGTGATTTGTTTAATGGATCTGGCTTGTGGGAAGCCAAGTGGGGGGAAGTCTTGGGAATGGTGCTGTTCTCTGCATTGTTATTGTATATAGTTTTGTTTTTTTACTACGATGGATGTCTGAATAAATGTTTTGGTTCTGTCTTCCATATGGAGAGTCTGTTGTATTTCACAATTCAAAATTGCGCCACGATATTCCTGGACACCTATAGCCACTGTGAATATCACATTGGCACTACAATGATCCATCTGATTTTGATATTGACCATGTGGTGAAATCTATAGATAGAGTGGTTGAAAGAGAGTGTTTGTTATGACCAGAAATTAACTTGCCAAAACTCTATCAGTCTGTGTGCCCTGCTTCATTTTGTACTCCAAAGTCAAATTTGCACAGTATTCCAATTTTTTATTTCCTATTTTAGTATAATTCTTATGACTATAAATTCACCTGGATGAAAGAGAATGCCTTAGTGGATTTGGTGGGAATCCTAACTTTCTAGGTAAAGGTAAAAGAGAATCTTTACCCAGTCCCCACTGAAGGAAGCACCTTATCAGCAAGAACTTCCAAGGTGGATGGAAGATCTGTAGATCTCCAGAGAATATGGTTTGGGTGGTGATAAGTAAGGAAGGTTGCATTCAAGTTTATAACTCATTAGCTACCTTACTATAGATAACTCATACCACTTTACATTATTAGGAGGGCAACTATTAATTGCAAAGATTTTTGTATCATCACTTTTTGATTAGGCTCCCAGATATCAGATTAGTCAGAACCAACTGGTCACCTTTTAAAATAGGCTAATCCTGAATTTTCTGTTAGCAAACGAGGCAAAGATTTATATCCTTATGAGTTATGTACCCACATGATGTTGCTTTCCCTTAGAGTACCCCACACATGGACCAGATCCTTGGGACATGGTGGTTCTGAAGAGCCTAGAGAGGTAGAGAAGACAAGGGAACTGATTCTAGTTACAGTGGAGAGACAGAATCAAGGTCAGAATACAGAATAGACAGAGAAAGCAGTGGGAAGTTAACTAGTCCAGTGCTTCTTAAACTGTGAGTCATGACCCATGTTGGCTTACAAAGCCCTGATCTAGTCAACTTTTTTTTCTTGTTCTCACTATGTTCTATATTTCCTTTTCCAAAATATTCCTTTCAATATCCACAAGGATTCTGAATATTTCAACTATAGTTTGCTAGGACAAAAATTTGGGCAGTAAAACAAGTTATTTTTTGGTATTTTTATTTGACTAATGACCAAACCCAAAAAGAATAATTTGAAATTGAAAGGAAGTTAAAAAAGGAGCAATAGTAGAAGTAAAATTAGAATAGTCACTGAACTTAAATTTTAGTCTTGCTTTTACAACAAACTATATAAAATGAATAATCAGGATCTCAGACTTCTCACCTATAAAATGAGATAGGGAGACAAGATGATTTACAAGGTGACTTTCAAATCTGCAGTTATAGGATTCTATGTCCTGAAGGGAACTAAACCCAGACAATTCTCAATCATTTGCCTAGTAAACTTGGATATTTTCCAGTTCTGAAGCAGTGGCATGCATACTCTTAATAATTCTACCTAATTCATGGTCTGGAAAAAAAAGGAAATCTATGGAGCTAGTCCAAACATAGGAATAATTTACTAAAGAAGTTGAAAACTTCATTCCTCAGAGATTTTAAAGACAAGAACAGAAACTCAATTGTCTGGAATGGATTACATGAAGTCTTTCGAGAAATATTAAACAAATCCTTAGTGGATTGTACCATTCGTTGCTGCCTCATTTCCTCTGCCAAATTTTTGAGCAGAGGCATGACGGTAACCATTCAGGATTAGGGTTATGAGGGAAGAGTATTTTCTGTGGCTACATATAGAAAATAATAACCAATGAGGGAGAAAAGTAGATACTATCTACAGAGAACAATTTTTACAATACGTGTATGGAAAATAGAAGAGTGTCTATGTGTACATATATAATGAGGCATATATATGCACATATATATATATATATATATATATATACACAAGCACGGATTATATATGTGTGATATACATACACATACATATACATATGTTTATATATATGATGAATATAAACAGGGTTATATATTCCTGTGAGAACAGCATCAGAAACAATAAAACTTAGAACAAGCTGAAGCTGGTAATAAATATAATGGGTAATAAAGTGATTTTTTTTTCCTGCCAAACTAGAGGCTAGAGGAAGATCAAAGAAATGGTCAGCAATGAGCTTAATAGGTGGAACAATATGTACAATATTAATTGATTAATACAGAATACAAAATTCCTCAACTATTATTTGGCTAGACCAAAAATGGTTAAAGAAATTGAAACTCAGAATAAATGGACAGATGGTAAAAGAATACCGAGCCACCCTAAAGGAGTAAATTGGTCCAAATGTACTACATACAACAAGACTAAAGACTGTGACATCTGAAAATACTACAGGCAGCCAGAGAGAAGCAACTCAAATATCGAAGAGCTACAGTCAGGATCACACAGGACCTGCAGCCTCTACATTAAAAGATCAGAGGGATTGAAATACAATATTCTATAAGGCAAAAGAGCTGGGACTACAACCCAAGGATCAATTACGCAGCAAAGTTAAGCATAATATTTCAGGCAAGGAGATGGACATTCAATAAAATATGGGATTTCCAGACCTTCCTGATGAAAAGGCCAGAGCTCAATAGCAAATTCGATCTTCAAATGCAGGTCTCAAGAGAGGCATAAAAAGATAAACGGGGGAAAAAAAAACAAATTTGTTATTCAACATGGACAAATTGTTTACATTCCTATAAGGGAAGATGATATTTGTTAATCTTGAGAACTGTATATCTATTATGATATATAAAAGGGATATATAGATAGATAGAGGGAGTAGTATAAAGTAAATGATGTCATGATAAAGATGTGATTTAAGAGTGAGAAGGGACTGTAATGGGAGACGTGAAAAGGAGGAGTCGGAAAAAGGTAAATTACATCACAGGAAGAGGCACAAAAATATATTACAGTAGATGGAAAGAGGGAAGGGAGATGAGCATTGTTTGAGAGTTACTCTCATCTGATTGGGTTCAAGAAGGGAACAAAAAAACTCAGTTAAGTATAGAAATACAACTAGCTCTACAGGCAGTAGGAAGGAGAAAGGGGGAAAGAAAAGGGAGGGGAGGCTAAAAGGGAGGGAAGAAGTAGTAAGGGAAAAGGGGATTAAATGAACACATTGAAAATCCGCAAATAAAAACCAAATTAGAAATACTGAAAACCAAAGGAGAGATTAATAAAAACTGAAATTAAGAAAACTATTGAACTAATAAATAAAATTAAGAGATGATTTTATGAAAAAAATAATAAAATAGATAAACCTTTCGTCAATTTGACTAACAAAAAGGAAAAAACTAAATTACCAATATCAAAAATGAAAAGGGTGAACTAACCTCCAAAGAGGAGGAAATTAAAAAAATACTTTGCCCAACTGTATGCCCATAAATTCGACAATCTAAATCAGATGGATGATTATTTTAAAAAATATAAAATTGACCAGATTAACAGAAGAAGCTGAATACTTAAATAACCCCATCTCAGAAAAAGAAATTGAGCAAGCCATCAATGAACTCCCTAGGAAAAAATCTCCAGGGCCAGATAGATTTACAAGTGAATTCTATCAAATATTTAAAGAACAGTTAATTCTAATACTATATAAACTACTTGGGAAAATTGCCAAAGAAGGAATCCTACCAAATTTTTTTTATGATACAAATATAGTTTCTCATACCTCAACCAGGAAGAGACAAAACAAAGAAAATTATAAACCAATTTCTCTAATGAATATAGATGCAAAAATTTTAAATAAGATTTTAGCAAAAAGAATACAGCAACTTATCATGAGGATAATATAGTATGATCAGGTAGGATTTATACCAGGAATGCAGGGCTGGTTCAATAACAGAAAAATTATTAGCATTATTGATCATATCAACAACAAAACTAAAAGAAACCACATGATTATCTCAATAGGGGCAGGAAAAGCTTTTGACAAAATACAGCACCCATTCCTACTGAAAACACTGGAAAGCACAGGAATAAATGGAACTTTCCATAAAATAATAAGCAGTATCTACCTAAAACCATCAGCAAGCATTATATGCAATGGGGATAAGCTAGACGTATTTCCAATAAGATCAGGGGTTAAACAAGGATGTTCATTATCACCACTCCTACAGCTTGTAGGAGAACAAAAAGACATTGAAGGAATTAGAAGAGGCAAAGAAGAAACTAAGTTATCACTCTTTGCAGATGATGTGATGATATACTTAAGAGAATCCCGGAGAATCAAGTAAAAAACTCCTTGAAATAATAAACAACTTTGGCAAAGTTACAGGTTACAAAATAAACCCACATAAATCATCTGCATTTCTATATATTACTAAGCAAGTCCAACAGTAAGAGACAGAAAGAGAAATCCCATTTAAAACTACAGTAGACACTATAAAATATCTGGGAGTCTACCTGCCAAAACAAACCCAGGGATATGAACACAATTATAAAACACTTTTCGAACAAAGGAAGTCAGATCTAAGTAAGTGAAAAAGTATCAGTTGCTCATTGGCAGGCCGAGATAATATAATAAAAATGACAATCCTACCTAAATTAATTTACTTATTCCGTGCCAAACTAATCAAACTACCAGATAATTATTTTCTAGAACTAGAAAAAAATAATATCAAAATTCATCTGGAAGAACAAAAGGTCCAGAATATCAAGGGAACTAATGAAAAGAAATGCTAGGGAAGGTGGCCTGGCCCTACAGAACTCAAACTGTATTATAAAGCAGCAATCATTAAAACCACTTGGTACCAGAAACAGAGGTAGACCAGTGGAATAGGTTAGGTACTCAAGACATAGTAGTCAGTGAATATAGCAATCTACTGTTTGATAAACCTAAAAATCCCAACTTCCGGGATAAGAACTCAGTGTCTGATAAAAATTGTTGGGAAAACTGGATAACAGTGTGGCAGAAACTGGGCATAGACCAATGCCTGACACCATACACAAGAATAAAGTCTAAATGGATACATCATCTAGGTATAAAGATTAATTACTAGAAAAAAATTAGAGAAGCAAGAAATAGTGTATTTGTCAGATTTATGGAGAAATTTATGACCAATCAAGAAACAGAAAACATTATGAAGTGCAAAATGGATAATGATGATTACATTCAATTGAAAAGTTTTTGCACAAACCAACCCAATGCAACCAAGATCAGGAGGGAAGCAGAAAACTGGGAAAGAATTTTTGCACCTAGTGTCTGTAATAAAGGCCTCATTTCTAAAATATATAGAGAACTAAGTCAAATGTACAAGAATACAAGTCATTCCCTAATTGATAAATGGTCAAAGGATATGAACAGGGAGTTTTCAGAGGAAGAAATTAAAATTATCTATAATCATATGAAAAAAAATGCTATAAATCCTATTGATTAGAGAGATGCAAATCTAAACAACTCTGAGGTACCAAATCACACCTATCAGATTGGGTAATATGACAAAACAGGAAGATGATAAATGTTGGAGAAGATGTGAGAGAGTTGGAACACTAATTCATTGTTGGTGGAACTGTGACCTGATCCAAACATTCTGGAGAGCAATTTGGAACTATGCCCAAAGAATTACAAAAATGTACATACCTTTTGACCCAGCAATATCACTTCTGGGAATCTATCCCAAAAAGATCACAGAAACAGGAAAGGGTCCCACATGTACAAAAATATTTATATTCGCTCTCTTTGTGGTGGTCAAAAACTGGAAATCAAGGAAATGCTCATCAATTGGGGAATTCCTGAACAGGCTGTGGTACATGAATTAAGGAATACTATTGTGCTATGAGAAAAGATGAACAGGAAGACTTCAGAGAAGCTTGGAAGACTCATATGAACTAATGCTGAATGAAAAGAGTAGAACCAGGAGAACTTTGTACACAGCAACAATCACAGTGTGTGAGGAATTTTTCTGGTAGAGTTAGGACTTCATTACAGTGCAAGAACTTAAAAAATTTCCAATGGACTCAAGGCAAAATGCCTTCCACATCCAGAGAAAGAACTACGGAATTGGATTGCAGATAGAAGCAGACCATTTTCTTTTGTATTATGCTATGCTTTATGGTTTTTCCCATTCATTTTAATTCTATGCAATATGTATTTAATAGAATGTATGTATAGAACCTATGTAAGACTATATGCTGTCTCAGGGAGGGAATGGGGAGGAGGGGGGAATGAGAAGGAGGGAAAGGAAAAAAATCTAAGATACCTGGAAGTGATTGTCAAACACTGAAAACCAATAAAATAATTTAATTTTTAAAAAAAGTATCTCTGAAAACAGATGCACAAAACCCTTGAAGTACACCCTCTACCCTGGAAAAAAAGCCCTACTTTAACAAAGAGTTAAAAGCCAAGAAATAGGCTGGAAAAATGAGCAAATAATAGAAAAAAAATTCTGACCATAGAAAGTTACTATGGTGACAAGAAAGATCAAAACACACACTCAGAAGGAGAAAACAAATGAAAGTTCCTGCATCCAAAGCCTTCAAGTAAAAAATGAATTGGTGTCAGGCAGGGGAAGAGCTCAAAAAGGATTCTGAAAATCAAATAAGAGAAGTAGAGGAAAAATTGAGAAATGGAACTGGTGCAAGAAAAGAATGAAAAACAAGTTAACAGCTAGGTAGAAGAGATACAAAAAATACTGAAGAAAAATAACACCTTAAAAAAACAGACTAGGCCAAATGACAAAAAAGGTACAAAACAATAGTGAAGAGAAAAATGCTTTGAAAAGTAGAATTGGTCAAATGGAAAAGGAGGTACAAAAACTCAGTGAAGGAAATAATTCCTTAAAAATTAAAACTGAACAAATGGAAGTTAATGGCTTCATGAGAAATCAAGAAACAATAAAACAGAATCAAACGAATGAAAAAATAGAAAATGTGAAATATCTCACTGGAAAAACAACTGATCTAGAAAGTAGATCCGGTAGAGATCATTTTAAAATTATTAAACCACCAGAAAGCCATGATCAAAGAGAGAGTCTTGAATCTCTTTCAAAAAGTTATCAGAAAAAATTGCCCTGATTTTCTAGAATGAGCAGATAAAATAGAAATTGAAAGAATCCCCTGATCACCTCCTGAAAAAGATCCCAAAACTACCAGAAATATTCTAGCCAAATTCAAGAGCACCCAGGTCAAGAAGAAAATATTGCAAGCAGCCAGAAAGAAAGAATTCAAGATCAATGGAGCCACAGTCAGGATAAAACAAGATTTAGCAGTTTCCACCTTAAAGGATTGGAGAGGTGGGAATATGACGACAATCTGGAGGGCAAAGGAGCTAGGATTACAACCAGGAATCACATACCCAGAAAAACTGAGTATAATAGTTCAGGGAGGGAAATGGAAATTCAGTGAAATAGAAGACTTTTAAGCATTCTTGATGTCAAGACCAGAGCTAAATTGAAAATCTGACTTTCAAACAGAAGACTCAAGAAGCTCAAAAAAGGTAAACAGGAAAGGGAAATCATAAGGGGCTTAATAAAGTTAAACGGTTTATATTTCCACATGGAAAGAAGATACTGTTAATTCATAAGAACTTTCTCATTATTGGGGCAGTTAGAAGTAGTGTATATAGACAGAGGGCACAGGTGTGAGTGGAACAGGAAGAAAGATATCTAAAAGAATAAAATTAAGGGATGAAAGAGGAATGTACTGGAAGAAAGGGAAAGGAGAGGTAGAATGGGATAAATTATCTCACATAGAAGATAAGTTTTTATAGCGGAGGTGAATGGAGGGAGGTGAAGAGCAATGAGTGAACCTCAAGAGTGGCTCAAGAAGGGAACAACATACACATTCTATTGGGTATAGAAATCTATCTTATCCCACAAGAAAGTAGAAGGAGAAAAGATAAGAGAGGGGAGCGGGGTAGAAGAGAGGACAGATTGGGGGAGGAGGTGGTCAGAAGCAAAGCACTTTTAAGAAGGGACAGGTGAGAATAGAATGAATAGGAGTGGGGGGGAATAGGATGGAGGGACAGACAGCAACAGTAACTGAGGAACAAATTTTTGAAGCAATTTTCTCTGATAAAGGTCTCATTTTTCAAATATATAGAAAACTGAGTTAAATATATATGTAAAAAAAAAAAAGGGCCATTCCCCAACTGATAAATTATCAAAAGGTATGAAGAGTTCTCAGATGAAATAATCAAAGCTATCTATAGCCATAGGAGAAAATACTCTAACTCACTATTAACTGGAGAAATGCAAATTAAAGTAATTCTGAGGTACTACCTCACAACTATTAGATTGGCTAATAGGACAGAAAAGGAAAATGACCAATATTAGTAGGGATGTGGGAAAAATGAGACGTTAATGCACTATTGGTGGAGTTGTAAACTGATTTGATCATTTTGTTGTGTTCAACTCTTTGTGCTAGTAATACCAACACTAGGTCTGTATCCCAAAAAAGATTAAGAAATAAAAAAGGATCCATATGTACAAAAATATTTATAACACCTCTTTTCTGGTATCAAAAAAGTAGAAATTGAGAGGATGCCTATCAATTGGGGAATGACTGAATAAATTGTGGTATATAATTAGGATAGAATACTATCATGCTATAAGAAATGAGGAGCAGAATGATCTCAGAAAAACCTGGAAAGACATATCAGCTGATACAAAGTGAAACGTACTGTGTACAAAGTTAACAGCAATATTATGCGATGATCAGTTATGAATGACTTAGCTATTCTTGACAATACCATGATCCAAGACAACTCCAAAGGACTAATGAAGAAAAATGCTATCCATCCCCAAAGAAGGAATTCATGGTGTCTGAATATATATATATTAAAACATACTTTTTTTTTACTTTATTTTTCTTTAGATTTTTTTTGGGGGGGGTGTCATTTTTTTCCACAACATGACTATAATGGAAATGTTTTGCATGACTATACATGTAAAACCTAAAGCAAATGGCTTGCTTTCTCAATGGGAGTGGGGGTGGGAATGGAAGGGAGAGAATTTAGAACTCAAAGTTTTAAAAGTTAATTGTTTTCACATGTTAACTGGGGAGAAATAAAATGTTGAATAAAACAAAACAAAAATAAAGTACAAAGAGTATCTTAGGTTCCTTTATTATTTTTGAGATACACACACACACACACACACACACACACACACACACGTCAAAGTCAGGAACAAATATTTCTATGTTGTTCAGAAAATAAAAGACTTTAGAAACAGGTATAATTTTTGAAAGTTCTTTCAGACAGCTTTTATTTTAAATAACTTGCTTCCTAATTTAAAATTTGAGGAAAATATTAGCTGTCTGCCATATCAAAATTACATGAATACTCAAGGTTTCTTATTATCACCCACCACAAGTGCTGCATGAACATGGGATCATGAACTCAGAAACTCCATCTAATCATAATTATTTGTCATTCTACCTCTTCCTGTACCTACCTGACAGAGGTTCCCAAACTTATTTGGCCTACTGGCGCCTTTTCCAAAAAAAAAATCACTCAGCGCCCCCTTAGAAACCTACTTTCTTTAATCTTTAACAGTTTTTTTATTTGCATCATTTCAAAAAATATATTTTTAATTATGCATATTAAATTTAATAATTTATTCTAATGCTGTGGGGTCTTTCCTACATTTTGATGATGCAATATTGTGTCATGTAACCTTATGGTATAGTATTTAAACAAGTCGTTACATCACATATTCCTGCCAACATATGCTGGACTTCCCAACAATGTGCAACATGCTCAACTTGCTTTTTAAGACCTGTTGATGGACTTGACCTCTGACAGGTTATAACTTGCATTTTGTGTGTTTATTTGGAAAACAATGTAATCAATACGACTTTAATTCTACTACACAACAGATGAAACATATACAAATGGTTTTTCAAATTTTTCTTCTCTTCTTTCCCTTATGCTTCTAGCACCCCCTTATTTTTATTCAATGCCTCCCAACTGCACCTGAGGCCACTACTGCCCCCTGAATCATTCCTGCCCTCAACGGGTGATATTGCCCACTAGAGGAACCTCTAGAGCAACTACAAATGATGCTCTTCATTTTGTTCTCAAACTCCTACCAATCCAACTACCAGCTCTTTTCTTGCACTACTACATTCTCTTCTATCCCCTCTCTTGACGCCTTACTGAACTAGTTCAACACTATGCTGTTCTCTCAAGTCCCTTACTTCATTATCTTTGTGAAGACATTCCCCTCCCAACCTGACCCTTACACTACTCCTATCACCTTCAGACTTCACTCATACTCACATGCTCTGAAACAAAGTAAAACAAAAAAAAAAAAAAAAAAAAAAAGCACAAAACCTTGCTGACCTGGTGGTCCGTTACAAATTTACAGTACATAATCTTGTCTCATTGCACCAGTTCAATCTTTCTATACCTACTAATCCACTCTATCTCACCACATCAACTCTTCTAAATCTTTTCATCCCTCTTTAAACCTCCCCAGCTCCTCCTTCTCCTACTTTCTCAATTGAGAACACTGCCTTACATTTCACTAAAAAAAAAAAAAACCTTTTGACAAGAGCTTCCTCTAATCCCCTTTTCATCTCACATAAAATAGATGCCTTCTGCTATTATCTCCTCTTTTTCCCCCATTTCACATGAAGAGGTGGCCCTTCTCCTTCCTAAAGCAAACACCTCAAATACACAAGTGATCTTATTCCACCCTATCTTTTCCAGCAGATTTCCCTCTCTACCAACCCTATGCTCTTACTAATCTTCAGTTGTGTCCTCTCTATGAAGCATCTCTAATGCTCACCAACATGCCTCTCCCTGATCTTCAAAAAACCCTCAGTTTGGCCAGTCCATTTCAACTATCATCCTATTTTCCTACCCTCCTTTTTGTGGCTAAAATTCTTAAGTCTTGCTAGAATCTATGCCTCCACTTCCTTTCCCTTCACTATCTTCTTCACTCCTTACAATTTGGCTTCTGACATCATCGTTCAACTGAAAATGTCTTCCCCAAAGTTATTAATGATTTTCTTAATTGTTAAATCTAATGGTCCTTTCTCAGCCTGTTAATCACCCTTTTCTCCTTGTAAATCTCTTCTCAGGCTTTCATGATACTACTCTCTCCTGATTCTCCTCTAACCTATATAATCAAACCAGTTTCCTATGCTATATCAACATCTAGAATCAGGGGTTGGGAACCTTCAGCCACAAGGCCACATGTGGCCCTCTAGGTCCTCAAATGAAGCTCTCTGACTGAATCGAAACTTAATAGAACAAATTCTTTCATTAAGGGGATTTGAGCTGTGAAGTCTGGATTCAGCCAAAGGGCTGCACTTGAGGACCTAGAGGGCCACATGTGGCCTTGAGGTCATAGGCTCCCCAGTCTTGGTAGAGCATGATCACTAAAGGAGAGTGTTCCTCAGGCTCTGTCTTACATCCTCTTCTGTTTCTATTGTATTTCACTTGGTGATCTCTTCAATTTTCATGGATTTTCCTATGCAAATTAGTCTTGGATCTACTTACCCAGCCCTAACCTCTCTACTAATAGCCAGAATAGCACCTTCAAATATCTACTAGACATCTCAAGACCATCTAAGACCTCTTAAACTCAATATGTCCAAAGTCCAAAACTGAACTCATCCTTTTTCTCCTTCAAACTTTTAGTTCTACCTAACATCTCCTATTACCACTGAAGGTACCACCACCCTCCTAGTCATCTAGAACCACAACTTAAAAGTCATCCTCAACTCTTTACTGTCTTACCCTCCTCTCCTACTTGATTACTCAAGTCAGTTGCCAAGCCTGCAACCACATTTGGACAATTGCAATAGTTTGCTAATGCATCTCCCTTTCTCAAATTTCTTCCCACCTCAACCTATCCCTGACTATGCTGCCAAATTTATCTTCCTAATATTCAGGTTTAACTCACAGCACCAATGGCTCCCTATTACCTCAAGGATCAATTTCAAGATGCCCTAAGAATCTTAGTCTCTTTTAAACTATATTTAAAACTCTATAATCTAGTGCCACTGGCCTCTAATAACTCTGTAATTAAGTGAAAAGGGCCTCTTTGTTGTTCCCTGCAGCCAACAATTTATCTCCCAACTCTAAGCACTTTCACTGTCTATCTCCCAATCCTGGAAAGGTCTTCCTTCTCACCTCTGCTTCCCAAGCTTCCTCCAGGTCTCAGCTAAAGTTCCATTCAGTACAAGAAACCTTTCCTCCTTTATCTCAGTGCTATCACACTGAGACTAGCCCAAATAACTCTGTACATAACTTGTTTGTTAGCGTTCTGAAAGTATATATACTGATTTGCATGTTGTCTTCTCCATTAGCCTATGAACTCAAGAGCAGGAATTGTTTTGTGGCTTTTCCTTGTGTCCCCAATGCTTAGTTTGCTGTCTGGCATAGAGTTCACACTTAACAAATGACAGAAAAAAAGTAAATGTACTTATCTAGACTTACATGAATAAATAAGTTTCATAATACTAGTGACCTATATTCTACCATACTCGAAATATAGGATACCTACCTTACAGGAAGGTTATGTTTATGTTTTTAAGATAATGCTTTATTCCTCTGGCATGAACTCATATATTTAATTGTTTTGCTGGGTTTTTTAAACTGTCCTTTGCTTCTACGTGCTTCCTTAAATAAATAGGCCTCTTCTTCCTCAATCCTTAATTTCTGTTTGGCAATTTTTATATATGGTTTTCTCCAAAAAGCAAAAAAGCAATCATCAAAATTTCCAATGAGTTCCAGTATTTTTTCAGTTTTATTTGGGAAGACATCTATTGACTCTATCAGATAAATGTTTTGTAGTACTTGAAGGCATTCAGTTTCAAAACTTGAGTTAATATCAAAATAACAAAAATTAAATTACAAAACGAAGTTAGCCTAAAAGATAAAAATACAAGCTTGAGTTCTTATGAAGTTATCTTTCCACTGATCTCAATTACACTTACACACACACACACACCACATACATACACACATGTATGCTATACATATATATTACTTGATAGTTATTCATAAAATAAATTACCCTTCAGGCTGACAAGTCTGTTTTTCATGATGCTAAAGATATTCATTTCATTCCAAGTTAGCAATTATCAACAGACACGATGAATAAGAAAAACAACAGATGAGGAAATATTTTTCCCCAGTTATACTCTGCAAGTATCAGATTATTAACTCTAAATTACATCTCCACCAACTATAAACATTAGCTCCCAATAACTATCCCATAGATTTCAAATACTACAGATCATGTAAGATACAGGATTTGTGGTTCTGCAAAACTGAGAATATTACCACCTCCTCCCGCCCCCACCCCTCATTCTCTCTCCACCCTTAGCCTTCTTCCTGGCTTTCTGCTGGTTCATCACCCACCAAAGCTTAGTTGTTCCAGAGCCTCTGTCCCGGGCCCTCTTCTTTTCTCCATTTATATCTTCTCCTTATCTCTGTAGTTCCATTATTATCCCTATATAAATAACTGCAAAATATAGAATAAACAGCTTTGATCTTTTTCTCCTGAATACATTAAAACATCACTAATTACTGTCTGTCAGATTTCTACCACAACTACCTACAGATGTTCATTAGAATTCCAAACTCAGCTTGTCTAAATTCAAACCCAATACCTCTTCCCATAAGCCTGGCTTCCAAATCTCTCTATTTCTATTCAGGATACTACAATCCTCCAAAACATTCAGTTTCATTACCTTTGCACAAATTCTTGATCCTTACCTTACCTTTATATCCAATGAGTTATCAATTATTGTCAACTCTAAAATATCTAATCTATCTATCCCCTTCTCTCCTTTCACACCATGCTAGTTTGGGTCTTCATCATTCATCTCAGCTCCCAGATTGGTCTTCTTGCTTCTAGTCTCTTCTCCAATCCTTCTTAAACACGGCAACAAAATAATCTTCCTAAGATATAGGGGTTTCACAATATTATTTTCTTGCCCCCAAAATTTCTAATGGATCCTTAATGTTCTTAGGAAAAAATGCAAATTCTTCAGCCTAGCATGTGAAGCCCTGTAAAATTGACTCCAGCTAACCTAACTTTCCAGTACCCCTTTTAAAGCACTTTAAATTCCATTCAACATGGACTACTACTTATTCCCCAAATGTGGTATTCCATCTTATACCTCTGTGCATTTGCACTAATCTTCCATTATACTGGCACTCCATACTCCATTATGTTCCTTATCTTCTTTCAAAGCTCAATTCTGATGCTAACTTTCCCTAAACCTCAACTCAATTCCCAGTTATTAGTGCTCTTTATGCGTTACCTTGTATTTACTAATCACCCTAACTATTTTAGCCTTTTACTAGAATGTAAAACTGTCAATTTTACACAGGTTCCAAAATTAGGGTTGATTCCCTCCTGCAGTATTGTGTGCAGTTTTCTGAATAACATTTTTTAGGAAGAACATTACTGTAAAAAACTAGAGAGTCTCCACAGGAGGTTAGACAGGATCATGAAGGACCTCAATGTCATGGCATATGAGGATCAGATTAAGAAACTGAGAAGGAAGACTTATCTTCTAGTATTCGGAAGCAGAATTAGATTTCTGTTTGGCCACAGGAGATTAACTAGGAGCAGGGAGTGGCAAAAAGACAATTTATATCTGATGTCAGGAAAAATTTCCTAACAATGAGGGCAATGCAAAAATCGGATGGTCTGCTTCAGAAGTTTACAAAAAGGATCTCACAGGTCATCCAATCCAACTGTGAAAAAGAATCCCCTTTAAAACAATATCCTAAAATGGACATCCAACCTTTGCTTCAAGACTTATAGTGAAGGGGAACACAACTACTTTCCTCTTAAATGAGTTTAACAAATCAACTTCATAAGTACAAGATAGGAAGGATGTGGCTGAATAGCAGTTCATCTAAAAAAAAGGTGAGGGTTCCAATATTCAAAGTTCAAAATGAGGAGGCACAGTCAAATTGTCGAAGTAGAAGGAAGTACAGAAAACAATCCCCACAAAAGGCCTCCCAACCGATATAGAAAACACATCAGAATGAATCCAGAGGGGAAATCCAAGAAAGTCACAGTGAATCATTTTTCCAGTAAAGTCTGCATAGGGAGACACTGAAAAGACTGGTGCTAGATTGTGAAAGTTTTCAAATGCCAGAATTCATATTTTATCCTAAAGGCAAAGATGTTGTCACTAAGTTTCTTAAACAGTTGAGTAAAATACTCAAACTCATGCCTTAGCAACATTAATTTGGTATTAATGCCCATTTCACTCTACAGAGAAGTGTCTACCTCCAACAAATTCTAAAACTATCAAAACCACAGGTAAATGATCAATCCATAAGCATTTATTAAATGCATACAATAAAGATAATGACTAGATACAATAAATCATGTATCCTTTAAGTTTATAAAATGTTTTCACATTCTGATCCTCAAAAATAACCTTTTGAAATTTGATGGGGAAGTATAGTTAGACTCCATTACTTGCTACATATGCCCCCTTGGAAAAATTATTTTTGGCATCTGTGTTCTCATCTATAAAGTAAGCACAGGCTGCATAATTTCTAAGGTCTCTTCAGGCCCTAAACTTATGACGATGACAATAACAATAGCTGATACTCCTATATAAAGCTCTAAGGTTTGTGAAGCACGTTATATACATTATCTCACTTGAGCCTTACAAAACCCTTTTGAAGCAGGCATTCTTATTTTCTCCATTTCAGAGAAAGGAACTGAGGTTCAGAGAAGTTCAGTAACTTGTGAAAAAGAAGTCAATCCTTTAAGGCAGAATTCAACTTCAGGTTTTACCTGACTATTCCCTATGTCACTGTTGCCTTCAAAGAGCCCTACTTTAGAGAGGATAAAACTGAAATGCAAAAATGTTAAGGGATTTCTCCAATGTCATACATGGTAATTACATGAAGAAAATGGAAACTAAAAGTCAGGTTTTGTGACTCCTCATTTACGGCTTTCCATTATACTTCTAAAGTATTTCTACATTAACTTCTAAAGTTAAGCAACATGCCGGCTACAAGGTTTACCCAGAATTCTGGGTAAACTTTTTACAAAAACACATGAACCAAATCCTTTCAGAATATGGGACTCAATGAATCAATGAAAGTCAATTCAATAACTTGACTAACTATTCAAATATATTCAGTCAACAGAATGGCCTGGGGAGTAAATACCCTGAGTAACAAAAGCTCATATAAAAGACAAATAGGGTAAAAGTGGTTTCAGTTAATTTAACATTGTCAAGACAAATGAAAATCCTTTTTATTTTCAGTTTCCTTTTTTTAGGAAGGGTACAAGTTTTTCACTGGTAAAATCTTTGTTTACTTCGTCTTTCAAGGACTTAAGACAAAATGAACAATTTTCTGAGACATACTTTTATAATTGTGTAATTAATTAGTTGCCAAATAAATAAAAGTCTATATTAACAAAGTTTTTCTCCCAAATAAGAGAGATTACTACTAAAACATAATGGAGGTTGGTAAAAGCAGTCCCATACCATTTTTGAGGGCCAACAAGCAACTATTTACGCTACATAAAGCACCCTTTACATTAGTGATATAAAAAGAGGTAGTCTAAACAGTGAATGCAACCCAAACAACAAAAGTACAAGAAAGGTAAATAAGAAAAATTATCAAGGAAAGAAGACATGATGAAATTAATTATACCAATTATCTGTTTAAAAAAGAAAAAGAAGAAAACCAATGGGGTAGAAGAAAAACAATCAGGAACCACCAAAGGATAAAAATGGGATAAGGGGTCAAAGATTTAAAAGGATCTTAAAATCAGGAAAAGATGAAAGAGCAGAACTGAGGCACCATTGACCCCTCGATGGCAGAGTGAAAGCAGGAACTTCCTTGAAGCTCTACCTCCAAATACCTGTAAAAAATGACTCTAAACAAATTCTAGAGCTGCAGACCCCACAAAATGACAGAGTGAAACAAATCTCCAGCCCAAGACAGCCTACAGGTTGACAAGAAGCATCTATAGCACCAGGCTGGGAGCAAACCAAAGCACAGTCCAGTGTGGGCTGCACCAGCACATACAGGTTTGGAGCAGGCCTCAAGTGACTGAATCACTGGCAGTTGTGGCAGTTCCAGACTTCAAAATCAACAAACAACAAAGACAGCATAGAAAGTCTGTGGGAAAACTCTGTGGGACTTGGTCTGGCTGAGGTCCAGTCCCAGCAGCGCAGCAGCTGTTTTTGGAGCTCTGGGCTCACAGACGGTGGGGGATCGAGTGGCTGATACAAAACACCTGAAGCCTGGGACAATATACCCACCCCTACCAGAGGCAGAGTTCTACCTTGACAAAAAAAATCTGTATATCTGACTGAGAACATGAGCAAACAGTGTAAAAAAAGCTCAGACCATAGAATCTTACTTTCATGACAAAGAAGTTCACAACATACAACCAGAAGACAAAAAAGTCAAAGCACCTACATCAAAAGCCTCCAAGAAAAATACGAATTGGTCACAGGCCGTGAAAGAGCTCAAAAAGGATTTTGAAAACCAAGTAAGAGAAGTAGAGGAAAATTGAGAAAAGAAATGAGTAATGCAAGAAAATTATAAAAAACAAGTCAACAGCTTGCTGAAGGAGACCCAAAAATGGCAAAAGAGGTCCAAAAAGTTGAGGGGAAGAATGCCTTAAAAAGCAGGATTGATCAAATGGAAAAGGCAGTTCAAAAATCCACTGAAGAAAATAATTCCTTCAAAAAGTGTTAAGGAACCAGGAGTAAAGTGGAACAACCTTTGTCAAGAAGACTGGATACATGATTTCGGGCACAGGAAATTCACAGCACTGTTTCTCTCTAACATCATTCCCTGGTAAAATGGTATTTCGGAGAGTGAGACAACAGAAAAAAAAAAGGAAGGACTGGGCAATATCTACAAAAAGATAGAAGAGAAATCAGATAGAAGATGGAACTTAAATACAGTATTTCAGAAGTTTTTGTCCTCATGAGGGACACAAAAAGAATGAAGAAGGAATAAATAAGAGACAGCCCATTTATCAGAAATAAATTCAGAACAGATGACAAGAGAATGGAACTAATGAAGACAAGAAAAACTTAGTGGAAAAGGAAAATTTTTTTAATTACTAAAAACAAGATTTGCAGAAGGGGAAAAAACTAATCATTTAACAAAGTGGGGGAAGAAACTAGAGGGAGGAAAAAGATAAGTAAATAAAAGAAAAAAATTGATAATTTCAATTCATGTCAAAAAGTGTATATTGAGTGGAATCTATAGAGTATTCAGGGAGGAAAAGCATCTCTGGTATGAGGGTTTACAAAACTCTTTTCAGGGTTGATCATCAGTCTTTGGTTCTAAGAAGCATGCACAGCAGCCACACCCCAGGTAAACCATCTTGGCAGGCAAGCTAAATCACGTTGAGGGTAACCAATAGGCCTCAAACGTATCAATGAGTTAGGGGGATATCTAACGTGAAGAATTCCCAGTTGGAATGGGCAAATGAGAGCAATTTGTTCCAAGTCACAAAGGCAGCTAAAGCAGACACTATGAAGTGTTAAGAGCATAGTCAGACATCAAAGATACCGAAGTCATCCACTTCATCCTAGGCCATCACCAGTAATCCTGACATATGTCTTCCCACTTGTATTGCCCAGGCAATATTCACAGCATCAAGGACAACTGCAAATATGCCAGCATAATTCGGAATCACAAAGTATAACACATAGAAGGCAGAAGGAAAGCACTTATTCAGATACCAAAAAGCCAAATTCAGAAGTTAATATACATTAGTACTGCAGGGGAAAAAGCCATTCCTAAGCCCCCACCCCCACTGGGGCCTCTCCACAAACAAACACTCATGAGCCTAGCTGTCTGCTTGCCTGCAGTCTCTCTTCTCCAACCATTCTCATCAACTTCCTCCCAGTTCTGCTCCACCCTTCCTGTTCCACCAGTTCAGCAAGCTCCTCCTACCACATGTGACTTGGGCTTCCATGTGATTTAAGCAGGTCACATGGGCCTATTAATGGATGGGAAAGATTTTCAAATTAAGCAAAAAATTACATTAACAGTAAGCAAAATGCATTATCAATACACCACTGGTCTCAATGACTTTGGAAAAGAGAGTGAGGTTGATGACTCTGTTGTGCAATTCTGCCTCACTTAAATCCAATTTACAAGTCAAGCCATGATGTCATTGGTCCTCTTTAAAACATGAAAGACAAACAACAATTATATATCAGGTTAAGCTCTGGGGAAGCAAAGAAAAGCAAAAAATATCATGCTCTAAAGGACTTCACGGTCTAGTGGGAGAGACAACATGAAAACAATTATTTACAAACAAGACATAGAATAAGCTGAAGATACAGAAGGAAGGCATTAGTATTAAAAGGGATCAAGAGGCAGCCAGTGACTGGAAGACCATGTTGATGACCCTAAAGCCAGTGAGGGCGGTCCCCAAGCCCCAACAAGAGGGGAAGGCAGCGTGATTCAGAGGGGGTGTTCAAGGCTCGATAGGACCTGCTAATTTCTGATCTCTGGCATCTGACAGAAGTATCTTACTAAACCTCTGAAACAATTACAATTCATCCCAGCAATATTGCTTCTAGGACTTTGTATCCCCAAGAGAGCGTAAAAATGGGAAAAAGGTCCCACATGTACAAAAATGTTTATAGCAGTTCTCTTTGTGGTGGCGAAAAACTGGAAATCAAGGGGATGCCCATCAACAGGGGAATGGCTGAATAAATTATGGTATATGAATGTAATGGAATACTATCGTGCTATAAGAAATGATGAACAGGAAGGCTTCAGAGAGGCCTGGAAAGACTTACATGATCTCATGCTGAGTGAAAGGGGCAAAACCAGGAGAACATTGTGCACAGCAATGAGCATAGTGTCCAAGAGTTTTTTCTGATAGACTCGGAACTTCACTGCAATGCAAGGACTTAAAAAAATTCCCAATGGTCTTTTAAGGCAAAATGCCTTCCACATTCAGAGAAAGAACTATGGAATTCAATCGGAGAATGTAGCAGATCATTTTTGTGTGTATTACATTTTGGTTTGTTATATGATTTCTCCCATTCACTTTCATTCTTCTATACAGAATGACCATAGTAAAAATGTATTTAATAGGAATGTATATGTAGAACCTATATAAAACTATATGCCATCTCAGGGAGAAAGAAGGGGAGGAAGAGGGGAAAAAAATCTAAGTTATATGGTAGTGATTGTACAACACTGAAAATAAATAAAATTAATTTAAAAAAATAAAAATAAGAACAATAAAAGTTTGTTACAGAGCCCATTTCAGAAGCCTTTGACCACCCTCCATCTTGAACCATCACAGCACTCAGTTGAGGCACCCAATTCCAACTTGAGGGAAGACTTGTTGAAAAGGACAAGTCATTTTAAGTGTGTTTGCTATGGAATTGAGAAGTTTGCTTCATTTGTAATAGCCCGCACTCAACTAGCATTTTTAGTCTTCTTTCTGAAGAAGTTGCAGATTCCCAAACATCACTGCTATACATTTGATCCTCTCTTTAATGAACTTGATATTTCAGTTCTTAACACTCTCAGTCTGACTGTTCTCAATGAGAATTAGGAAGGAAACAGAGTATGGTGAAGTCACTATTTTTTACATGATCCACTGTGGAACAGGTCTGTATAACAATCTGTTATGGAGTAACTGGTCAGTTGACTGCCTTTCCAAGATGAAGATCATTGGAAATAGTTTCAAAGGAAATGAAGGAAAGTTATTAACAAGAATTCTGCAGAAAGATTACCCTTATGTGGCAAAGATTTTAAAAGGAATAGAGGAAACTGAATTTCCTCAGACATCACACTACATGGACATATTTAACGATACCACCATCCATTAGTTTCCTTTACAAAAGATGAAAGAGCTTCCCAGTGAAATTTGGACAATCCAATAAGAGCCAGATTATTCAGAAGGTAAGAAGTTTGAAATCATCAGGAACCAGAGGAAGTTGACTCGGCACTTTCTTGGACAACATTAATTCACTGTTTCTGCATAACAGACAGAAGCAAAGAGCCAGCAAGACCCGGGCTCAAGTTTGACCTTGGACTCACACTGAGGGATGCTGGCCAAGTTATAACCTCTCAGTTTCCCAAGCAGGTTCTGCAAGCTTCAGAGGCAATACTCTCTATAACCAAGGTCAAACAAGGCAAATTGCAGCAGAACATCTGTATCACTAAAATGTAAAAAAGTAGCTGATGTCTTGGATAATTTCAAAGAATTCCTTCTTTCTCTTACCTAGATAGGACCCAGACTAGGAGAATTAAGAAGGAGGAACCATATGACATGCTAGGTCTTCCCAATGAGAAAGTATTGTCAATGTATTTTATAAACTGCTCATGGAAATAAATGCTTAGCACTTCCTTTAAAAAAACAAAAGGAGGGGGGTAATCGGGAAAGTCATCTTATAGAAGGTGGGTTTTTAACTGAAACTTTAAAAAAGCCGCAAAAGCAGAGATCAGGAGGGAAAGAATTCTAGGCATGGGGCAGGAATGACATGAGGAGATACCATCTTTTCTACAAGGAATTGTGATGAAGCAAATTATCACTGGATCATAGGATGAAGGGAATAAGGTATAAAAGGACTGAAGAGGTAAAAAAGAGCTAGATTATAGGGGGTTGTGAATGTCAAAAAGGATTTTATATTTCATTCTGGAGGTAATGGGGAGCCAATTGAGTTTAATAATCTTATGATTATCAAATTGTATCATATGAACTTTGGGAACATCAATTAACAACTGAGCAGAAGATATACCACAGTAGAGAGAGACTTGAAGCAAAGAGACTAAAAGAAGGATAATGAAATTGTCTACATATGAAAGAGTTTGTATCATAGTAGTTATGGTGTCAGGACAGCAAAAGTCATTTATAAGAGATTTTACAAAGGTAGAACTTGGAAACTGATTGGAAGGGGGAGGAGGGAGGAGAAAATGAGGACATAAAGATGACACCACAGTTATGAGCCTGAGTGTCCAGGAAGGATGTTAGTACCCTTGACAGGAAGAGCATTGGAAGGGTTTGGGGAGTAATAATGAGTTTAGTTTGGGATCTGTTGAGTTTTAAGATGTCCATAGGATATCCAGTTCATGTCTAATGGCATATGGAGATGCTTGTCTAAAGGTCAGCAAAGATAAGGTTGAGCATGTAGATCTGAGAGTCATCTGCACAGAAATGATAACCAAAACCATGGGAGCTGATAAGATCAATTTCATGACAGAGAAAAGTAATATGCAGAATAAGAAATTAATCTTTGAGTGTCACCAAAATGGAAATGTTTTGCTTGACTGAGCTTGTGTAATATAGGGGTTCTGTATTTATTTCTTCCTATTTTTTTCTTTTCTTTCATTTCAGTCAGAGAGCAGAGGCGGAAGGAAATAATGAATGTCTATTAATTGAAAAAGAATAAAGTTTAAAGAAAGAAAAAGCATGGCATAGAGCTTTGAGTATAAAGTGAAAAATTCAAAAGGCATAAAAAATACATTAATTTATTCTTTCAAATAACTAAGCATCTGCAATAATATATTGAAATAATATAATATTGAGGCAGAGCCAAGATGGTGAAGCAGTAAGAGAAATAGCAATAAGGTTCCCCCAAAAAATTACTCCAAATAGATCTAGAAAATATACCAGACTAAATCCTGATGGGTAAATCCAAGAAAAGGTCACAGTCAGTCATTCTGTCAGATAAGTCAGCACAGGGAGAAATGACAGATCCGTGGACACGAGCACTCTGGGGCCTAAGAAAAGACAAGAAGAGGTCTCAAATCTATACAAGAAAATCTTGCCCTCAAGCAAGGTCAGATGCTAACTGCCAAACTTTATCACCCAGCACTCAGTTCCAGGTCAATTTCAGATTCAAATCCAGTCTGCAGCCTGCAGAAGAACAACCAGGACAGGAATCTCAGAACAAAGAGGAACCTGCAGTTTTGTCACTAACAGAGCTTCCCAACTGGTTGATGGGACGAAGTTAAGCAATGGTCTACTCTTCCACAACCCAAATTCAGGTCAGGAATTCACAGAGCTCAAATCAGTGGGGCAGTGATCAGACTTTACCCTGAATCACAGCAATTTGGGAACACAAAAATCTTACAGATTCACAGTCTGAGCACTCTCTGAGATGTTGGGATAATACAACAATTAATACCCCTAAAAAGTAGCAACCAGACCAATCAAAAGTTTCCCTTCAGAAGTGCCCAGAGCCTGGACCTAACATCAAGTCTGAAGTCCAGAAGAAGGCTAGAATAATCAAATTCAAGAAGTATAATCAAATTAAAGAATAATTTTAAAAAATTCTGCTATAAAGGCTATTACACTGATGATGGGGTTCAGACTCTGGGAGCCTCCTTGAATTCTCCTCAGATCTTCCCACTTAATCTGGTCTTTCATATTCAAATTGCCCTTGGCCTAGCCGGGTTTTCCACTGTCTGTAACCCCAAGACTGACCCACCTGCTTCCCGCCCAAACCCTTCATAGTCTGATTCTCCTGATTGCCTCCAGATGTTTCCCACCCTGGATTACATCACAGAGTTACCCCAATCCCATCAAGATCCTCCTTAGACCCTCCTTCCAGACCACTGGACCACTTTTAGATCTTTCCCACAAACTTTCTGTATATAAGTTCCATCTTGCCTCCATGAAGTCACACAGATTCAATCCCGCTCAGACTCTATCTAGCTGAGATTCTATCTGGCCTGCTTGTGAATACAGGCATTACAAATGCTTAGGCACCTTAAGAGTCACCAAAGATGGCAAATCTTTAATAAACTTTGTTTTCTTTGGCTTTAAGAAGGCTTGAGTCGAATTCATTCAAGCAGGACCTGGCGAGTCAGTATTTTGGGGTCTCCAGCATCTCTGAACTTCGACAATGATAGGCATGCTTGAGAAATAAACCAGAAGAAGAAAATGTCACCAAATATCTAGAAGCAAAGTCTCAAAGGAAAATACACCTTAAGCACAAACTCAATAGAATTCCTGGAAGAGATGAAAGTGGAAAAAAATTTCTATCTTTTATCACTAAAATGAAAGTGCTAGGGGAAAAGCAGGTGATAAAAGAAAAGATACGAATGGGAATTAACAATTTGAAAGAAAAGAGATAAAATCTTACCCTAGCAACAAACTCCCAAAAAATTCAAATGGACCAAAGTCAGTGACTACATAAAACAAAATCAAAAGAAGAAGACAAGGAAGAGTATGACAATGAAGGAGAAGGAGAAGAAGAAAATATAAGTTATCTCACAGCAAAAACAACTGACCGAGGGGAAAAAAATGTAAGAGTCACTGGCCTGCCTGAAAGTCTTAATCAAAAAAAGAGCCCACCTCAGATTTCAAGGAAAACTTAAACCTGTTCAGATCTCTTGAAACCTCAGGAAAAAAAAAAAAAAACAAAGGAAAGCTCCCAAGAATATTACTGCCAAAATTACAGAGCTTCTGGGTAAAAAAAAAAAAAAAAAATACAGCAAACAGCCAGAAAGAAAGAATTCAAGTACCAAGGAAACACAAACAGGATCAAACACAATATAGCAGTCACAAAAAATAATCAATAAACATCAAAAGGGGGTAGAGTTAAGATGGCAGAGTAGAAAGACACACATATGGCAGGCTCTCCCCACACAGCCCATAAAATACCTGTACAGAGGGAATCTCAACAAATTTTAGAGCAGCAGAAGTGGACAACAACAGAGTGGAGGGGATTTCCAGCCCAGGCTAACCTGAAAGACCCACGGAAACATCTGTTGCACCAGACACGAAGCCCAGCCCAATCTTGGCCACGTGGCTCAGCTCGACTTTGGAAGGAGAACACCTTGGGGGCAGAATCTCCAGTCCAGGAATCCCCAGTTGCAGCAACAGTGGTCCACAGATCCCTCAACCGACAGGAGCCAAAGGTCAGCGCCAGGTTTTTTTCAGCTGGCCAGTAAGAGAGAAGGGCCTTCCCATAGCACCAGCAGCAGGCTGAGACGATAGAGGCCACATCTGGCAGGCGGCAGCAGTTCCCACAGCAAGCCCTATAGCTGCCAGCATCCACTGCTGGAGCGTGAACACCCCTGGGGGTACTGAGGAGCTGAATCAGACCTGGGTAGACACGCTGAGGGAACTGATCATTATCTCCCACTGACTGGTAGCCCTACCCATCCAGCTCATCTGAAAATCAGGCCCCAGTGCTGGCCTGGGAACTGGAGGCCAGGTGGCTGTGGAGAGGTAACTGCTAAGATTCTGGGCACAAAAATCTCTTTCTACTCCCAGACCAGTGTCCACGATTGATTGTGCCACCTTGGAGGAACTGAAATCTTACAAATTCCCAAAGTAGACCCTACTGTTGACAAAGGACCCAAAAGTCCAGTAACTGGTTGGGAAAATGCCCAAAAAGGGAAAAAATTAAGACTACAGAAGGTTACTTTCTTGGTGACCAGACATCTTCTCCCATCCTTTCTGATGAGGAAGAACAACGCGTACCATCAGGGAAAGACATAAAAATTCAAGGCTTCTGCATCCCAAACATCCAAAATAAATATTCAATAGGCTCAGGCCATGGAAGAGCTGAAAAAGGATTTTGAAAATCAAGTAAGAGAGGTGGAGGAAAAACTGGGAAGAAAAATGAGAGACATGCAATAAAAGCATGAAAAGCAGGTCAACACTTTACTAAAGGAGACCCAAAAAAATGCTGAAGAAAATAATACCAGTAAAAATAGTCTAAGTCAATGGGCAAAAGAGGTTCAAAAAGCCAATGAGGAGAAGAATGCTTTAAAAAACATAATCAGTCAAATGGAAAAGGAGGTTTAAAAGCTCACTGAAGAAAAGAGTTCTTCAAAAATCGGGAAGGAACAGATGGAGGCTAATGATTTTATGAGAAACCAAGAAATCACAAAACAAAACCAGAAGAATGAAAAAATGGAAGATAATGTGAAATATCTCAATGGAAAAACAACTGACCTGGAAAATAGATCCAGGAGAGACAATTTAAAAATTATGGGACTACCTGAAAGCCATGATCAAAAAAGGAGCCTAGACATCATCTTTCATAAAACTATCAAGGAAAACTGCCCTGATATTCTGAAACCAGGGGGCAAAATAAATATTGAAAGAATCCACCTATCACCTCCTGAAAGATCCAAAAAGAGAAACTCCTAGGAACACTGTGGCCAAATTCCAGAATTCGCAGGTCAAGGAGAAAATATTGCAAGCAGCTAGAAAGAAACAATTCAAGTATTGTGGAAATACAATCAAGATAACACAAGATCTAGCAGCTTCTACAATTAGGGATAGAAGAGCACGGAATATTAAATTCCAGAAGTCAGAGGAACTAGGACTAAAACCAAGAATCAACTACCCAGCAAAACTGGGTTATAATACTTCAGGGGAAAAAATAATCTTTCAATGAAATAGAGGACTTTCAAGCATTCTTGATGAAAAGACCAGAGCTGAAAAGAAAATTTGACTTTCAAACACAAGAAT
>CM053769.1:447343707-447360725 GCA_028658325.1 Potorous gilbertii
ACAAATGGGGAGAAAATTTTGGAACCTAAAATCTTGTGAAAATGAATGTAAAAAGTTAAATAAATTTATTTAAAAAAAAAATAAATAAAAAATAAAAAAATTTAAAAAAAGAAATATAGAACATGAAAGACTATTTTAGAAAAGAAATGAAATATTAAGAATATAGTGAAATGTAAATATCTTTAAATAAGGACTTTCAATAAGACACTAAAAAAAAAGTTTAAGGAATGTATTTCAAAAATATCAACTTGATGAGTTTTAACCCCAATAAAAATCAATTTTATTTCACAGTAATGTTCATTTTTATTTGTTTCATGAGTTATCATGACCACATTTTCAAGGAGCCCATCTACTAGTAATAAGTCTTGCCATACCCAGGCTGTTCCAACGATCTTTCAATGACCATACCTGAAGGCTTTACAGGATCATAGAATTTGTCAGTGTTTTGGCTCTACTGTCAAAACCTTCAAGAACCCAAAGCCAGTTTCATGACAGTGCCTTAAATCATCCATAAACCAATGAAGAGGAACAAAGTGAGTGTGAACAGACGGAAGTTTATTTCAAATGAATAACTATATATAAGGGGCAGACTGAGATGATATAAATCTAGTACTGTAAGTAAAATCAGAGGCCAACTAGTCAAAACTTGCTCATTTTAAAGATAGGAAAACTGAAGCCCATCCAAGGAAATTAAGGGACTTAGTCATATATGGGATTTTCAGCCAATCTTTGTATTCCTGGGTCAGTGCTCTTTCTCATACACCATACTGTCTACATAACAGATATCATCAAGAAAGATCAATTATTGAAAAAAGAAAGGGACCAGGAATATAACAAGAGCAAGCAATAACCAATCACAGTGTACATACATTATGTATTATGCATACGTATCAAAAGAACTAAAGGCAGGAAGGTCTGCAGTATGTGGGGCAGACTTCCTGTAGAGGCTTCTCTGTGGAGAGTTTCTTCCAGGACAGGGAAGAGTACTACAGAAAAAAATGTGGGGATAAGTAATGATTCAGACCAGTGCAAAGTGAACCCACACTCATAACAGCAGATACATCCAAGTACTTGAAAAGGACAAATATAAAGATTTCAGAGAAACTTGTGAAGATATCCATGAAGAGCAGCAGAGAACCAGGAGAACGATTTCATGACTACAACAATGCCAAGAAAGACAATTAGGAAAGACTTCAGAACTCTGATCAGTGGAATAATTAGTCATAACTTCAAAAGATTAATGATATAAAGCATCTTTCCACTTCTTGGCAGAAAAGTCACAGACTAGACAATCAGAATAAGATGTGTATACACTCTCAGCCAGGACCTATGTATTGTGTACATTTGTTACAAAAGAGAATTTCAGTGAGGGGGTGGGGGGGAAATAATCAAGGAGTCCCTAGAAAAAGAGCATCAACCAAACATTGAAAAACACACAAAAGATATTTTTTAAAAGGCCAAAAGTGGATCCAAATAAAAAAAGCAATGTTGTTACTAAAATGTTACTATAATATTCTTCAATTTAATAATAAATGCTTTTCAGAAAACAAATACTAAGTAACAATAAGTATGTTGTTTGTATATAAGTTTACTTTTGGGAATCACAATATATAATGTATGTAAAGGTCTGTATAAAATTCAAAACACCATATAAATGGCAGCCAGTATATTATCAGAAAAAAAAAAAATCTGGAAGAACATACCATCCACAAGTAATCCCTTTTGAACTTGGACTCTGCAATGGATCTCTTTCATCACAATTAACCCATGCATTCACCCATCCTTTACACAACTGTTCAATCCAATGAAGAGGTATGACTATGTCACCCCGTTGCTTATATGAGATCACATGTCCATTTTGTTGTTTGAGAGAAAGATGACAGTAAGGAAAGAGTTTGGAAGCAGGGAAATAAAGCTACTACTATTCCAAGCCAGAGATGTTGAAGGTAGATGTATTAGCAGAGAGAAGGAGACAGATGTGAGAGAAGTTGCAGAAGTAGATAGAAATTGGGAACTCACTAGATAGGAAAGAGAAGGAAAAGTCAAAGCCATCTCTGAAATTTCCAGCCAAGGAAGTTGGCAACATTTAAACAGGGAAGTTCAAATGAAGGTTTAAGTATAAACTTGTCAAGAGGATGTTCAGTGATATAAATGCTTCCAGAACAAAACGAACTCAATATAACCAAAACTTGTAGAAACAAACCAGATATAGGGGAACTAGTGGATAGTGATGGACTTAAGAGACAGGAAGAGTTTCATTCAAACTCAATCTCAAGGTACTAGCTGTTTGCATTGGGCAAGTCAATAAACCTCTGTCTCACTTTCTTCATCTGTAAAATGGGGAATAATAATAGCAACTACCTCACAGGACAGGTGAGGATAAAATAGAATAAAATTTGTAAAATGCTTTGCAAATCTTAAAAGTACATAAATACTAGTCAGTATAATAAATGCTAGTTATATGCAGTTTCTCTGGATTCCCTTTGGTTGCTGCCAATTGTAAAGGACAACCTTATAAAATGTAGGTTTAAGCATGACAGCCCCCTACTCAATGAATTCTAGTTGCTCCCTATTACTTCAGGGTCAAATACTAACTCTTGTGTTTAGCATTTAAAGCCCTTCATAATTTGACCCATTCCTACTTTTTCAGTCTTTTTACATTTTACTTCCTTCCATACACTACTCATTAAATATACTCTAGTGCTTCCCCCACAGCCCACAAAATACCTGTAAAAAATGACTCAACAAATTCTAGAGCAGCAGAAGCCACAGAACAACAGAGTAAAAGAGGTTTCCAGCCAAAGGTAACCTGGAAGGCTGACAAGAAAAGTCTATCCCACAGGACCCTGAGCAGAGCAGAGCCCAGCCCTGGCCATGCAGCACTGGGAGAAACAGGACCTGAACGGTCCTCCTGGGCAGAATTCCCAGCAGGGAGGATCCCAGATCGCTCAACCCACAAGTGCCAAAGAAAGTTCCAGAGGTCAATGTGGGAGGGCTTTCCCAACTGGATGAGAAGGGAGTGGGGTCCCCCCAACACTGGCCCCAGGGGGTGGCAGAGGCAGCAGCAGCAGGGGGCAGCAGGCAGCTATGGTGGCTGCTCAAGCAGCTTGAGTCCACTGTCCAAGCAGCTCAGCTTAAAGTCTGTGGGAGAACTGAGCAGCTGATCTGAACCTGAACCCTCAGTGGCAACCCTGCCCCCAACCAAAGCCACTGGGGGAATTGAGTAGCTGATCTGAATCTCAGCCTCAAGCATGATACTGGGGGGAGGAGGAGCACTTAGGACCCTTGTCTTGACAAAGCATTTAGAAGTCAAGTAACTAACTGGGAACATGCCCCAAAAAGGGGGAAAAAAATAAAACCAGAGAAAGTTACTTTTGGTGAACAGGTGTGTCTCTTTCTATCCTTTCAGATAAGGAAGAACAAGGCATACTATCAGAGGAAGTCAAAGCTTCTGTTTCAGTACCTCAAAAATGAACATAAAATGGACCCAGGCCATAGAAGAGCTTGAAAAGCGAGTCAGCAGCTTGCTAAAGGAGAACCAAAAAAAATGCTGAGGAAAGTAACATCTTTAAAAAGAAGTTAACTCAATTGGAAAAAGAGGTCCAAAAAGACTATGAGGAGAAGGAGGCTTTAAAAAGCAGAATTTGCCAAATGGAAAAGAAGGTTCCAAAGCTGACTGAACAAAATAGTTCTTTAAAGGAGAAGGTGGAGTTCACAGAAATAATGACTATGATATAAACCAACAAGTTAGGCCAAAAGATTGAAAAAATAGAAGATAACGTGAACCATCTCATTGGAAAAACAACTGACCTGGAAAATAGATCCAGAAGACACAATTTAAAAATTATGGGACAACCTGAAAGCCACAATCAAAAAAAAAGCCTAGACATCATTTTCATGAAATTATCAAGGAAAACTGCCCTGATATTCTAGAACCAGAGGAAAAAACACATAATGAAAGAATCCATCAATCACCTCCTGAAAGAGATCTGAAAAGAGAAACCTCTAGGAATACTGTGGCCAAATTTCAGAGTTCCCAGGTCAAGGAGAAAATATTGCAAGCAGCTAGAAGGAAACAATTCAAGTATTGTGGAAATACAATCAGGATAACACAGAACTGGCAGCTTCTACATTAAGAGATAGAAGGGCTTGGGATAGGATATTCCAGAGGTCAAAGGAACTGGGATTAAAACCAAGAATCACCTACCCAGAAAAACTGAGTATAATACTTCAAGGGAATAAATGGTCATTCCATGATACAGAGGACTTTTAAGCATTCATGATGAAAAGACCAGAACTGAATAGAAAATTTGACTTTCAAACACAAAAATCAAGAAAAACATGAAAAGGTAAACAGGAAAGAGAAGTCATAAAGGACTTTCTAAAGCTGAACTGCTTACATTCCTATGGAAAGATAATATTTGTAACTCTTAAGACTTTTCTCAGTATTTGGGTAGGTGGAGGGATTATACACATACACACACATATATAGACAGAGAGTACAGGTTGAGTTGAATCAGAAGAGATGATATCCATAAAAAAATAAAATTAAGGGGTGAGAAAGGAAAATACTAGGAAAAGAAAGGGAGAAATGGAATGGGGCACACTATCACTCATAAAAGAGATAAGAAAAATCTTGTTCAATGGAGGAGAAAAGGGAGGATGTGAGAGGGGAAAAGTGCAGCTTACTCTCTTCAAATATGGCTTAAGAAGGGAATAACATGCTCACTAAATTTGGTATGAAAATCTGTCTGACAGTACAGGAAAGTAGGGGAGAAGGGAACAAAAGGGAGTACCTAGAAGTAAACACTTTTGGGAAGGGACAAGATCAAATAGAGAGAATAGGGAAAAAAAGGGGGGGCGGGAACAGGGTAGCATGGAGGACAATATAGTTAGTCTTACACAACATGACTATTATGGAAGTCTTTTGCAAAATGACACATATACAGCCTGTATTGAATTGCTTGTCATCTCAGTGGTAAGAGGAGAAAAGCTGGAATTCAAAGTATTAGAAACGAATGTTGAGAATTATTATTGCAAATAACTGGGAAATAAGAAATATAGGTAATGGAGAATAGAAATTTATCTTGCCCTACAAGAAAAGAGAGAAGATGGGGATAAGGGAAGAGTGGGGTGTGACAGAAGGGAGGGTAGGTACATTGAGGGAAGGGGTAATCAGAAAGCAAGGTATTATGGGGTGGGGGGAGGGGAGAGATGGAAAGAAAAATTGGAACTCCAAATTTTGTGGAAATGAATCTCAAATTTGCTCTCTGCAGCGAGAGCCAAATAGCTTGGTTTTGTCACTTAAGTTAATAAAAGTGGTGAATTCAAAACTTGAAAAATTTAAAAAAACAAAAAAACAACTTTTGAGTTCCACATTCTCTCCCTTTCTCCCTCCCTACTTACCCGCATTAAGAAGGCAAGCAATTTGATGTAGGATATACATGTACAGTCATACAAAACACCTCCATAATAGTCATGTTGTGAAAGACTAACTGTATTTTCCTCCATCCTATCCTACTCTCTATTTCTTCTATTTTCCTTTGACTCTGTCCCACCTCGAAAGTATTTGTTTCTGATTACCCCTCCCCCCATTTGCCCTATTTTCTATCATTTGTTCCCACCACCACCCCCTGGCTTATCCCCTTTTCCCTCTACTTTCCTGTAGGATAAGATACATTTCCATACCCAATTAAGTGTGTATGTTATTCCGTCCTTCAAGCAAATCTGATGGGAGTAAGGTTCACTCAATCCCTCTCACCTCCCCCCTTTTCCCCTCCATAGTAAAAGCTTTTTCTTGTCTTCTTTTATTTTAGATAGTTTAGTACATTCTACCTCTCCCTTTCTCCTTCTCCCACTACATTCCTCTGTACCCCTAAATTTTATTTTTTTTATATCAATCCTACATGTTCAACTCACCCCGATCTTTTTGCAATATGTGCATATACATATATGTGTATGCGTATATATGTATGTATATTCCCCCCAACTATCCTAATATTGAGAGAGGTCTCATGAGTTATGAATATCATCTTTCTATGTAGGAATATGAACAATTCAACTTTAATAACTCTCTTATGATTTCTCTTTCCTGTTTACCTTTTCATGCTTCTCCTGAACCTTGTATTTGAAGGTCAAATTTTCTATTCAGTTCTGGTCTTTTCAACAAGAATGCTTTAAAGTATTCTATTTCATTAAATATCTGTTTTTCGCCTGAAGGATTATACTCAATTTTGCTGGGTAGGTGATTCCTGGTTTTAATTCTGGCTTTTGACCTCCAGAATATCCTATTCCAGGTCCCCTAATCCCTTACTGTAGAAGCTGCTAAATCTTGTGTTATCTTGATTGTGTTTCCACAATACTTGAATTGTTTTTTCTGGCTGCTTATAATATATTCTCCTTGACATGGGAACTCTGGAATTTGACTAAAATATTCCTAGGAGCTTTCCCTTTGGGATCTCTTTCAGGAGGTGACCAGTGGATTCTTCCAATTTCTATTTTACCCTCTGGTTCTAGAACATCAGGGCAATTTTCCTTGATAATTTCTTGAAATATGATGTTTAGGCTGTTTTTTTGATCATGGCTTTCAGGTAGTCCAATAATTTTTAAATTCTCTCTCCTGGATCTATTGTCTAGGTCAGTTGCTTTTCCAATGAGATATTTCACATTGCCTTTTTTCATTCTTTTGGTTCTGTTTTATAATTCCTCGAGTTCTGATAGAGTCACTAGCTTCCATTTGCTCCATTCTAATTTTTAAGGAATTATTCAGTGAGCTTTTGGACCTCCTTTTCCACTTGGCCAATTCTGCTTTTTAAGGCATTCTTTTCTTCATTGGTTTTTTGGACCTCTTTTGCCATTTGGTAAGGTGTTATTTTCTTCAGCATTTTTGGGGTCTCCATTAGCAAGTTCTTGACTCATTTTTCATGATTTTCTTGCATCACTGTCATTCCTCTACCCAATTTTTCCTTTACTTCTCTGATTTTCAAAATCTTTTTTGAGCTCTTCTATGGCTTAAGACCAATTCATATTTTTCTTGGAGGCTCTGGATAAGGAACTTTGACTTTGTTGTCACAAAATGTTTTGTTCTTCCTTGTCAACAAAGTAAGATTCTATTGTCGGATTTTTTTACCTGTTGCCTCATTTTCCCAGTCAATTATTTGACTTTTGAGCTCTTTGTTAAGGTAGACTCTGCTTCTAGAGTAGAAAGTGCACTGTCCCATGCTTCAGGGGTTTTGCACAGCTGTTAATGCCACAAAGCCTGCCACATCAGCATTTCTCCTCACCCCAAGACTACCATGCAAGACTGCGACCCAGATCCAGGCAGGGCAAAGCAAGAGAATCCTCCCTCAGCACCAGCAAGGAAATCCCTCTAATCACCCTCTGGTCATCTGCTATATCCCCATGTCTGTGGTCTGAGAGATCCAAAAGTAGCCACTGTCACTGTCACTGCTGCCACCCTGTGACTGGGGCCCAATCATGCTCGTCTCTCCCCCAGACTGAACTGAGACCTCCGACTAACCTTCGAAGTTGACTTTGGCATTTCTGGGTCAAGAAGTCTGGAAACCCAGCAGCAGCTAATTATTCAATCCCCTGAGGCCTGCTCTAGGCTTTGTCTGTGCCAGCATTGACTACATTGGACTGTATGTAGTCTGCTCCCAGCCTGGTGCAATAGACCCTTTCTGTCAACGTCCCAGCCTGTCTTGGGCTGGAGATTTGTTTCTTTTCATCATTTTGTGGGTTCTGCAGCTCTAGAATTTGTTTAGAGTCATTTTTTACAGGTATTTGGAGGGCTTTGCAGGGGGAGCTCAAGCAAGTCCCTATTTTCACTCTGCCATCTTGGCTCTGCCCCCTCCCTTATCGTCTGAGACAACCATTAATCTACTCTCTATATACTTTGTAGGTACCCAGTTAACTACATGCTCTCTCCTGCCATTAAAATGTAAACTCCTTGAGAACAGGGGCTGTTTTTGTCTTCTTCTTTGTATCCCCAGTAGTCAGCATAGTTCTTGCAGTAAGCATTTAATCAATGCTTGCTGACTGACCTTAAGATATACTCTGAGATACATTAGTCCTAAATCCAGCCTGTGGTATTCTGCAAAATGGGATGTGCTGCTATTACACAGGAAACTTAATGGCTTTACCCTTGCTAGAGTCTACTCTCTCCTATCATAATCTTTCTACCAAGTCTATGTTATCTCAGATAATGGGCATGTTTAATTCAATATTTCATTTTCACTGAACACTTTGGTAGCACAAGACCAGTCAATAGAGCTGTAAACATAAAAGCTATTAGTGAAATGATGACTATTATAAATCTTTTTTCCTAATGTGCATTATGAAGAGAAATGGGGAGTTGGGGGGAATATTACACTGGGAATATGTGATTTTAAAAAAAAAAACTTTAATTAAGTTAAAAAAGTTTAAAAATAATACTTAAAAAATACTGGAATATATACACAAATACATGACTACAATAAAGATTATAAACTAGTATACAAAAGAATCAATTATGACACTAAGAGATAAGATTTCAGCAAAATTTAAAACATCACTGGTAGAAAGGAATCTAAAAGAAAGATCTAATCTACTTATCGCAGAAGGCAGAAAACTTGAGGTCCAAGGAGAATAACTGGCTTTCCCAAAGTCAAACCTATTAAATGACAAGAACAAGACTATAACATTGTGATAATTCATTTCCAATGAAACCAGAAGTAAAGTTTTAGTTAAGCAGTTTTCCAAATGTGTCACATAAATGTCCTAGAAAAATTTTATGTGTTTATAAATGTTGAACACAGACAGGTAATTAATGAGTACTTCATAATTCTGTCATTCACAGATACTTGTTGATTCTGATGCTTCAATCATAACATGTAAAATGTACCAGAGACCTTTTGTGCTCTGGTAGCCTGTGCCTTACTTAGCTCTTTCCAAAGTGCAGTAATTCCAATCCAGAGCCAGGGAAAAAAACTAAGTGAAATTTATTGCTGTCCAAAAAAATTATGGGGAAGGGGAGAACATATTCATACATTTTTAAGATATACCAAAGGGATGAGAGAATTATGGGAAGACAGAGGAATAGGTCAGAAAACTTTCAGCTCTCCAAATTTCCTCCCACAGAAAAAGACAGAATATTGCCTCAGAGGGAGAAATAAATAAAAGGCAGGGTAAACTAAGACAACCTAAGAAGAACGCAAGAAAGACCTAACCTCCAGGATCAGAAGTTCCTGAGTGAAGTGTAAACACCTCCAGGCCCACTCTGCAGAATCAACAAACAAGCCTTAAGGGCAAGTGGGACTGGGAGGGAGCATCAGCCCTAAAAACTTTCATCCTATGGATAGTGTGGGGGGTTTGACCATTGAAAAGAAGACTAAAGGACCTTCCCACTACGAAGAGACACCAAGCACAGTTGTGCTGACCAGACTCATCTTGTACTATGGCTAAGGGAAAGGGCTAACATACAGCTGGTGAGTGCAGAAACACAGAGGCAGGGCACAGGGACCCTGTTGGCTGTGGACACTTGCAGGAGATCAGAGTCCCTGGTTTCACTTCCAGGGAAGAAAGAAAAATTGTACCCTGCAGTCATTGCAAGGGCCATAAATCATTTGTGGGACAGTGTGACCTAGGGCTCTAGTCATGCCTTAGGAGTAGAGAGGAGAGAGGAGAGCCCAAGGTTGAACCCTGGGACAGACCTCAGAAAATAACTGTAAGAAGGACCTGAAGCTTGGGGCATTATTCCCCATACCTCAGGACTAGAACTTGATCACACTATAGCTATAAAAAATAAAATAAATAAAAATAAGCAAGCAAAGTAAAATGAACCCAACCATAGAAAGCTACTATGGGGATAGGGAAGATCTGGGTTCATGTTCTGAAGAAGATAATGGACCTAAAAAAGTCACTGTTGTTTCAATGAGAAATATCAAATTGTCCCAAGCAAAAAGATTTCTTTGATCTTAAAAAGGACTTTTAAAATCAAATAAGAGAGATCAAGGAAAATTTAGAATAAAAGATAAGAGCAATCCAAGAAAGTTATGAAAGAAAGTCAACCAACTTGAACTTTAGGAAGAAAATAATTTCTTGAAAACAAGAACTGGACAAAGAGAAGCTAATGATGTTCTATGACACAAAGAAATAATAAAACAAAATCAAAAGAATGAAAAAATAGAAGAGAATATGAAACATCTCATCAGAAAAATAATTGATCTGGAGAACAGATTGAGGAGAAATAATGTAAGAATAATCAGACTGCCTGAACATTATGGTAAAAAAGAATCTTGATACAATATAGCAAAAATAGAAAAACTCCACTGATCACCACCTGAAAGAGATCCTAGGAGGAATACCCATAGGCATATCATAGCCAAATTCCAAAGCTCTCAGATTAAGGAGAAAATATCGGAAGCGACAATAACAACAACAACAAAAAACAATGTAAACATCATGGAGCTACAATAATGATTACGCAAGACCCAGCGGCTACTATGTTGAAGGGTTATAGATCCTGGACTAATACATTTCACAGATTACAAGGGCTGGGGTTTCAACCAAGGATAACTTACCCAGTAAAGTTAAGTATAATCTTGAATGAGAAAGAAAAGGGCATTTAATGAATGAGAAACTTTCAGGTATTTGTGACAAAAACAGCAGAACTTAAGGGAAAAATCTGACATATAACATCCATAACATAAACATTAAGGACTAATCATAAGGGACTCAATAAAGTCAAATCATTTACTTCTTACATATAAAATATTATCAGTTCTGTTATGATGGCCATTTTTATTTGGGTAGTTTAAAAGAAAGGTTTGAGGGGAGTGGAGTATGGTGGGGTGATTCTAAAAGAAGAATAAAACTGGGTAGGGAGAGATAAAAAGGAACAATCATCTCATATAAATGAGGCAAAAAAAATTGATAAGGAAGAAAATAGTAGGGGGAGGGGCAGGTAGTGCAGAAATCATATTGTCATTAGGAATGGGTTTGAAGAAGAAATAACATATACATATTTGTGTGTATGTATATGTGTATATATATATATATATGTATGTGTGTATAAATGTATGTATATATATATATCTTCTAAATTCAGAAAAAAGTAAGAGCAGGGGAAAAGGTGGGGGAAGAGGATAAGAGAGATTCTTGGAGGGGTGCACAGGTTAAGGAACAGGAGGGCAAAGTAGCAGTAGAAGTTAAGCAGAGGAGTGAGGAAGGATAGGAATAGGGTGAGAAGGACAGAGAAGAAAAATAGTAAGGAGGAAAATGTACATCAAGTAGATAGATACACACAAACATAACATAAAGATCAGGAAGAGAATTTTTTAGGAAAAAAAGCAGGGGTGGTAATCATGATTTCAGATGAAGTTAAAGCTAAAACAGATTGAATCAAAAGAGAAAAATAGGGAAACTACACAATATGTCAGCCGTATTAATCAATATTGTTTTAGACTTTAAAATAACTAGACAGCATAAGGTAGGAATATTGCTGTGGCACAGGAAATGATGAGTTGCTGAGCTTAGAAAAATATGTAAACACTTGAACTTATGAAAGAATATGTTATTTACACTCAAAGAAACAGAACAAACAAGTATAATATGTTTTTACATAGATGCGTATGAATGTGTCTATATATGTATCTGTATATACCTATGCATGTATGTGAACACAAACATGCACATATGAGCATATAAAATTATATATGCTTTATTAAACATTTTAAAGAAAGTACTGTGAAATGGAGATTCAAAATTTTACATAGAATCCTCTTTTGGCATTCTGTTTGTACATGGAAATATTCATTTTTTTGGTGTTTAAGTTTAAGTTTAGAATTTTTAAAAAATAAAACAAAATAAAGGAGCAGGAAAAGAGATCACTTTCACTATTGTGGAGAAGGGAAGACTTCTTGACCAAACAAAAGGTAAAACAGATAATGGGAGATCTAATGGATAATAACTATTACAAAGCACTGAAAAGTTTTATCTGTATAAACAAAATCAATGTGGTTAAAAAGTAGAAGTTAAATGGGAGAAAAAATCTAAAGCAAATTTTTCTGATATCTAAGACATATAGCAAAGTGAATCAAATACGTAAGAGTAAGAGCAATTCCCCAACAGATAAATAATAAAAGGCTATAAATAAGGTATTCTCCCAAAAAATATATTTTTTAATTTTCCCCAAAAATAAAAAGAAATTAAAATTAAAACAACTCAGAAGTTCTACCACACACCTATCAGACTGGCAAAAATTAACAACAACAAAAAAAATTGTTGCAGACAATGTAGGAGTGGTCATCTTCTACAATTAATGAATTGTAAGCAGAGCTAGGAATTGGTCCAAGTCATTCTGAAAAGTGATTTGGAACTATACTCCCTAAAAATTAGCATTTCCAAAGCAGTTTATAAATTTCATCATATTTTAACCCCCCAAAATTATGGGAGAAGAGTGATATTAGTATCCTTATTTTGTGCTTGAGAAAACTGAAGCAAACCTCTGAGATTAAGTGACTTGCCCAGGACCACACAATTACTAAGTATCTGAAGCTAGATTTGAATTCCGGTCTTCCTGGATTCAGGCCCAATATCTATCCACTGTACCACCTTGATGCTTCTAGAAATTAAGAGATGAAAAGACACAAATATAACCAAAACATGAACAGTAAGCTGTACAGCTTTAAGAATTGGAAAAGGAACATTACTAGCACTCTTCAGATAAACACCAATATTTCCAGTGTAGTCCTGTACTCTCCCTAGGACAGGAAGAGCCCAAATTTATGATTTATTTTTGTAAAGCAAATTCTCAGTTGAATAAAGCCCCTCTACCAATTCAGGTCAGTACCTTATCTGTAACTTACATTCTTAGTGAGTTCCTGCCCAGAGCTCTGGAAGGTATGGCAACTTTTCCTCAATAAACCTAAACTATTTCCTGTATAATGTGGATGCAGTTCAACCAATGACTTTTTTTAGTATTTTATTTTTCTTCAATTACA
The DNA here is from genome assembly GCA_028658325.1 of Potorous gilbertii. Lineage (NCBI taxonomy): Eukaryota > Metazoa > Chordata > Mammalia > Diprotodontia > Potoroidae > Potorous > Potorous gilbertii. The sequence goes on from CM053769.1 coordinate 447,356,688, forward strand.
TGTAAAAACAATTTTTAACATTTTTTTTTAAAATTGAGTTCCAAATTCTCTGCTTCCTTTTCTCCCCTCTTCCTCACTGAGAAGATATGCAATTTGGTATTGGCTATATACGTGTAGCCATGCAAAACATATTTCCATATTAGTCATGTTGTAAAAGAAAACAGAGGTCAAAAAAAAAATAAAAAGCAAAGAAACTAAAAAATAATATGCTTCAATCTGCATTCAAGCCCCAGTGGTTCTCTACAGGAGGCTAGCATTTTTCATTGTAAGTCTTTCAGAATTGTCTTGGATCTTTATATTCACTGGGAACGGCAAACAAGGTAAAATATTGTTGAACTGTTCTAGTTCTCACTTGGCATGAGTTCGTGTAAATCTTCCCAGGTTTTTCTGAAATCATCCTGCTTATCATTTCTTATACTACAACAAACAGTATTCCATCACAATCATACACACTTGTTCAGCCAGCCATTCACCAGTTTCCAAAGTCCAATACTTTGCCAATACAAAAAGAGCTGCTATAAATACATCTGTACATATAGATTCTTTTCCTTTTTCTTTGATCTCTTTGGGATACAGACCTAGCAGTGGTATTTCTAGATCAAAGGATATGCACAATTTTATAGCACTTTGGGCATAATTCCAAATTACTATCCAGGATGGTTAGATCAGTTCACAATTCCACCAGCAATGCACTGGTGTCCCAATTTTCCCACATTCCCTCCAACACATGTCATTTTCCTTTTTTGTCATATTACTCTAGGTGTGAGACTGTACCTCGGAGTTGTTTTAATTTAGTGCATTTTTTTCATAAGACTACATGTAGACAGCTTTGATTTCTTGTCTGAAAACTGCCTGTTCATATCCTTTGACCATTTATCAATTGGAGAATGACTTGTATTGTTTAGACAATTACCTCTTTATAACAGTTTGAGATCTGGTACAGCAAGGCTATCTTCCTTCACATTTTTTTCATTAATTTCTTTGATAGTCTTGACCTTTCATTCTTCTAGATGAATTTTATTACTATTTTTTCTAGCCCTATAAAATAATGTTTGGCAATTTGATTGGCATGGTGCTAAATAAATAAACTTAGGTAGAATTGTCATTTTTATTATATTGGCTTTGCCTACCCATAAGCAATATTGTTACAATTGTTTTCATATAGTTCCCACGTTTGCCTTGGCAGGTAGACTCCCAAGTATTTTGTATTGTCTAGAGTTATTTTAAATGGAATTTCTCTATCTCTTCCTGAAGGACTTTGTCAGTAATGTATAAAAATAATGATGGCTTATGTGGATTTATTTTATATCCTGCAACTCTGCGAAAGTTGCTAGTTATTTCAACTATTTTTTTAGTTGGATCTCTATGATTCTCTACATATACCACCACATCATCGTCAGAATGATAGTTTGGGTTCCTTACTTGCCTACTCTAATTCCTTCAATTTCTTTTTCTCCTCTTATTGCCATATCTTGCATTGTTAGTACAATCCTGAATAGCAATAATAACGGGCAAGGCATTTAGCTTATTTATACATTTGCTAGCGTTTTTAATAGGAATGAGAGTTGTTTTTTGACAAAAACTTTTTCTCCATCTATTGAGATAATCATATGGTTTTTTCCCTTTATTTTTCTTTTGTTTCCTTTTCTTTTGATACAGTCAATTATGCAATTAGTTTTCCTAATATGGAACCAGTCCTACATTCCTGGTAAAAATCTCACCTCATCATGATTGTCATATGACCTTTGTGACATATTGGTGTCATGTTCTTGCTCGTATTTCACTTAAAATTTCTGCATCAATATTCCTTAGGGTAACTGGCCTATAGTTTTCTTTCTGTTTTGGCCTTTCCTGCTTTAAGTATCAGCTCCATATTTGTATCAAAAAAGGAATTTGATGGGACTCAGCCTATACTTCCAAATAGTTTATATAATACTGGAATTAACTGTTCTTTAAATTTTTAGTAGAATTCACTTGTGAATCTATCTGGTCCTAAAGATTTCTTGGGGAGCTCTCTGATGACATGTTCAATCTCTTTTTCTAAGATGGGGTTATTTTAAGTATTCTATTTCTTCTCCTGTAAATCTGGGAAACCTATTTTTACTTATTCATTCATGTCACTTAAATGGTCAGATTTATTGGTATATGATTCAGCAAAATAGCTTCTAATAATTGCTTTAATTTCCTTTTCACAGGTGGTGAATTCAACCTTTTCATTTTTGATATTCATGATCTGGTTTTCCTCTTTTTCTTAATCAAATTAGCCAATGGTTTACTTTGGTCCTGTTTTCATAAAACCAACTTCATATTTTATTTATTAGTTCAATGGCTTTCTTATTTTCAATTTTATTAATCTCTTCTTTGATTTTTAGGATTTCAAATTCGGTGTTTAATTGGAGATTTTTAATTTGTCCTTTTTCTAGTTTTTTTACTTGCAAGCCCAATTTATTAGTCTGCTCTTTCTCTATTTTAACTGAAATAAGCTTTTAGAGGAGTAAATTCTCCTTAAAGTATATTTATAGTTAGCTGCACTATGATATGTTGTCTCATTGTTGTCATTCCCTTTAGCGAAACTACTGATTTTTTTCTATGATTTATTCTTTGACCATTCATTCTTTAGGATTAGATTAGTTTCCCATTAATTTTTAATCTATCCTTTCACTGCCCCTTGTTGAATGTAATTTTTTATTACATTATGATCAAAAAAGTAAATATTTCATATTCCCACTTTTCTGCATTTAGTGTGCAGTTTTATACCCTAACACATGGTAAATTTCTGTGTAGGTACCACATACCACTAAAAAAAAAAAAAAAAGGTATTATTACTTTTTATTCCCATTCAATTGTTTCCATAATATCTATCATTTTCTAACTAAAAATTTCTATTCATATCCTTAACATCTTTCTTCTTTATTTTTCTGGTTACACTGATCTAGTTCTGAGAGACTGAAAGGTGAGTTCTGAAAGTTGAGATCCCCCACTAGTACACTTTTTACTATTTAACTTTTCCTTCAAAAATTTGGATGCTATAAAGATGCGAAAGGGTCCCACACGGAGAAAAATATTTATACCAGCTCTTTGTGGAGACCAAAAAATGGAAATCAAGGGGATGCGGAAAAATATTTATACCAGCTCTTTGTGGAGACCAAAAAATGGAAATCAAGGGGATGCGGAAAAATATTTATACCAGCTCTTTGTGGAGACCAAAAAATGGAAATCAAGGGGATGACTTGGGGAATGGCTGAATAAATTGCGGTATATGAATGTAATGAAATACTACTGTGCTATAAGAAATTATGAACAGGAAGACTTCAGAAAGGCCTGGAAAGACTTATATGAACTGATGCTGAGTGAAAGGAGCAGAACTAGAACTTTGTACACAGCAACAACCACAGTATGCAAGGTATTTTTCTGGTAGACTTGGAACTTTATTGCAATGCAAGGACTTAAAAAATTCCCAATGGTCTCTTAAGGCAAAATGTCTTCCACATTCAGAAAAAGAACTATGGAATTTGATCATAGAATGAAGCAGATCACTTTCTTTTCTAGTATGTTTTGTTTTATGATTTCTCCCATTCATTTTAATTCTTCTATACAACATGACTAAGGTGAAAATGGATAATAGGAATGTATGTGTAAAACCTATTTAAAATTGTATGCTGTCTCAGGGAGGGAATGGGGAAGTAGAGGGGAAGAAGGGGGAGGGAGGGGGAAAATATCTACGACATATAGAAATGATTGTACAATACTGAAAAAAAAATAAAATAAAAAGTAAAATAAAAATTTGGATGCTATACCACATGATATACATATATTTATTATTGGTATTATTTCATTGTCTATGTTACCTTTCACCACGATGTAGTTTCCTTAGATCTATTAGATCTATTTGGACTTTTGATCTATCTGAGATCGTAATTGCTACTCCTGCTTTTTTTTTTACCTCAGCTGAAGAGTAGTAGATTCTTTCATATATATTTATATATATATATATATATATATATATATATATATATATATATATATATATATATATAT
>CM053769.1:447361225-447421182 GCA_028658325.1 Potorous gilbertii
TATAGTTAGTCTTACACAACATGACTGTTATGGAAGTCATTTGCAAAACTACACAGATATGGCCTATATTGAATTGCCTGCCTTCCCAAAGGGAATGGGTGGGGAGGGAGGGATGGGGAGAAGGCGGAACTCAAAGTTTTAGAAACAACTGTCAAATATTGTTCTTGCTGCTAGGAAATAAGAAATACAGGTAATGGGGAATAGAAAGTTATCTGGCCCTACAGGACAAAAGAGAAGATGGGGACAAGAGAAGGGAGGGATGAAAGAAGAGAGGGCAGATTGGTGATATGGGTAATTAGAATGCTCAGTATATTGGGGAGGAGGGAAGGGACAAATGGGGAGAAAATTTTGGAACCCAAAATCTTATGAAAATGAATGTAAAAAGTTAAAAAATAAATTTATAAAAAAAAAAGAGAAAAAACAGAAATCTAGAACAGTCAATATATTTGACCAATTAGTAAGGGTTCAATGATGAAGAAGCATAGTCCAACTGTGGAAAAGAGACAACAGTTCTTTCAGAATTCTATTGTTTTTGAGGAAAACTGAGAGAGTAAAGACAAATAGCCTGTGGAGGATGGCTGTCTTCTACTTTGTTGTTTTTTTTAAAAAGAACAAAAATGGAGGGAAAAAATATACTATGGAAAAAATGAAGAAAGGGAAGTAGTAACTACTTCTGATGATCAGATGAACAAGTATGAAAATATAAAAATATGGAAATGAGGAAGGAATGGTGTGTGTGTTCATCCTTTGTTACCAAAGAAGACCAGGCCATCAGAGAAATAATGACATGACTTGCACTTCACTTTGTTTTGTTTTTTTTTTTGAGTGAGGGAGGTGCAGGTCACCAGTCTCACTTCTCCTCCAGAGCCACCTGAATCCAGTGACCAGATATTCATCAGGATGATTCACCCAAGGTGAGGCAATTGGGGTTAAGTGACTTGCCCAAGGTCTCACAGCTAGCAAGTGTGAAGTATCTGAGGTGAGATTTGAACTCAGGTCCTCCTGAGTCCTGCACTGGTGCTCTATCCACTGTACCACCTAGTTGCCCTGATAGAAGGAACAGGAATCTCATGAACATCACTGTTTTGTGATGTTAAACATACACACACAAAGAGTCTGATGTACAAATACAATAAATCCAAAAAAGAAACTGTTGGGGATAGAGACAGGGGAGAGGGCTGTTTAAGAGGAAGGAAAGACTCACGGACAGAACAGTCATAGGCTAAACAAACTTTAACTTCAGGGGATGATCATAAAGGGAGGGATTAAAAGGAGACAAAGTATAAGAATAAAGGTATGGTCTATGTAAGGAAGGCGAGTGGAAGAGTAGGGGAGGACTACTCTAATTGCAGATTACTACTAGATCACATTCCTTTTCTCCATCTTCTTTATAAAGCAAGGAGAGAGGCAAAAAGAGAGAAAAGAATACAAGACAGCATAGAGGGAAATACACAATTAGACATAATAACCATGAACATGAACATGAAAGGGATGAACTTATAAAACAGAGGAAGACAAAAATGGATTCAAAAGCAGAACCCAACAACATGTTTTCTATTGACAAGAAACACAATGGAAATATGAGGGTCTGGCACAGAATTTATAATACCTCAGATAAATTCATACCCACAAAAATATAAGGATGGTGAGAAATAGACTGAGAACTGCCAAATGAGGATAGATTTAAGAAACAGAGTATGTTTGGCTTGGAAAACAGAAGCACTGTAGGAGGCATATTGGACTTCCTTAAGCAGTGGAAGGGTTATCCTGTGAAAAAGGGATTAGATTTGTTCCTCCTGGTCCTAGAGAAACAAGGAATCATGGGTAAAAATAAGAAATAGCCAAGTTCAGGCTTACCTAAGATAAAAGCTTCGTAACAACTACAGCAATACAAAGAGGGAATGGGCTCAAAACATGGTGGGTACTTCCTCACTTGACCATCTTCCTTCAAGCAAAGCTACTCCACTCAGTATGTTACATGGGGAATTCTTACTGTTCTGGCATCTGAGATTCTGTAATTCTGAGAATCAGTTACTATTATTAAATATGTGTAAAAGCATCTAGAATACTGTTATGAAAATCAAGAATGCACCTGGTAAGTACACAAAAGGCTGACTCACCTGCGAAGCATCCATTACCCTTTGAAGAGAGCCTGAGTCTGGTACTGAGAGGGCACAATGTACTTTTTACAAACTAAGAAAAGAATAACTATTCCTTGTCCTATTATCTGGCTGCCAAAGAACAGATCACAGGCTAAGCGTAACATGACTTTTCTCTACAAAAAGCCACTCACAAATTTTATGCATTTATGTTGTTAATGTTCTTCCAGTCAGTTGCTTTTTTTCTTCTCAAATTTACTCAATTAGTCAAAGCATTTGAAATAAAGATTCTAGTGCGATATATACACATAAAAGAAGTCTTTTCCAGATGAAGGAAGGGGTGTGACTATGCACGAGTACACAGCATTCCTTTCTGTTGGTGTGTTCACTTTTAGATTTATTATTTTATTTCAATGTCAAACCTGAAGAGTAAAGTGGTCATCATTTATCTGTCCACTTAACTTGTGATCTCAGTAAATTAAATTCAGCAGCACTTTTTCATAAGACTGTACCCTACCACAATTCATACTTGAAGGTGGGGGGAGAAAAGGAGAGATAAACATACTAAATTCTTATTTGCTTACTATGCATTAGGCAGTGTTATCTCTTCCTATCTAATCAAGAAGCCTTCATATTCCCTGATGATAATATATTCCCACAGTAGGTCTTACAATTAAAGTGACTGAAAGTTGCTCTTCAAGTAACAGAGCCTTTTAAAAGGCTAGGATAATCACTAATATCTTCAAGCATTATTTTACCTGAATTTCCAACAATCAATCAACAAATGTCTGTCTAGAACCTACTATGTTCCAAGAACTATGCAGGATGATGTGGATAAAAAGATAAAAGAAGAAGCCATCCTTGATCTCAAGGACCTTACCTTCTATCAAGGGAGAGAGAGTATATGAATACATACAAATCAAAGATAATTTTTAAAAGAGAAGGCACAAGCAGCTGGGGGCATCAAGAAAGACCTCTTATACAAAGTAAATGATTCTATTAACCTTCCACCCACTAAGTATTTGCCACAGTGGAGTTCACCTCTAATTTCTTTAATATATCTAATAGACTAAAATTAAAAAAAAATAAAGTTGTAACATATGGCTTTGTAATCCTCTTTGGGAGAAAATATATCCCATTTCAGAGATTGCTACGAAAAAAAAATAAAAGATTGATAGAAGTCAGAAAAAAAACCCAACATTAGTATTTTAGTTCACTGCCCTACAAAATGAGTGTGTATAGGGCAGTGAAGTAGGCACTAAGGATATAAAAAATTATACACTATATTCCTTGCTTCACGAAGTTTATACTTAAATTTAGATTATGTACTACTATACTAATACTATGTTTATACAAGGTTGGAGGGATATGTGTGGTGGCATGACAAGAGTTTAAGGGAAGAAATAATCAATGACAACCAGGGTGGGGGGAAAAGGCTTCACGATGAGTACGATTCTAAAACTGGGATTTCCATGAAGGCAAAGCAAGACTTTAAAAAGTGTGTCTATGTATGTGTTTGTGTTTGTCTGTTTCTGTCTGTGTGTAGGGAAAGAGGGTGGGGGCAGTTAAGGTTAGATGATTTTAAGCAGAAAAAGTTTTGATAAATAGAATGAATACAGAGAAGTATGGAAAGACTTGGAATAAATAACGCAGAGTGAAGTAAAGAAGGACAAGAAAACAATAAAAACAATGACTATAAGAATATAAATGAAAAGAACAATCACCAAATAAGTAAAAGCAAATGCTGTGGAGCAGTTAGGTGGTGCAATGGAGACAATTTGCCAGGAGTCAAAAAGACTCAGCTTGAGTTAACAAGATAAGGTCAGAATGGATATGACTTAGACATAAAGGATGACACCATAAGCAAATTAAGAGAGCAAGGAATAGTTTACCTGTCGGATCTTTGGAGATGGGAAGAATTTATGACCAAACAAAAGAGAGAGATCATTATGAAATGCAAAATGGATAATTTTGAGTACATTAAATTTAAAAGGGTTTTGCATAAAGCCAATGCAATCAAGATTAGAAGGGAAGCAGAAAGCTAGGAAACAAATTTTAGTCAGTCTTTGATAAAGGCCTCATTTCTCAAAAATATGGAGAACTAAGTCAAATTTGTAAGAATATGAGTCATTCCCCAATTGATAAATGGTCAAAGGATATGAACAGTTTTCAGATGAAGTAACAGAAACTACAGTCATATGAAAAAATGCTCTCCATCACTATTGGTTAGAAAAAAGCAAATTAAAACAACTCTGAGGTATCACCTCACACCTATCAGTTTAGCTAATATGACAAAAATGGAAAATGACAAATGGAACACTATTGCACTGTTGGTGGAACTGGGAAATGATCCAACATTTCTGAAGAGCAATCTGGGACTGTGCCCAAAGGGCTATAAAACTGTGCATCCCCTTTGATCCACTACTAGGTCTATATCTCAAAGAGATCATAAAAAAGGGAAATGGACCAATATGTACTTTTAAAAAATATTTCTAGCAGCTCTTTATGTGGTGGCAAAGAATTAGAATTTAAAAAGATGTCTATCAATTGAGGAATGCTAAACCAGTTGTAGTGTATGAATCTAATGGAATACTATTGTGCTATAAGAAATGATGAGCAGTCGAATTTCAGAAAAGCCTGGAAAGACTTACCTGAATTGATGCTGAGTAAAGTGAACACAACCAGAAGAATACGGTAAACAGTAATAGCAACGTTTTGCAATGACCAACTTAGATAGACTTACCTCTTTTCAGTAATACAATAATCTAAGACAATTCCAAAAGACTCATAATAGAAAATGCTATCCAAATCCAGAGAAAGAACTATGGAGTCTGAATGCAAATCGAAACATACTATTTTTTTTCCTTTCTCATGGGTTTTCCCTTTTGTTCTGAGTCTTCTTTCACATGACTAATATTGAAATATATTTAATATGACTGTACATGTAAAGATTATATCAAATTGCTTGCCATCTTGGGGAGTGGAAGGGGAGGGAAAGAGAAAATAATTTTATCTTATAAAAATCTTATAAAAAGGAATGTTGAAAAATAAATAAATTTAAAAAAAAAAAAGAATCATCTTCCAAAGTTCAAATCCAGCTTTAGACACTTACTGTGTGACTGTGAGCAAGTCACTTAACGCCAAATGCCTTAAAAAAAAAAAGGCAAGCAGTATATAAATGTAAACAACAAACTTTTGCTTGTGGTAGGAAGTCCACAGTTGTGGAACAGTATGTGTATTTTCAGACTTTTTTAATATACTGAAAAGTTTTGTTATCTTTTTCCTTCCTCATTTTCTTTCATTATTTTAAAAATAATCTTTGTTATATGAAATGGTTCCCCAGGAGAGAAAGTGAGGAGAAATGCTAGGATAAATTTTAGAGAACATAAAAACAAAAGATATCAATAAAAATGTGTTATAAAAAAAATAAGCAAGTACAAACCTGAAACAAAGCACTAAGGGAGAGGGGAACAAAAAAAGGTTGCTTGCTAATGCAAGGCAAAAAGCTGAAGGCAAAAGAGACATCACTATTAAGAGAACACGTCTTCAAGCAGTGGTTAAAACGGTCACCAAGCTAATAGGAAACAAGAATGTTCATTTGGTAATGATTGGACATGCTGTAGATCCACTGAGAGTGATCCCCACCTTCATGATGCCGAAAAATTAGTTCCTTATTATATCAAATATAAAACTAAACCCAGTCACATCCACAGAAAGACTGTCAAACCCACACCTTCACAGAGGTTAACAATCCTGGCTAAGCTGGTAGAAGGCATCTTACAGTGACAGTGGCAAAGTCCTAAATTAACAATCAGTGGTTCACACTGCCAAACTGGAAAAGGCAAACGAACTACGTTAAATGTTATGAGTTGGATTTTTCCCTACATAAAAAAAAAAACTCCCTCTCTTCTATCATTTTATTTATAAAGAGAGAGGCGGAAGTAAAAAAAGATGAACTCATCCACAAAATGAAGGAAACAACAAACAGATAAGAAAGCAGTATCCAACAATAGGTTGCTTTCAAGAAACACACTTGAAACACAAGGATTCACAGAATTAAAATGAAAGGTTGGAGCAAAATCTAGTCTGCTTCAGCTGAACTTCAAAAGCAGGGATAGCAATCATGATTTCAAATAAGGTGACAGTAAATATAGATAAAATAAAAAGAGATAACCAAGAGAATCCATTATCCTTAAAGCCATCTTAGCATCATAGATAATAAAACAATATCAATACTTCACATACAAGATGTTCCCAAAAGTCTGACAGCAATTTTTAAGTTATTAAAGATTAAAACTGCAGTAAGACTTTGGGGAACACTTTATGTACCTAAAAATGGAGTATATAACTACTTAAAGGAAAAGTGAACTGGAGAGAGAAATACATAGTAAAACTATGACAGTAGGGGCCTTTACCGTACCCCTTTCAGATTGTGCCAACTCAAACCCAAAGATAAATAAAAAATATGTTAAAAACTTGAAAAGAACTTTAGCTAAAGATAACAGATCTCTGGTAATTACCAAATGGGAATAGAAAGGAATGTATATATGTTTCAGCTGTGCATTGTACTTTTACAAAAATTAGTTGTGTACTGGGGCATAAAGATTTCACCAAAAACTTAGAAAAGCAGAAATACCAAACATTATCATTTACTGATCATAGTGCAATAAAAAACACTTAAAGAAAAAAATTATAAAGCAGCTGGAGATTAAATAACAACTCTAAAGAACTGGCAGATCAAAGAACAACAATAACAATAATAGAAAATTTCATCTAAGAAAATTAAAATGATACAACACAGTGAAACTTCTAAGATGAAACTAAAATAGTTCTGAGGGGAAGTGTTAGATCATTTACTTTTATAAGTAAAAGAAAGAAAGAATAAATATCAATGAATTGGCATGCAATTTGAAAAACCAGAATAACAATTTGAAAATCTAAAACAAAGTAACAAAAAATTTTGAAAAGTAAGAAATTAATAAAAATGAGAGCAAAAATACTACTGAATTGAACAAATAAAACTAGAAACCAGTTGGAGATGGGAAAAAATAATAAAAGAAGCAGTTAGCTAATATGTTTTTTTTAAATGAGGAAAATCACATTATTCATATCAAAAAATGAAAAAGGAGAACTCACAAGAGTTGAAGAATAAAAGAAATTATCAGAAACTATTTTACCCAATGTATGATAACAAAACTCATAACTTGGAAGAGATAAATGAACAGCTACAAAAACATAAAAAATCCTGATTAACAATGAAAAAATAAAATAACAAATTTATCAGGGAAAGAAACTAGAGCATAAGTAACTCCCAAAGGAAAAAACTCCAGAGCCAAATGAGATCCTAAATAAATTCTGTTAAACGTTCAAAAAACAATTCCAATGCTATATAATATATTTGCAGTAATAGTAAGGTATCATTCTAATCTCTTTCTATTGTATAAATGTGGTCTTTATACTATTAACCACTTTCTCCAATAAAAACTGATGCAAAAAGTTTAAATAAATATTACAAGTAGGCTACAACAAAATATTTGAAAAAATTATATATTACAACCAGGACAGGGTTGGTTCAAAATAAAAAAAGACTATAAATGTAATAAATCATGTTAATAAAATAAATAATAAAAACATTACCATATCAATGCTCTCTAAAGACAAAAAATCTAACAGTTTATATTAAAAACTCTAAAAATCATAGGAATAAATGGGTCTTTCTTTAACATACTAAATAATATTTATCTAAATCTAAAAACAAAAATTGTGTCTAATGGAGAAAAACTAAAGGCCTTTCCAATAGGTAACGCAAGGATGACCATTATCACCATTACTACTTAACATTGTGCTAGAAATGTTAGCTCTGGCAATCTTGAAAATGTTGAGACAATGAGCACAAGCAAAAAGGAAACAAAATTACACTTTTTGCAAATATAAAGGTATTTAGAACACTAAAGAATAAAATAATAAACTGGATTACTAACTTCAGTAAAGATATAAAATAAATTCACAAAAATCATTAGCAATTCTATACATAATTAACAAAAACCATCAAAAAGAGCTAGAAAGAAAGATTTCATTCAAAATAACTACAGAAGCCATAAAGTATTTGGGTAAATAAGATGCATCCAAAAGCCATATGAATTTAACTATAAAACAGCATTTGCAGAAAACAGAGGCCAATTTAAATAATTATAGAAACTGTTCATCAGTAGGTGAAATAAAAATTACAATATTACCTAAATTAAATTACTGAATGCTATATAAATCAAACTCTCAAAAGAATATTTTACAAATCTAGAAAAAATAACAGATTCCTACAGAGGAACAAATGATCCAGAATCCCAAAAGTAAGAAAATTGTAAAGTTGAGGATCAGTACCAGAAGACAAACTGTAATCATTAACTCAAAGCAGTAATCATTAAAATAATTTAGTCTTGGTTATAAAAAAAAAAAGACGCTAAACAATGGGACATACTAGGTAAACAACACACAAGAAAATTAACATAACAGTATAGTGCTAGATAATATTGCTAATAGCTAACATTTATACAGCATTTACTATGTGAGAAGCACTGTGCTATATGCACCTTAAAATATTATTTCATTTGATCCTCACAGCCCTGGGAGGTAGGTGTTCTTACAATCCCCATTTTATAGAGGTTAACTGACTTGTCCAGAGTTACACAGCTAAAATGTGTCTGAGGATATATTGGAACTCTGACCTTCCCCGACTTCAGAAAAGCACTCTATCCACTGCTTCACCTAACTGCCTTTAATAATAAAGTCAAAGGAAATAGTTACTGGAGGAAGAACTTACTATCTAACAAAAACTACTGTGAAAACTGTATAGGAGTCTGGCAGAAATTGGATTTAGACCAACATTTCACTCTACATATCAACAAAGATAAGTCAACTCACCAAGTATCAATTAAGCTCCAAATGGAGATATGCCTAGATAGAAGTCTTACCACAAATTAGAGTATCGAGGAAGAAATTACCTTTAAGATTTATGGATGGAGATTTCATGACCAAAGGAGACAGAAAGAATTATATGAGATAAAATGGTTAATTTTGATTATATAAAATTATATTATTAATATTATTATATTAAAATTATATTTGATTACATAAAATTTACATTAAAAATCTAATGCAAAATTAGAAGGGAAGCAGGTAAATGGAAAAAAAATCTTCGCAACAAGTTTCTTTTATTTCAAAATATATTCAAAATACACTAGAAACTGATTCAAATTTACAAAAGATCATTCCACAGTAGATATTCAAAGCATATACATAAATAGGCAGTTTTTGAAGGAAGAAATAAAAACAACAATCATGAAAAAATGCTCTGACTCACTAATTACTTAGAGAAATGCAAATTAAAACAACTAAGGTTCTAGCACATACTTATCAGGCTGGTAAAGATGACAAGAAAATAATGACAAAACAAGTCCACTAGTTCATGGCTGATGGAGCTGTGAATTGGTCAAGACATTCTAGAAGGAAACTTAGACGGAGTCCCAGAAATTCACAACACTGTCCAAATTGAGATGTACCACTACCAAGCCTACTTCCCCAAAGAAATTTTATAAAGAACAAAATGACCTATATATAAAAATATTTATTGCAACTCTTTTTGTGATACCCAAAATTGAAACTAAGAGAATGTCCTCCAATGGAAGAGGAACTAAAGATACTGACTGTGAATGTAATGGATTACTGAGTCATAAGAAATGACGAAATGGACAATTTCAGAGGAAACTAGAATACCTCTAACGAACTTATGCAGAAGAGAATATTAATAAAAGGATCATCTTTACAATGATGATGACATTTTACAAGGTAGAGGGACCACTGCTCATACAAAATTTTGTATGACTGACCAAAATTTTCCAGGTTATATGGCAAAAGGAGGTTATCTTCCAGGAGTTCAAGGATAGCTCCATTGTTCATCACTATAAAGGTAAAGGGAATAGATTGTCCTGTGACAATCACAGGGGGCTTCTCTCTCTTAGTCATTGCTGGCAAGATTCTTGCTAGAGTCTTCCTTAATAGGCTGAGCCTTCACCTGGAAGATGGTCATATACCTAAGAGCCAATGTGGCTTCAGAAAGGGCCAAGAAACAGTTGATATGGTATTTGCTTCCCGACAACTCCAGGAGAAATGCCAGGAGCAGAACAGAAGTCTGTACACAATGTTTATAGATCTGACCAAGGCCTTTGACACCATTAGTCATGAGGGCTTATGGAAAATTATGTCAAAATTTGGTTGCCCAGAGAAGTTCATCAGTATTGTATGTCAATTTCTTGATGGCATGTTTGCCGGGTTCTGGATAGTGGTCAATGCTCTCACGCCTTCCCAGGCACCAATGGAGTGAAATAGGGCTGTGTGCTTGCTCCCATGCTTTTTAACATGATGTTTTCAGCCATGCTGTCAAATGCTTTCAATGAGGATGAAAACAGCATCGAGGTCAGCTACCATACTGATGGCAAATTCTTCCATTTCAAAAGGTTACAAGCCAAGACCAAAGTGGAGGGAATGTTGGTGCATGATTTTCTGTTTACAGATGATTGTGCACCCAATGCAGCCTCTGAAGCTGAGATGCAACGAAGTATGGATCAATTCTCTGCTGTCTGTGTTAATTTTGGCCTAATAATTAACACCAAGAAAACACAGGTGCTCCATGAGCCACCATCACACCATCCATAACTGGAACCATCAATTACAACAAATGGAGACATTTTGAATGCTGTGGATAAGTTTACTTACCTTGGTAGTATACTTTGTAGGGATGTACATATTGACAATGAGGCTGACGTACGCATTGCCAGAGCTAGCTCAGTGTTTGGGAGGATCCGAAAAAGGTATGGGAGGGAAGAGAGATTAGACTACTAAACTGAAGGCTTTCAGAGTCATTGTGGTGACCTCATTGTTGTATGCCTCTGAAACATGGAAAACATATGCCATGCCAGGAAACTTCCATTTGAGTGGTTTTAGGAAGATTCTGAAGATCACCTGGCAGGATAAGGCACCAGACACTGAGGTCCTTGCTTGAACTCAACTGCCAAGCATTCAAACTATGATTCAGAGAGTGCAACTCCGATGGGCTGGCCAATTTGCTCAAATGCAAAATGTACACTTGCCAAAAAGACTACTTTGTGGAGAACTCACATGGGGCAGGAGATCACATGATGGTCAGAAGAAACAATATAAAGACTTTCAACATCTCTCTCAAGAACTTTGGATCTGATTGTGCAATATGGGAGACAGTGGCACAGTCCACATTAGAAAGGGTGCTGTGCTCTAGGAGCAAAGCAGAATTGAAATAACACAAAGGAAACATATGATATGTAAATTTGGAGTATCCACCTCAAATATTCACACAGACTATCTATGTTCAATCTGTGGTATAGTATTCTGAGCTCATATTGGTCTGATCAGACACAGCTGGACACATTGAAACTTGACTTTATCATGGAGATGGCATTTTGGTCCTCTTTGAGAATGAAGAACAACCAACCAATCAAGAAAAACAAATCTGAAGGACTGATCTAAAACACAAATCAAAAGTGATAAATCACAAGTCCAAAAAATAAAGATGAATCATACCACTGAACTCCTGACAGAGGTGATAAACTTAAAAGACATAGAAACATACATTTTCAGACATGCCAAGCAGGACTCTGTTTTGTGGAGCTATGCAGCTATATAATGAGGGTTTCATTTTTGGTTTGGTTTTGTTTTTCATTTTGCTTAATTAGAGGGAAAGGCTGATGGAGGAAATTTAACTGATAACTGAAAAAATAAAATTTAAATTAAAAAAAAAAAGCTTGTGGACTATAAAAGACCAGACTTGAGAAAATAAACTATTCAATAAAAAGTACCCCTGATATCCAATCAGACAAACATAAATACAGCTTCATGATGAATAAATTAATACTTTGCCAAAAACTTGTGAATTCAATATAAACTGTATAAAAAGTAACTGTACCTTTTTTTGTATGTGGCACAAGGAATTTGTCTTCCCTAACTGCTTACTTGTTACTGGGATTTTATTTTTCTTTTCTTATTAATGGAAGTATCCACTTCTATTAATGGAAAGAGGAGAGAGTGGATATGAGAGGGAGAGAAAACTGAAAAAAATAAAATTTAATTAAGAAAAACAAGTGAATTGCAGCAAAAGAAAGTCACTGAAGATTTAGATAATTTTTACAGATTTAAAGTTGTTAGGTTTATTACATAGGTAAATAAACTGAATTATTTTAATGTGTCCCAGTTAATTTGTACACCAATGAATAAATCCCCTTGACAGAAGGAGAGAACAGAAGAAAAGTTCAGGAAACATAAAAACTTAGCAGAAGCATGACTTGATTCGTTACAGAAGACTTCAACAATGTGACCATATATTAGAAGTAACTCTCTGCCAAAAGAAAAGTTGATAAATTCTTAACTTGTCGTAATATAAATTTCATTATTCCAAAGATGCAGGAAGGAACCAGGAAAACATCTTCAATTAGAAAATCTTCCAGAGAAAATTCTCACCAGCAAGGAAAAAGTAGCTGCTGATGTAGAAATACTGAGCAATCTTGGGGAAACTGACCATTCTATCTTAGAATTCATAATAGAAGAGAGGAAAGCCAAGTATAGTCAAATATGTACCCAATATTGGCAGGGGAGTAGGGGGAGAAAGACAAGTTGTGATTGCAAAGAATTCAGAAAAAGGATAGACAGGATCCCAAGATCTAAAATTCTAAAGTCAAATCAAGTCAAGTCAACAAGAACTTCTTAAATGCTTACTAGGTGCCAGGGACAATGGAAAAGTCATCCAAGAGCAGGAAAGCTCTCAAAAATTCTAGACACAATGAGAATGTTTATGAAAAGGAAGGTATCTAAAGAGACTGACATGGTTGCAAAGAAAACTCAGATTTAAAAAGAAAACAATCACACAAAGAAGATAGAAGGACATGGAGGGAAGGAAAAAAATAAGTAGTAAAGGACAGCCACAGTCTAACTATGTCATTTCCCTAACTCAAGCCATTCCAGACATTCACTTATAACCTCTAGGACCAAATATAAATTCCTGTTTGCCATTTAAAATGCAACGTATCTGGCCTTTTTGCTGTTATTTATACAAATATGTTATTCAAACATACTCATCTTTATGCCTCCATGTCTAAAATTCAATCCCCCTCTTCTCTCCTCCTCTTAGAATCCGTTGTTTCCTTCAAGGTTCAGCACAGGTGCCACCTTCTACACAAAGATTTTCTTGACTTCAGCTCCTAATAACCTTCCCCACAAAAAGTTACTTTGTATATATTTTACATTTGCCTACATATGTACATCTTTCCACAAGGGCAGTCCTATTTCCCTTTTATCTTTGTTTAATCACTACCTCCTTCAGTAAATGATTAACAGCAGGCACTTAACAAATGCTTGTTGACTGACTGATTTTATGACAGTTCTCCTGTGCCTCAATGGGGCATCTCTTGGCTGAACAAGGTAGTTTGGAAGTTATCCTGGGATTGTGTTGCCCTAAGGAATGGCTGATCTGTCTAGGGCCATGTAGGCAAATGGAGAATCAGAAAAAAACAGACCATAAATAGAAATAAGCCAGAAACAAGATGAATATCTTTCTCTTCCTATAAGGAGACACCTTTTTTTTTTTTGTAATGATATGGCTGAGGGAAAAGACTGATCCTCTAAGCAGAGCATCAAATCAAATCTGTGCTGAACTATATCAGCATTCTCTGAGAAGATGTATTCAGTCTCCAAAAGAACAGCACCTCAATTCCATCATGGTATATACATTCTGAGGGTTCTCTATACATCCAATTTGTTTAAGGTCATGATCCTGAGTTTCATCCATGGTCATTTTATCAGCTAAAGGGAGATGGGCCATGGCTCCAATTCACTCTAATTCATGTTAATCCTCACCTTACATACATACTGCAAAGTTGAAAGAATTAAGAAAATTCCTGGGGACAGCTAAGTGGTTCAGTAACTAGAGCGTCAGGAGGACCTGAATTCAAACCCAGCCTCAGACACCTGACACTTACTAGCTGTGTGATCTTGGGCAGATCACTTAATCCCAACTGCCTTGTCCTCCCCCCTCCAAAACACACACACACACACACACACACACACACACACACACACACACACACACACACACATTCTTGAAAAGTAAGCAATTGGATCTGTAGAATAAGCTCCAGTGAAACTTTTTCTAATTAGTTGTTACTTATGCAAAAATACTTTTTTCATGTTAATATGCCAATTTGGTCTCAAAGCTGTGATTTATACTACACATAAAATGTTATTTGGACTGTATTCTCAGTTCTCCAATAAATCAACAATATTAATTATGATAGTCCACAAATCTTAATGTATAAATTTTAACTAACTCTACATTGATCTCATTTATTAAAATACATGCAATAAACAGGGAAAAAATAATACATCTTCCTGTAGCCAAAAAACTATTTTGTATAAATCATGGCAGCACTGATTACTGACATTTCTGTTATGTCACATGTTTTTCATACAATTACGTCACATTGCATAGATCTTTTTGCAATTAACCTCTAAAATAGAAATTAAATATTAATGACTATGTGCTAGTTATGATTATGAGAAACAGTAAGATGCTCATATTCTGAATAATGAAGATTCAATGCATAACTCATTCATCATGCTATACTACAAATTAAATTAGGAAAATACTTAGAGCATTTCAAACATTAACATTTTTCTTGTTTTTATATCCGCTTATTAATTTGGTCATCAATTTCTTTGGCATCACAGCTGTAACTATCCAAGGTTCATGTCTAGTGACAAAGTATTTATAAATAACAAAGAAATCTCAACAAAATCTTTGAGTTCATCTGACTGGCACTGACTAGCACTCCCAGGGAACAAAGCAGAAATACAACATATATAAACATGTAGCTTAGGAAAAATCCCATCTGTCATATAAAGAATTATGTATACACATAGACTCAATTTCTAACACTGAAAATAATTAAATCATAATGAAACAAATTACTGATCAGCATAATGATTTCCAGTCCTCCTATCAGACTGTGACCTCAGTTTCAATTCCAAATGGGATCACAAAACACAATCTAATACGAACGTGAAGTGGCAACAGTATCTGTTTAAAGACAAGTCAGATCCAGAAAATGTATACTACAATATTACTATATGTAGAGTTTTAGTCATTTGTATTCTTGGGGGATGAATTATTTGTAAATAAATCAGAGTTAGTGCAGCTGTTCCTGTTACCTGAAATTAGAATAGCAGGCTCATTAAATATAAATAAATCTCTCAGAAAATGCAGAGAGACTGCACCATATTGATGGAACCTTCATTAATTTTCAATGATATTTGTGTTCTAAAAAAGACTGGAGTGAGGTATACAATCTTTTTTCTGCATCTCAAAAATCTCCATCTTTTGCTTCTACTTAAAACTCATGATACTTATTTCAAAAAAATTAAACCAATAAAACATTTCAGATGAATTCTACTGAACAATATATTCAAATGACACTTGTCTTTTAAAAATTATATAATATAAAACATGAGGCATGTAAAATTAAGGGAATAAAAAGAACCTAAAAAAACTTCTCTTCCAAGTCAATTTACCAGATTAAGAATATACCCCATTACTAATTCTAAGTAACGTATAAGTATGCCTCACAAACCAAACTTTGTATTGGCAATTTTAAATTTATGATCAAGAAAACAGCAAGAATAGCTGATGCTTAAAGAAATAAAATTACTGGTTAAAAATGTTACATCAGAATTTAAAATGTAATGGGAAAAATTCCTTTGAGAATTTCAAATACTTTGAAAATATTTTTTCTCATTTTGCTCTACAAAGTCCTACTTCTATTTTAACAGAGGACAGAAGTCAGTGACCCTGGAAGACTATGCCAATAAAGTATAAGCTCTAACAAGTTCTACCCTATGCTGAAAAGGCTCCAACCAAGAGACTGTCATTTTCCCTAGCTAAGGTTCAGCACTAGAAAATTGGCCATTTATTGAATCTTTTGATCAAAGCAAAGCAATGAACACAGAAAAACAAAACATGGCCTTCAATCCTGTGGGATTCACCTGTTTTTGCAGTGACTGTGTGTTAAACCCTCTAGAAACTTTAGCTACATTGTTGATATACTAAACATGTATATATACATGAAAGTAGGCATATATAATATAAATACATTTGTACAACCTTATATAAATGATGAAAGATTAGGAGAAGCACTGCTTCATAAAACAGCAAGAAGTAGTAGAGGACGACTTCCACTTACACAACCAACAAGATGGAAGACTAAACAATGTCTCTGATCAAAGTCTCTCAAACCCATCCAAAATAGGAAATGATGCACAAGAGATAAATCCACTTCAGCTGACTCCATGATCTAAGGTACTGAGTCCAAATAAGGTAAAAAGCCAATGAACTCATGACAGAGTATGATCCCTCACTAATTCAGCACTCCTTCCCCTCCAACCAAAACACTGGCAGGAAAGCACAAGCTGACCCATAAGCATGTAAGAGAAATCAACCCAATCAAATCAAATCAAGAGAAATCAAATTCCCCCTACTAGAACTGGAAAGCTGAAAGACAGAAGGTTATTCCACCTGGGACAGTGATTAGAAATATTTAACTAAAATCAAAAGGCAAGCATCATATAAGATGGAAATACATGGGATTTCTCAGTAAATACAAAAGTATATCAAGGATGTCCATTCTCTCCACAATTATTTTACATACTTCTGAAAATACTACCAATAGCAATAAGATAAAATAGAAGATAACACTATATCTGTATATTGATATGATGGTTTACTTAGAAGATCCTAGATAATCAGCAAAAATACTAATTGAGACAATAGCTTCAGCAAAACAAGCTACAAAATAAGACCTCAAAAATTAACAGTATTCAACAAAGGCGAAACAAGGGGAAATCCCATTGCAAAAAATGGGATTACTCTACCAAAGCATATTACAAGACTAGTGTAGATTTGATTGCAAAAGTGCAACTTAAAGATATAAAGAATAATGTAAATAGCTAGAAGAATATTCTGCACTGAGTCAAGCCAATAAAATAAAAATGACAATCCTGAGAAAGTAAATGTATAGTTTTAAAGCTATACCAATGAAATTAACAAAGGGATACTTTACAGAACTCAATATTGTAAATAAAAAATTCACTTGGAAAAGGAAAGGATCTAGAATATCAAAAGAAAGAGTTAAAGACAGTGGAGAGAGCAGGGGAACAGAGCCAAGATGGCAGAGTAGAAGGACAGACAGACTTGCTCTAGCTCTCCCTGCATAGCCCATAAAATACCTGTAAAAAATGACTCTAAACAAATTCTGGAGCAGCAGAAGACACAAAATGACAGAATGACACAGATTTCCAGCCCAGGAAAGCCTGGAAAGCTGACAGAAATGCAACCGAGCCTGGGCCATGCAGCATGGATAAGACTGGAGGTGGCTTCAGGCACAGAATCACAGGTAGCAGCTGCAGTTCCCAGATTTCTCAATCCACAAACACCAGGACAGCTTGAAAGGTCGGTAAGAAAGCTCTTCATCTGGGTGAGAGAGGACAGCAGTTCAGCCCCAGGGCAGAGGTCAAAAGACCCTGAGGGAATGGAGCAGCTGATCTGGGTCTCAGGTCCCAGTGGTGGTTCTGGGGTGAGGAGGAGCACTGGTGTGGTGGAGCTGTGGCTTCACCTGTGAAGAGGAAACTCTACTCACAGTTCCAGGGCAGAAAAGAGTGCTTTTGGTTGCTCCCAGACCAAAGTGCAGACCAAGAGAGGAGTAAACTACTCTCCCTTGATTGTGCCACTTTGGAGGAACTGAGAACGTACAAGTGCATACAGATACCTCAGAGAACAGCTACACAAAACCTCTGAAGCCTAGGGTAGTATACCCTACACTTCACAAAGGACTTAAAAGTCAAGTAACTGGCTGGGAAAATGCCCAATAAAGAGGAAAAAAATAAGACTATTGAAGGTTATTTTCTTGGTGAAAAGGTATTTTCTCCCATTCTTTCAGATGAGGAAGAACAAAGCATATCATCAAAGGAAGACATAAAAGTCAAGGCTTCTACATCCAAAACCTCCAAAAAAAATACAAAATGGTCTCAGGACATAGAAGAGCTCAAAAAAATTTTGAAAGTCAAGTAAGAGAGGTTGAGAAAAAACTGGGAAGAGAAATGAGTAATGGAAGAAAATCATGAAAAATGAGTCAACAGCTTGCTAAAGAAGTCCCAAAAAAATGCGGAGGAATATAACACCTTTAAAAATAGACTAACCCAGGGGGTGAAGCCAAGATGGCAGAGTAGAAAGATGCACATACTCTAGCGCCCCACAGCCCATAAAATAACTGTAAAAGAGCAGTAGAAGCCACAAAACAACAGAATGAATGAGATTTCCAGGTCAAGATAGCCTGGAAGGCTGAAAGAAAAGATTTATGATGTGGGGCACAGAACAGAGCGCAGCCTATGGAGCCAAGCCCAGCCCTGATCACATGGCATTCGCAGAAACAGGACCGGAACAGGCCTCAGGGGTGGAATCCCCAGCAGCAGCAGAAATTCTCAGATCCCTCAACCCACAAACGCCAAAGATAGCTTCAAAGGTCAGTGAGAAAGCTTTTTCACTTGGGTGAGAAGGGAGTAGGGTCCTCCCCAGCTCCACACAGCAGCAGCAGCAGCTCCATTTTTGGAGCCCTCCGCCTAACACCCCTGGTGGAATTGAGCCACTGATCTGGGTCTCAGCCCTGAATGGTGGCCCAGGGGTGAGGAAGAGTCCTGGTTGGCATGGTGAAGCTGGTGGAGGCTCTGCAAAGGGAATTCTACTTGCAGATCCTGAGCAGAAAAGCTTTGGTAGTTCCTAGAACAGAGCACAGGCCAGGAGAGGAGTAAATTTCTCTCCCTTGATTGTGCCACCTTGGAGGAACTGAGAACTTACAGGTCCCCAGAGTATACCCCACTCTTGACAAAGGACTCAAAAGTCAAGTAACTGGATGGGAAAATGCCCAAAAAGGGGGGAAAAAATAACACTATAGAAGGTTACTTTCTTGGTGAAAAGGTATTTTCTTCCATCCTTTCAGATGAGGAAGAACAATGATTACCTCAGAGACCTCCAAAATAAATATGCAATGGTCTTGGTCCATGGAAGAGCTCAAAAAGTATTTTGAAAATCAAGTAAGAGACACGGAGGAAAAATTGGGAAGAGAAATAAGAGTGATGCAAGAAAATCATGAAAGAAGAGTCAAGGAGACCCCAAAAAATGCTGAAGAAAATAACACCTTTAAAATGAGACCAATCCAAACGGCAAAAGAGGTCCAAAAAGCCAATAAGGAGAATCCTTTAAAAAGAAGAATTAGCCAAATGGAAAAGGAGGTTCAAAAGCTCACTGAAGAAAATAGTTCTTTAAAAATTAGAATGGAGTAGATGGAAGCTAATGACTTTATGAGAAACCAAGAAATTATAAAACAAAATAAAAAGAATGAAAAACTGGAGGATAATGTAAACTATCTCACTGGACAAACAACTCACCTAGAAAACAGATCAAGGAGAGATCATTTAAAAATTATTGGTCTACCCGAAAACCATGACAGAAAAAAAGAGCCTAGACATCATCTTCCAAGAAATTATCAAGAAAAATTGCCCTGATATTCTACAACCAGACGGTAAAATAGAAATGGAAAGAATTCACCAATTACCTCCTGAAAGAGATCCCCAAAGACAGTGGGGAAAAAAACTTCCACACTTCAAACTATAGTATAAAGCAGCTGTCATCAAAACCATTTGTCTTGGTTAAAAATTAGGGAGATAATTCAGTGGAAGATATTAAATAAGGAAGAATGAGACATAATGGAATTCAATAATCTATTATTATAAAAACAGAAAACACAAATTACTTAGGAAAGAAATCCCTATTTGATAAGAAAAGCTGTAAAAACTGAAAATCCACTTAGCATGAATTAAGCTCAGACCAACACCTTATGTCATATTCCATAAAATATTTTAAATGTACAGATTTCCTTAATATTAAAGATCATACTGACGGGGTATTAAGACCAGAACACCCAAAAAAAAAAAGAGAAAGACATTTAGTCCTTGTTCTTTATGACCCTCCAACCCACTCCTGCCTTTCATTGTCTGCTCCTGGCCCACCACAGGATATCTGACACTCCCTGATCCTGTCCAGAATTTCTCACAATTTTTTTCTGTATAAAAGTATGACTCTTACCCACATTAAATTGCACAGACTCAGTAGGAATATCCCCCACTTCTATCACTACTCTGACTGAAAGAAGGCTTGAGTGGTCAAATTCTTTCAAAGCAGATCCTCCTTATACCCTTCCATTTTGAGGTTCCTAAGTATCCCAAATCACAACAATACTATATAGAATTTAGAAGGGAAACAGATCAGATACCTTTCACAGGAATGGGTTGGAGACATATTTCTAACCAAAGAAGAAATAAAGGTAATTAGAGAAAATAAAATAGATAATGATGATTAAAGGAAATTGAAAAACTTCTACACAAACAAAATTAAGGCACCTAGAATGAGAAAGGAAGAATTGTATGTAAAATACTTTTTTTTATCAAATTTCTCTGATAAGGGTTTAGTATCCAAGATACATAATTAACATATATGTGACCAAAAGTCATTCCATAACAGATAAGTATTCAAAGAATACGAACAAATAGTTCTCTTAAGAAAAGAGACAATATTGATAACTATATGAAAAAATGCTACAATCACTAACAAAATAAATGCAAATCAAAACAAGTCTTAAGATTTCATCTCACATTCTGTAAACTGGCTAAGACAAAAAGTGGGAAAAGTCAACGTTGAAGGAGTGTTGAAGAAATTAGGCACACTAGTATTCTTGGTTGAGCTGTAAATTAATATAACCATTTTGTAAAGTAACTTATAATTATGCAAATAAAGGGACAAAAATGTCTCAAAGATTCCACTACTAGATTTATACTAGAAACAGTTCACTGATAAGAATAAAGTGTTCCAAATATACCAAAATATTTATAGCAGCACTATGTGGGATAGCAAAGAATTGAAACAAAGTAGGTGCTCAGCAAATGGTAAATGACTACACAAACTGTAGTGTGTGAATGTAATAGAATATTACAATGCTGTAAGAAATGATGAATACAAAGAAGCATGGAAAGACAGAGTAATAGATACAAGAAAAGAATCAAAAACACTAAATCTGGTAAGAGACATAATTTAGCCAAGTAACCTTTAAAAATGAAAATGGGAAGACTATAAAGAGAAGAAAAATGGGAAAGTGCTATAAAGAATATTTAAATAAACACTATCAACTATCAATGGCAGTACTGCCACAACACTTGCCTCTAACATGTGAGTACACTTAACAATGAAGCAAAATGGCACTACAGAGCAGCAGCCTCCAAACTTTTTTATTTCATACCCCAAACATGCATATTTATAAATTATATACATGTTCTACTGTAATATGTATGTTATAAAAATTATAAAGTATAAGGCAAGGAAAAAAACAATATTTTTAAATAGTTTTAATTTTCTTAAATTTTTTTTTGCTCTAAGAATTAAAATAAATATTACTTTGTGAGAGCAATGTGATTGACTATGTTTCATTACTCTTGAAAAATCTTAATTTAACGTTTTGGTACACTATTCTGAAGATAAGGTTCCAATTTCAGTTTCTGACACATGGTTTAAATGCCAACCATAGCTTTAAAAAATATTGTACAGTGACACCTAGACCCAAAAAAAAAGGGGCTCTTTTCCTTGATGGTGAATTTGTTTTAATTGTGAATTTAGGGGCAGACTTCTTATCAAATCTCATTAGACCATGAAATGTGATTGCTTTTACCACATAATAGGCTGATAGAGTCCCTACAAGAAGTACTGGCTCTGTCACTTTCTTCTTCACTTATATTTGCATTATTAATATTATCTTCAATCCACAATTTGTTTGCAGCAATATTAAGCCATTTGTCCATTTGCTGAGGTAAATTACTTAAAACAAGGTAATATAATCTGTAAATCCACCTAACCAGGCACAGGTAAACTGAAATATTATCACAAGACTGAAAGCAAATTAACAAAGTGTGACGGCTAACTTTACATGCTGTATCTTACATGTGATCATCCCACATACAGACTAAGTTAGGATACCACTGTTAATTCACATTTAAGTAGAAGTAAAAATGTCTTTCTTTTTAAGATTAAAAAAATGAAATATGTATTCTAAGAGAGTTTTTCTGTGCCCTAATAGTCCATTTCTGTATACCCCCTAGGAGTTTATGCACTCCCCTCTGGAAACTACTTCTAGAGAATATAAGGGTCAGGAAAAGTATTGGTTCACGGTTTAATTTGGAGAATTAAGACTAAATATGCAAAGAAATCTGGAGGTGACAAAATTGTGGGGCTCAATGACCATCAATTGACAAAGTAACTGAAAAAGATAAAAATAGTAAAGGCATGGCCCAATATTTTGGTTGGAGACTGAGGCATCTTTTCCCCTGAAATATTATACTCAGTTTTGCTGATCAGGTGGATTCTTGGTTTTAATCCTAGCTCCACTGACCTCTGGAATATCATATTCCAAGCTCTTCAATCCCTTAATGAGGAAGCTGCAAAATCTTGTGTTATCCTGATTATATTTCCACAATACTTGAATTGGTTCTTTCTGGCTGCTTGTAATATCTTCTCCTTGACCTGGGAACTCTGGAATTTGGCTACAATATTCCTAGGAATTTTCCTTTTGGGATCTCTTTCAGGAAGCTATCAGTGAATTCTTTCCATCTCTATTTCACCCTCTGGTTCTACAATATCAGGGCAGTTTTCCTTGATAATTTTTTGGAAGATGATGTCTAGGCTCTTTTTTTTTTATCATGGTTTTCAGGTAGACCAATAATTTTTAAATGATCTCTCCTTGATCTGTTTTCTAGGTGAGTTGTTTGTCCAATGAGATAGTTTACATTATCTTCCAGTTTTTCATTCTTTTTATTTTGTTTTATAATTTCTTGGTTTCTCATAAAGTCATTAGCTTCCATCTACTCCATTCTAATTTTTAAAGAACTATTTTCTTCAGTGAGCTTTTGGACTTCCTTTTCCACTTGACGAATTCTTCTTTTTAAAGTATTCTTCTCTTCATTGGCTTTTTGGACCTCTTTTGCCATTTGGGTTAGTCTCATTTTAAAGGTGTTATTTTCTTCAGCATTTTTTGAGGTCTCCTTCAGCAAGCTGTTGACTTGTTTTTCATGATTTTCTTGCATTACTCATTTCTCTTCTCAATTTTTCCTCCACCTCTCCTACTTGATTTTCAAAATCCTTTTTGAGCTCTTCCATGGCCCGAGCCCATTGAATATTTATTTTGGATGTTTGGGATACAGAAGCCTTGAGCTCTTCCATGGCCTGAGACCACTGCATATTTATTTTAGAGTTTTTGGATGCAGAAGCTTTGACCTTGCTGTCTTCCTCTGAAGGTATGCTTTGCTCTTCCTCATCTGAAAGGATGGAAGAAAATACCTTTTCACCAAGAAAGTAACCTTCAATAGTCTTATTTTTCACCTTTTTGGGTATTTTTTCAGCCACTTACTTGACTTTTTAATCCCTTGTCAGGTGGAGGGTATACTATCCTATGCATCAGAGGTTTTGTGCATCTGTTCTCTGAGATATCTGTATGCACCTGTAAGGTCTCAGTTCCTCCAAGGTGGCACAATCAAGGGAGAGTAGTTTCCTCCTCTCCTGGTCAACACTTTGGTCCATGAGCAACCAAAAGTACCCTTTTCTGCCCTGGAACTGCGAATGTGAGTAGGATTCTATCTCCACAGCTACCACCAGCTCTGCCCCTCCAGCGCTCCTCTTCATCCCAGGACAGTCACTCAGGACTGAGATTCAGATCAGCTCCTTGATTCCCCCAGGGTCCAAAAGTGGATGTTGCTGCTGCTACCCTGGGACCAGACTGCACTCCCCTCTCACCCAGGTGAAAGAGCTTTCTTACTCATCTCTGAAGCTATCTTTGGAATTTGTGTGTTGAGAAATCTGTGAACTGCAGCAGCTACCTGTCATTCTGCGCCCTGAAGCCTGCTCCTGTCCTGTCCTTACCGCATGACCCACACTGGGCTGCATTCTACTCCAAGTCCAGTGCGATAGACTTTTCCTGTCAGTCTTCCAGGCTGTCTTGGGCTGGAAATCTGTTTCACTCTGTCATTTTGTGACTTCTGCTGCTCTAGAATTCGTTTAGAGTCATTTTTTTACAGGTATTTTATGGGTTATGGTGGAAGAACTAGAGCAGGTCCTTCCTTCTACTCCACCATGTTGGATCTGCCTCCCCCCGACCCCAACACTCTTTAACAAGAATGTAGCAAATAACTAAAATTCAATGACAATGGAAAATCTTACAATAGTCATAAGGATGGAAAATGGGAATAATTTTATTAAGTATCTATCAAAAATAACTGACCTGGAAAACAGAATGAGGAGAGAGAATTTAAGACTTATCCTCATCCCACACAACCATGACCAAAATGTGAACAAGTAGTTTTTTTTAATAAAGAAATGCAAGCTATCAATAACCATATTAAAAAATACTTCAAATCATTAACAGAAAACTGTAAATTAAAGCAAGTGTGAGGTTCTACCTCGTGCCCATCAACTTAGTGAACACAAAGGTATGAAAGGAAGAAAGAGGGAAAGATGGAAGGAAGGGAAGGAGGAAGGGAGAAAGGGAAGGAAAGAGGGGGAAAAAGGAGGGAAGGAAGGAGGGAATAGGAAAAAAAGATGCCAAATGATAGTGAGGCTAAGGGAAGAGAGGCACTGTTAATGGAGCTGTAGATTAGTCCAGGTCTTCTAGAAAACCATTTGGAACTATACCCAGAAAGCCACTAAACTATGACTCTACTAATAAGCCTAAAGAGAGCAAAGAAAAAGGAAAAGGACCCATATGTACAAAAATATTTACAAAAGCTCTTCTGATGGTAGCAAAGAACTAGAAATTACGGAATGCCCATCAACTAGGGACTGTATGAACAAATTATGGAATAGGAATTTAATGAAATATTACTGCATGTGAAGAAAAGATGAAATGGAGAGTTTTAGAGAAATATGGGACAATTTCTATGAAGCTATATAGTGTAAAAGAAGTAGAATAAGGAGGAACAATTTACACAATAATAACACTGTAAAAACAAACAACACAGAGGACCACAACTCCAGAGGACAAAAGATGGATGAAGTATGCTACTCATAACACAGGAATTTGTTATACTTCACCGTGCATGTATTACAAGAATTTTGCTTTTCTTTTTTCCAGTAGGAAAGTAATGATAGGAATGAAAATAAATTTCCCTTCACTGGAAAAAAAGATTATTTTTAAAACCATGACCAAACAAAAAAACTTGAATTTCCTAAAAGAAAATTGCCAAAATTTCTAGAACTAAGCAGCAAAGAGTAATCCACAGATCACTGCTTAAAAGAAATGTCATCAAACCACTACAGAATTATTTATAGAGCAAGAAAAAAATAATAAAATTCATCTAGAAGAAAAAAAGTTAAGAACATCAATAGAAATCGATGAAAAAAATGTGAAGGAACTATGTTACAAACTACGTTACAAAATAGTAATCATGAAAACAATTTGGTATTGGCTAATAGAGAGGATGATCAGTGAAATAGATTAGGTACACAATACGTAGTAGTAAATGATCAGAGTAATCTAGTATTTGATAAATCCAAGATATGGGCTTTTGGGGTAAGAATTAAACATTTAACAAAAACTGCTAGGGAAATTGGAAAGCAGTTTGGAGGAAACTAGGCCAGAAACTAGGCCTCAAGGTCACAGGTGTCCCACCCCTGAACTAGGCATAGAACATCTCACATCAAAGAGCAAGGTAAGGTTAAAATGGATAAATTGTTTAAATATAAAGGGTGATATCATAAACAAATTAGTTGAAATGGAAATGTATCTGATTATATTAAATTAAAAAGCTTTCACACAAAATTAATGAAGCCAAAATTGGAAGTAAAAAAGGAAACTGCAGGGGGAAGAGGGGCATTTTATAGCAAGTTTTTTTTCTGATAACTGAATCAAATTTATAAAATAAGAGACATTCTCCGGTTGATAAATGATAAAAGGATATGAACAGGCAGTTTTCAGGCAAAGAAATCAAAGCACATTAAAAAATTCTCTAAATCACTACTAATTAGAGAGATGCCCATTAAAACAACTCTGAGATGCCACCTCACACCTATCAGATTGGCTAACATTACAGAAAAGGAAAACGACAAATGATGTAGGGAATGTGGAAAAACTGGGTCAATAATACATTGTTGGTGGAGTGTGAACCGATCTAACCATTCTAGAAAGCACTTTGGAACTCAAAGGGTTATAAAACCACATATATCCTTTTACCAAGCAATACTTCTATTTGGTCTGTATTCCAAAGAGATCAAAGAAAAGGGAAAAGCACCTATTTGTACAAAAATATTCATAGCAGCTTTTTGTGGTGGAAAAGAATTAAAAATCAAGAAGATGTGTATCAAGTGGGAAATGATTGTGATGGATTATTACTGTGCTATAAGAAATGGTGAGCGGGACAGTTTCAGAAAAACCTGAAAAGACTTAACATGAACTCATGAAAAGTAAAGCAAACAGAACCAGGGTACATAGTAACAGTAGCATTACAAGGATAATCAACTGTGATCAAAGACTTATCAAAGACTTAGCTACTTTGATCAAGACAATTAGCCAAGACAACTCCAAAGGAATGATAATTAAAATGCTATGTACCTCCAGAGAAAGAACTGAAGAACTGTGAATGCAGATTAAAACATAGTTTCTTTATTTTTCTTGCTTTATTTTATGTTGGTATTTTCTTTTGCAACATGGCTAATATGGAAATGTTTTACATGACTTCACATACATAACTGATACCAAATTTTATACCTTCCAAAGAAGAAGAGGGACAAGAAGGAGGGAGAGAATTTGGAACTCAAAATTTTTTTTTAATTATTGTTCTAAAAAAATATGTGCAACTGGGAAATGTTTAATAAAAAGAAATAAAATCATATCTTTAAAAGGGAAAAGCCAAATTAAAAATACCCAGAAATGTCATAGCCAAAATCCAGAGTCTGCAAGCCAAATGAAAAAAATATCATAAACAGCCAGAAAGAATTCAAACATTAAGGAACTACAGTGAAGATCACACCAGATTATATTACAAAGAAAAAAATGTCTTGGAGCCCAACATACCAAATGACAAAAGAAAAAGGTTTACATTCAAAAATAATTTATTCTAGAAAACTGAATATAATCCTACATAGAAAAAAAATGTATTTTTACATTACATCTCTACATTACAGTAGAACAGTAGGTTTAATTATTTAAAAAAAACAGCTGAGTATTGCTGAAATACAAACACAGAAAACAAGTAGAAACTTAGAAGGGCAAATATATTTGATCAACTGTTAGAGAACAAATGATGAAAATAAGTGCTTACAGCATAATAGGAAGAGAAGAGACAGCAATTCTTTCAAAAATTCCACTATTTTAAAGAATCACGGAAAGAGTTAAAAAAAAAAAAAAAAAAGACAAAGCAGCACCAGGATGGGATTTGTCATACTTAAGAGTATTCCAACAGTTGATAGAGGAGAAAAGACCTTCCAACAGAGGGGATAAGAGTTCACATAAGCCTCAATCATATCTGAATAAGTCATAGGAAATTTGAAGATATACACAAATACACAAAGTCTGGTGTACTTAACCAAGAAACAGACTGAAAATAATGAAAGATGGGGTAGAAGAGGGACGGTAGAATTAGGAAGGGAAGAGTCACAAGCAAAATAAATTTCAACTATGGAGGCCTTACCACAAAATTAGGATTAAAAGGAGAGAAAATGTAAGATTTGGGTACAAATCTAGAACAAGTCATTCCTCAAATAAATGATCAAAGAATACGAACAGGAAATTTTCAAAAGAAGTGCAAACTGCCCCAACCATATTTTTTTAAATGTTTCAAATTACTGCTAACAAGAGAAAAGCAAATCAAAACAGTAATGTAACAGTATTTTTTACTCTTATACTCATAATTGTACAATGGCAATGATGATAAAAGAGGAAAATGGCTATTGTTAAAGAGACAGTAAGAGGGAAGTTACACCAATGCACAGTTGATAGAGCAATGAAGTAGCCCAACAGTTCTGGAAAGCAATTTGGAATGATACTACAAGTCACCAAACTACACATACCCTTTGACCCAGAGGTGCTAATACTGGGCACATGCCTGAAGGCAAAGACAAAGGGAAAAAAACTCATGTATATTTCTAGCAACATTTTAGAATGCTGAATGTTCCAAGAACTGGAAACAAAGTAAATGCCCACCAATTATGAATAACTGAAAAAAATTCTAGTATATAATTTTTGGTAGAAGAATAATGTTGGGCCCTAAAAAATAACAAACCATTCCATTTCAGAGAAATGTGGGAAGATTTTCATTAATTAACAGAGTGAAGTGAAAAGGAAAAGGAGAAAAATTTACACAGTGACCACAATAATATAAAGGAAAATAAGTTTGAAAGATTTCTGAACTCAACACTAGGAGTACTGTTATAAAGTTAATCATGACTCCAGAAGACTAATGACAAAGGATACTTATCTCTTTGCAAAGCATCTGTCATCTCTCTCCTCTTTTGAAAGACTTCTGAACTCAACACTGAGTACTGTTATACAGTTAATCATGACTTTAGAAGACTAATGACAAAGCATACTTCCCATCACTTTGCAAAGAATAAACCACATGTGTAGAATGAGACATATTATTTTCAGATATTGTGATTATATTGCTTTGCTTTGCTGAACTATAATTATTTGCTAAAAGGGAAGTATTCTATGTGAAGTAGTGATAGTAATGCAAAAAAAAAAAATTTTAAATATACAGAAGAAAGAAGAATGATGTTCAGAAAGGGCCAGAGACAAGTAGGGCAGTTTTGGTACTGTAATGTTAAATTTAATTAACTTTTTTAAAAAGCAAACTGTACTTAACAGAAGCAGATGGTTTCATATGCAATGGTCAGTTCTGTTCTTCACATACTGAAATGTTTACATTTTCATGTAACAATAAATAAGGAAAAAGTATTAAATTGAGAGTGAGGAGAACTGTGACATAGCCCTGGCTATGCTAGTAACTTTGTAAGCTTGGGACACATCACTTAATGATGAATGTGTCTTGAGTTACCTCAAATGTAGAAGAATAGAACTGAACCATCAGATGACTTTTCAGAGTTCTCTTCCAATTCTAAAATCTGCAATTCTATAAAAATTTTCTACACTCATTAAAGCAAACATTATTAGCTTTTAATGATTAAGTAAGCCATTAGTTTTTAGTAATCAAGTCAGTTAAAACTTGTTTCTGGCAGGTAAGTCAGATTTCATTTTCCTCCTCTCACTAGGAAGTCAAGAGAGCCAGGTCCTTCCTTCAATAGGATTTACATAGCTGCTTCTGAGGAATATTTACAAAAACCACTTGGGCTCTTCAAACTACCCCAAGACTGCTTTAAATGTTGGCCTGGCAAAAATTCATAAATAGTCAAGATGTACCTACTAAAAATGATTTTGATTTTTCTAAGACTTTTTTCAGCTAGTAACCGCGGTCCCTGAGTCAACAGTACTGCTGGGCTTAAGAGGTCATTTCTGATTCTCATTCTCTAATTATACTGTTAAACCGCAATCCCTTTTAAAAGGAAAAAAAGAAGTTGATAAACAGATTACTTATACATCTAAGATGTTTTCATTAAACTGAAAATTCCTATCTTGGGAAGGGGAAAGGGAAGGGAGGGATGGAGAAAAATTTGGAACTCAAAATCTTATAAAAAATACTGAAAACTACCTAAATTGTTAAAAATAAAAGAAAAACCACATATATGATTTATTATTGTGCTTCACAAAAAACGGGATCTACATGAACTGATACAAAATGAATAGAACTTGGAGAACATTGTACCCAGTAACATCAACACTATATATATGTATGTGTATATAAAACAGCAACTGTAAATGAGAATCACGCAAGACAATCCCAAAGGATTCTTTATGAAAATAATATCCACCTCCAGAGAAAGAACTGATGTCATCTGAATATAGACCAAAGCATACTATTTTTCACTTTCTTTCTGTTTTCCTTTTTTGTTGAAGTTTTTTTCCACAAAATGACTCATATGGAAATGGTCTACATGACTGCACATATATAACCAGAATCAGATTACTTACTATCTCAGGGAAAGGGCAGGGAGGGAGGGGTATAATTTGGAACTTAAAATTTTAAAAACAAAAACTACTGTTAAAAATTGTTTTTACATGTAATTGGGGACAATCTAATTTTTTTAACTAAAAAAGGAAAAAATAAAAACCACAGAAACTTCTTGGTTCAGAATCAAACCATATTCACTCTAATTACAGAATCCCTGACATAAATTGTCATTTGAGTAAGGTATAAAGATAGTTTTGTGTTAAATATCTCAAAACTTCAATCCACCAATGATCTTATCAAATGTAGGTCTTCCCTCCATCCCTGCAATACAGATCACAACTTATCAATGCCTTCTAATCTAGAGATTCCTTCTATTTGGGTTGTGTTTTGTTTTGTTTTGTTTTGTGGGGGAGGGAAGTGAAGACTTGGAACTGTCCTTCATATTCTCTTACAGAAATTCAACAGATGATCTACCCAATGCTCCAAATGTCTTCTTTTTTTTTTCTTTTTTTTTTTTTTTAACATTTTGTAGGTACTAGCAAAGCATCTGGGCTACTCATCTTCCTCTGGAAAAATAACTGGCCAACCTCCTTTTCCAAACAGAAATTTCCTCAATAAATAATAAATACTTACATAGCACGTTAAAGCTTACAAAACAACATAAACACATGATTTCATACATACCCCCCAACAACCTTGTAAGGCAAGTATTAAGTATTATTATCTCTATTTTTCATAGAAGGAAACGATCTCAGAGCTTAACAGACTGCCTCGAGTCAGAGTACTTAGATCTGAACCGAGGTCTGGTAACTGACATACTACTTCTGAACAGATGATCACTAGAAAAATGCTGCAGTCTTTGGATCACTTATTCTTCGGAGATTGTGGTTTTCTAAAAATCATGAACACAAAGAATTGCTGGGGCAAATTTATATTTTAAAAAAAGGAGGAAAGAGTCAATTTCTCTACTGCAAAGTCTGGAATCTTTAAAAGCAGGGCACCTAACCACTTTGGTGACCAGCAAGGTAGAGAATTAGTCATCTCAAACCCAATTCAAACCTTCAGACTCCAAACAAAGGAGTTAGGCACTACCAGTAGATTAGAGCTAATTATGCATTAACCAATAATTAGAGCTAAATCCTCAAGATAACAGGAAAGAGCCCCAAACAAACTAAGAATCTTAAGAATCAAACAACACCAGACAAGCAGAGAACTTACATCCTTCACTCTGTATGTAAAACATCAATGTCAATTCTCCCTAGCTATCTAGGGGGGAGGGGCTGAGGGGGAGAGGAATCACATAGGCTCAAAACTGTCCTACTCAGAAGGCTGCACTGGACCTGAGGAAAAGAGGTTTGTAAATAGCACTAACATCATTCCTGTAACCCACAAGTTACACAGACCCAGGCCTGCAAACCCAATATCAACCATTTTAGGAAGTTGAAGGGGTCCTGAAACCCTGAAACCCAGGCTCAGGCTCCAGGTTACCAATCAAATCAATCAATATTAAGTGAGTACTTAGTAAGTAGCAGGTACTAGCCCAAGTACAAAGTCAAAAGATGACACTGTGTGTCACCAAGGAGATTACATCCTACCTGTGAGGAAACATGTACATGTATGAGTATATATAACATATATACAGAGCAGATGGAAGTTAATGGTAATAGTAGCTGTGAGGACCAGAAAAAGTATTCTGTAAAAAGTCAGTCATCCAATAAATATTTATTAAACCCTTACTATGTATCAAACAAATAAAAGCCAAAAGAAAAACACTGCTTGCCCTCAAGAAGTTCAGATTCTATTAGGAGAAGACAATACATAAAAGGAAGCTGAAAGGGAGGGCATGAGTCCAGAGTCAGAAGCAGAGACCTCGAGACCAAATTATGATTGGCCTGGGGCCTTTCCTCAAAGGGAAAAGGGACCTACAAAGGTAGAGGGAGGTTCTAGAGTAGGAAAATGCAGGGAGAGGAGGCAGCTGAGGAATGATGTCGAAGTTCAGAGAGTCAGAATCGAAGCCAGTAAAAGAACGAAGGCAGGGAGCCTGGGGCCCTTCCTCAAATTGGAGGTGACAAAAAAGTGACCTTTGGAATGACTCTTGAAGAAAACCAGGGATTCCAAGAAGCAGAGAAGTGGTAAGAAGAAATGAATCCAATACAGAAAACAGTAAGTAGTAGAAATGGAGGTAGAAGTTCCTACTAAGGTGGCTACACTTAATAGTGAATAAAAATTTATTAAGTATCTACTACGTGGTAGGCACCATGCTAAGCACTGGGGACACAAAGAAAGACATAAAACAATCCCTGCCCACAAGGAGTTCAAAATCTAAAAGGGGAAGACAAGGCATAAAAAGTTGAAAGGGGGGGGGGTAGGGGTGGGAGAGGTTACCTGGCCTAAGGGCATGATGAAGTCCTGCAACCCAAGTAGGAAATGATGTGAGGAATGGGGAGCTTCAGAGTTAATTTCATCTTGCAAAATAATGAATTTCTGTATATCATAAAGTCTTTCAGGAAAGCAGTAGTTTCCAGTGGGAAATGAAATGAATTTTCTAGGTGTCCTCCTTAAACGGTGTAGGATGCAGGAGAAGCCCTCCACTGTCCAACCTTCTCCCCTACCAGCCTCCCCCCCACACCCCGCAATCAGAAGGAGGAAGGGGACCCAGAGGCAGAAGGAAGAAAGGATACCTAAAAAGGCAGAAGAACTACCAGCTCCCATACCTACTCTAGCAAAACCCTAAAGTTCATGCCTGATTGAATAATAATTTTTTCTCAGTACTACACAAGGGATCACCCTAGGGGCCCAAAGGGAATAAAAAAAGGCTCTCCCCTGCTACTACCCAGCAAAGACATCGTTGACCCAGTATCCATTCCCAGAACAAACAAAGGGAGCCAGAGACACCTGTAGCCTGTGAGGCTGTGTGTTCTTACATAGGAAAAGTGGAGGACTCCTCAGAGAAAGCCCCAGGTTGTTTAAAAAGTTACATGGTAGGAAGCTTGGAAGTGTCTAAGGAACACTGGAAGCAATGACCAGCACTCATACTGAGAAAGCCAAGGCTCAAAGGTTAACAGTATATCTTGAGACCCCAAAGGTCCTGAAGATTTGGAGCTCTGATCCTCAAAGATGCAGGGAGCCTAACCCTAGAAGACAGAGGTCAGTGCAGGAATCCAAGGGACCTAATAAGAAACCAAGTAGGGGCAATAACCCTACTAAGAGGGTGGAGCTTGGCCCTGGTACAAAACCCCAATTCAGGAATTAAAAATGGAAAGATGGGTAAAGGAAACAGCCAAAATCAAGAAGTGACTACTAATTTAGAGAGTCTCCAAAATTCTGTTACAATTCCAAGCAATGACTCAGGAAAAAAAAATAGATTTTCCACAAGTACACAAATATCTAAAGGAAATTACAAAGAAATAAAAAAAATGTTAAAGCTCTTAAAGAAAGAATTGAAAGAAAAATAAATGTAACACATTAACTAAGAAATAGAGATTCCCCCAGTAAGTCAAAGTAAGTTCAGCAACAATGGACCAAAAGCCCATTTCTATAGAGGGAATCTGAGTATCAACTAGCCCTCAATTTCCCCCAATCCTGTCAGCCCCAATCCTGAACCCTGATCCAGACAACAAATCAATAAAAACCCATCCTCTTCACCCATACTGAGCCCTTAACTGCATTCAGGACCTTTCTGGACTGTCCTGTGTGTGTCCATCATTCCCAACTATCCTGTACTATGTTGAATTGCCTAACCTCAATTCCAATGAAGCTTGCTTGCTGCACTTTCTGTCTGCTCCTGACTCACCATGCTTTTTGTTTTTTGTCAGAATGCTGAACCTCCCAGCCTCAAATGAGCCCAAGGCTGATGTTACTTGTAGTTGTACCTATTTTCCAATGGAATAGAAAGCAAGAGTTGAATCCTAAATTGCATGGCCCATGAGGGCAAAGCTCCTCTCCTTCAAAGCTGTAATAAGGGCCCCTCAGGCTTTCCCTTCAGGAACGTAAGTGGCAACAGTGCTCTACAGGTTTATCACCTTGGCAGACAGGTGGCAGAGGGGAGATTACTGGCTTTTCCTTGATATGCCAAAGCTTCCCAAGTCCATGTTATTGCCCAGTCTCATGATTTTATAAAGATACATATGTGGTAGGTAATTACTCATACTCTTTTCTCTCACTTCCTTTTTGGGGTAATATAATCATAATATTATCCATTATTTTTCTCCATTCTTTTGGTTTGCTTTTCTGAAATTGTTTACTTACTTATTTACAGGCATTTATTATCACTCCATCAAGCCCACCCCTCAAGTGAACAATATAAAACAAGAAAGAAGAAAACACTAGTAACCAAAATGAATAGTATACAAATTCCCACCTTGGTCATGTCCAAAAATGTATGTCTCATTCTGCATTTTAAATCCATCAGCTCTCTAAAAGAAAGTAGGTGATCTGCCTCATCATAAATTCTCTGGAATTTTGGATTATCACTCTACTGAACGGTTATAAAATCATTTTTCTCCCAAGTTGTCATAATTAATATAAATTGTTCTACTAGTTCTGCTCACTTCACTCTACATCAGTTCCTATCTTTTCAGTTTCCTCTGAAGCTGTCCATTCCATCATTTTTAGCACAATAATATTCCATTTTTTCATATACTGTAATTTATCCATTCCCCCATAAGTAAATACGCACTGAGTTTCTAGTTCTTTGACGCTGCAAAAAAAAAGCTGCTATTAATATTTTGTACCTATGGGTCCTTTGCTTCTTGCATTGTTCCCTCTGAGGTACAGACCTAGTAGTAGTATGCACAGTTCAGTAACTTTTTGGACAGATTCAAATTCCCTTACAGGATAGCCAGACCAGTTCACAACTCCACCATTTCATTAATGTACCTATCTCCCTCCCATCCTTTGCAACATCTGCCATTGTCTTCTGTCAGCTTTTTTGGAATCTCACAGGCATGAAGTGATAAGTATGAGCAACCTCAGAGTTACTGTACTTTGCACTTCTCTAATGATACATATTTTTGTAATGGTCATTAGTAGTTTTGATTTTTTTGTTTGAAAACTGCCTATTCATGTCCCTTGACTATAGAGAATGACTTAGTCTTATCAATTTGAAATGATTCATCTATTAGACCTTTATCAGAGAAATTCGATGCAAAGGTTAGGGTTGGGTTTTTTTTTCTCCAGTTACCTGTTTATCTTTTAATGTTAATGACATTAGATATTTGTGCAAAATCTTTTATAAATTTTATGTAATCAAAACTATTTTATTTTCTCTAAAATATTTTATAAAATGATTCTTAATGTTTTCAATTCCAGATTTCCTAAGTGTACACTTGATGTAGTCATCATGTGAAGTGTGATCTTAAGAGTGGAAGTTCTCAAAAACAGAAAAAAGGAAACATTAAAATCACCTATCAATGAAATACATTCATACATCAACAAAAACTGGTATATATACCATGGCTAACACCTGCATCTTTGAATATATTTTCAAAGTTCTAATTCAATAGAAAATCTACAATTAAAGAAGTATGCCTTAAACATTTTATTTTGTAAAATTACACATGGTATCTTAAGATATATATATATATCGAGTATTTAAAGCTATTAAAAAGCATAAAACTGCACTAAGGTTTTTAAGACACTACATAACTGAAATGTATATGTATACATACATATAGTATACTAATTAAAATCTCAAAAGAACTAAACTCCTCAAATGATTGGAATCTTCTACTTAAAAATTTTAAAAGAAATGAGTTATTAGAAAAGAACTCCACAGAAGCGATTTTTTTTAACAGAGTATTTGTTGGGATCAGTACATACTGAATTTCTATACCTTCTATATCTACAGTATTACATTAATTACTGATGTTCGGAATTAACACAATGAATGATCCACAGTTTTCACTACTGTATATTGATCAGGCTGACTAACTCAAGTTGCTAGAAGATTCAATCAGTCAGAATACCTTTTCTCCCCAAGCATTTCAGTTAATCAAAATTTTAGTCAAAGTAAAAGAAAACAGAATAATGAGCTATGGACATTACAAGTCTTATTTTTACAAAAACATTTATTATTTTCCAATAAAGAGAAATTAAACTATTAAACTAAAGACATTTAAAGCCTATAAAGGGAGTGTAAGTTCAAGACCAGTCAATCTTTCTTTACCATTCCTGTGTTTTTAAAGCAATCAGTGAGTCTAAAAAAAAAATGCAATCCTATCGTCCAACAAGATATGAATGTAATGGAATATTATTATGTTATAAAAGATAACAAAAGAGACAATTTCAGAGAATTCTAGATAGTACAAACTTCTGCACACTGAAGTAGAAACAACCATTTATATAAGGACAACAACGCTGTAAAAAAAAAAAACAGCATAGCTTTAAAACTTCAGAATGCTGATAAATGCAATAAGCAGCCATGTATCCAGAGGAGGGCCTTTGATGAAGCCTATTACCTACTTCTTGACAGACTTGATGAATTCAAGATGCAGCAGACATACTTTCTCAGACATAGCCATTGTACGTATGGATTTGCTCTAACTGTGAACATTTGTTACAATCATAGTATGTAATAGCTAACATTTATATTGTACCTACTATGTGCCAGGCACTAGGCTAAGCACTTTACAAATAATACCTCATTTGATCCTCACAAGCTATTATTCCCCACTGATTTGCCCAGGATCACATAGCTAGTAAATGTCTAAGGCTGAGTTTAAACTCAGGTCTTCCTGACTCCAGGTCCATCTGTTTTAATTTTTTTAAATGAAGGGACAAGGAGGATTTGAAGGGAAAAGAGCTAATACTAATGCCAAAAACAATAATCACTGAAACCTTTTTTTAACATACATAAGATAATAAAAGAAAGCAAAGACAAATAAGAGAGCTTTGAAAATAACATATTGAATTTATTATACAATTTTTTTCAAAAGTAAGCAGTATGTCATAGAGTCCTGATTTCACCTACAATACTGCTTTTATATTCTATTTCACAAATGAAAACATTCCTCTTGTGGTGTTCAGAATTTTTTTTTTACACCAAAAAAATGGGGGTGGGGAGGGAGTGGTCAGTCAAGTAGGAGGAATCCAAAGGAGAGCAGAGTCACAAAAGCTGAGGGAGAAGACAATATCCAGGACTAATGTCCAAAGCTACAGGGGTTAAAAAGTATGAAGGCTGAAAAAAAAAGCTATCAGACTGAACAACTAAGAAACCATTGATGACCTTAGAGAGAGCAGTTTCAGTTGAGTAGTGGTGTTGAGAAGTAAACGGGAATGATGCTAGGAAGCATGGGGAAGCACTGGGAAGTATGAGGCAGGGAAATGGAGCCAAAGAACACAAACATCTTTTTCTACGATTTTGGCTGGGAAAGGGAGAATGGCTAGAATGAGTGATGGACTGGGAACTCAGGGAAGGTTGAAATTACTGGAGCTTACAGGTAGGGTATAGAATAGGTTTAGACGACATGAGAAAGAGTAAAAAGTAGAAGGTTTTATAAAAGACTGTGATCTTACAGAGGATTTTCAGCATTCTTAAATACCTTCAGTGAAGATGTATGGTATGTGCATATAACTGCATAATTAAAGGTATCTCTGTTTCAATCAGCTCATTATCCTCTCTTCTCTCCATATTTTGTCCTAATAATAGTTCTAGGGAGGGAGAAAGCATTAACTGTGAGGATCATAAGATTCCTAAACTGAAGCCTAGAAGGCACCTTAGAGGTCACTGAGAAAATAACTTCATTTTACCTCCCAAGTAACCATATAAGGCTCTACCATCTGTAGAATAACATTCTTGTGTCACCTTTCTTCTCTCCTCAAGTCCCGTCTCTGACCAAGGGTAACCCACAACAGAAAGATTAACAGAAAAGAGCAAAATGTGAAAAAAATTATCTCAATTTAAGCAGATTTGTTCAACAAAAATTTATTAGAATACCTTTTATGTGGCAAGACTGTATTAGATGCCAGATACAAAAAAAAAAAATCATGACAATATTAAACAGGTAAATTCTGCACAAGCACCTATGCATGGATAAGCCTAACAAATATTATCCTCTGATGTAATCTAGTTAATTCATTATTTCATAAGTCAACTAACAAAATACAAATGGTGGCATGCATCTAATAGGCTAACAATTTAACTAAAGAAAACAATTTAACCACAAGAAAAGAAATTCTCATTTCTTTAAAAAGAAATAAAAGCAGTGAGACTACAAAATAACACATTTTCAACATTAAGTGGTAAAATTATTATTACAATTAAAACATATAACCTAAATTGATTTAAAGAAACATAAATTAAAATGTCACTGAAGTTCCACCTCATACCATCAGATGGCCAAAGTTAGCAATAAAGGAAAATGACAAAGGCTGGAAGACTGGGGGAAAATAGGTACACTAACACACAGCTGGAGTTTTGAATGGGTCCAGCCATTCTGGAAAACAATTTGGAAGTAGGCCCAAAAAGCCCAGAATACCACTACAAGGTCTATACCCCGAACAGAGGAAAGAAAGAAAGGAAAAGTACCCATACGTACTAAAAAGAGTTATAGAAGGTTTTTCTGCAGTGGCAAAGAATTGGTAACTGAGGAAGTACCCTCAAGTGGAAAATGGCTAAAAATGTGATGGACTACTATTGTGCTATAAAAAATAATTAGGGGGTGATTTCAGTGAAACCTGGGAAGATCCATATGAACTGATTCAAAAAGAAGAAAACAATCTATACAATAGTAATATTATCAAAAAGTCAAGTGTACAAAACTTTAGAATGCCTAGCAATGCAATTACTAATCACAATTCTACAGGACTAACAATGAAATATGATCTCCATCTCCTGACAGAGAAAGGTGATGGACTCAGAGTACAGATTGAGATACGGTTTTGTTTTGTTTTTCACATGAACAATGCAGGAAAACTTTGCTTGGTTATACATACTTATTACAAAGTTTTTGTCTTTCTTTTTCAATGAGGGTGAGGTAGGAAAGAAAGAAGGCATATTTTCATATAATTTGAAAAAACTAAAATGTAATTTTTAAAAAAATCCTATAGTCTTCCTAATTGACTGGAGTATTCCCACTCTTAAGGGCCCCATCAAAAGAAACAGAATACGTGGTACTTTCCATTCTCTTGCTTTCTTTCATCAAATTTTAACTGACACTTACTAATGAAATGAGGGTGAACTTCATCAAACCTAATTAAAAAAAGCTAAGCTAAATCCTAGGTAAAGAAATAAGTACACAATGAATTAATCTATTAGAAAGACTGAAAGTCTGATAATCCTATTCATCAAACTTTCCCTGACATTTCATTGTGCTTTGTATCACATCTCTGGTTACTTTTCTCTCTTTCTTAGTTACTGAAACCTCCTGTAATAAACTTAACATTGCAAGCAAAATAAACACTCATAGCAAACAAGGAAAACTAACATCGATTAAGAAAATACCCATGATTAAAAGTTCCAGTTGCAGCAATAATAAACCTAGGGCTTTTTCCAGTAACATTTTCTGATTAATCCCTAAGTAACCTAATAAATATAAGTTCCTTGAAGGCAGGGACTCTCACTTCTCTGTTTCTATCTCCAAAACCAGAAACCTGTGCCTGACACACAGTAGGTGCTCAATGAATGCTTGATCGATTAAACCTTAAAGAAACTACAGACCGAAAAGAATACCCTGGCACCTGTCATCCAAATAAATGCTTTACGTACATAAAACTTCACTGAATTTAACCACATCTATCCAGGAGAACTTTTAAGTCAACCCCAATGGTAATAACCTAAAGCAAAGACCAGAACCATTTACCATTGAAGTTATTCTCTACT
This sequence comes from Potorous gilbertii, assembly GCA_028658325.1. Classification (NCBI taxonomy): domain Eukaryota; kingdom Metazoa; phylum Chordata; class Mammalia; order Diprotodontia; family Potoroidae; genus Potorous; species Potorous gilbertii. The sequence goes on from CM053769.1 coordinate 447,401,420, forward strand.
TCCTCCACCTGCTCCTCTCTACACCTCACCTCCAAAAAAATATTACTACCCTCACAAGACTTTCAAGATTTCAACTCTTTCTTACAGGAACATGAATTTAGAGCAAGAAGAGACCTTAGAGGTCATCTAGTACAACTTTCATTTTCCAGATGTGGAAACTAAGACTAATGAGCTTGCCCCAAACCACCTTGGACTGTGAGCTCCTTTTAAGGGTTAGGACCTGTTTTTGTCTTTCACCTGTCCTCCCCACTCTTAGCACAGAGCCTCGGGCATCCAGTTTAATTAACGCCTGCAAATCAAAACTAAGGCTTGTGTCTAAATGCCTGGTATAACACAGGACGCAATACCCACGTCCTCTGCCTCCAAACGCTAACTTATTCAATCCACGTGGCTCCTAATCAAGGAAGGCCAATAGTCAGTCAGGTGATCGGTTTAAAACAAAAGCCTGATAATGAATTTGGGGGAGAGGGGGAGTTGTGTGCCTAAGTCTGTCTACCGTGTAAGGTTGTCTATCGTGAGTGCGTGTGTGTACGTTGGTCTACTGTAGGTTTAAGCTGTCTGCTCTAAGTTTGTATCTAAGTTTCTCTACTGCCTTTTCCTTCCAGGGTGTGTACGTCTGTCCTCTGTGGGAGTGTGCCTGTGTAAGACCGTCTGTCGCCTTGGACTTCCCAAAGAAATGTCATGTAATTACATTTCCAGTCTGGTAAAGCCCCCTGCGTCCTCCCTCCCCTCCCCCAGCCTCCCACGCAGGGCCTTCCTTCGGGAGCACGCACCCCCCCAGGCAGGGCCCGGCTGACGCCCGGGGCCAGGACAGTGTCAGGTCCCCGGGGAGCCGCTCCCCGCACCCCCCGGGGCTGTGGTCTCCCTCCCAGTCTCATTCAGCTATCGGAAGGGAAGCTCCCAGAGGGCAGGGTCGGTCCTGTTGGGGGGAAGGGGGACGCGGTGAAGTACTTCTCCCCGGCGGCGCCAGAAATGCAATAAGCGCTTCCTAAACGAGCGTGGACGGACTGAGCGACGGAGCGAGCGCCCTCCTGGTCCCCCGCCCGGCCCCGCCGCACTCACAGCGTGTGTCCGCACACGTTCACCATCAGCTTCAGCGAAGGGTTCCGGTACTTGGTGGTCTTACACCGAGGGCAGCCCTGGTCGTCCATGGCGCCTTCTCTCTACCGCCTGCCCGGCTCCCACCCCCAGCCCCAGTCTCGCGGCACGGACAACACCGAGCCCGATCCACGCTAAGGGGAAGCCAAACCGGTCTCCGTCAATAACCCGCACCTCGGCGGGAGGGTTCCGGCGGTGAATGGGCTCCGGCGGGCAAGCGGCGCACGAAACAAAGGTTCCGGGGGGTGGGGGGAAGAAAAGCAGAGCGAGACAGGAGGCGGGGCAGAGGGAAAGGGGCGGGGCAGGAGGGGAGAGGGAGGGGGCAGAACGAGATAGTAGAAAGGGAGAGAAATTGAAAGCCTGGTGGTAGCTACTAGCTTCTCTCTAGCATCTTTCAAGGAAACTAGAACCGTATACCAATCAATTAGAAAAGCATTAAAGTCTTCCTGGGAAATTTCATTAATAATTAGGAGGTTTCAACGGGGTGGAGGGGGGAAGGGGAAAAGGGAGGAAGTATTTGTTAAAATCCTGCACCCTGAAATGAGCCATGCATTTCCACATAAGAGTATATAAATATGTATCATACATATATAACAAATAAAATATACAAAATAGAAATCTCGTGGCAGAGTGGACAGGTTACTGAATTGGAGACAGGAATCCCACTTCAGACACTTTTTGACAGACAGCTTGGTGACCCTGGGCAAGTCTTTTAATAGGAGTTGTACTAAATGGCCTCTGATGTTCCTTCTATCCATGAACTTAAGATTCTCTGAAAAATGTGCCCAACTTCCAAATACTTCTGGCTCTCAAAAAAATGTTAGAATAAGTTAAAGATCTACAGCTTTATCAAATATCTGTTTTCAATAAGAGTACCTTGCCTCAAGGGTGTCAAATTTGCCTTAAGTCAATTGTGATTAATGACTATACAATTTCCAACAACCTTAAAATCATCTTCATGCAAAACCTTTTTCCCCACCAAAATAAATTCCAGCAAGGAGAAAAAAATAGTCTGCAGATATCTGGGCGATCTCACTCAGCAGTAATAATAATAATAAATAATAATAAAAAATAAAATAAAATAAATTTTTAAAAAAAGTTGCAGCAAATCTCCATTCTTATTGGTATTACCAATTGATATTACCTTCAATGCCTTCATTGAACTTTTAACAATGTATTAGAGATGACACAGAATTTCAATGACTCCTTTATTTACTGTCATTAATAGGATTATGAAGAAAGGACAGAAAACAGACTAAAACCATAATCATATCTTACTGCTCTCTATTTCCAGGATTTCAACCAGAGCTTTTCTGGATGGACTACATGAACATGGAGGACATACTCAAAAGTGTACACTCAGAATCACAACACGGCTTTAGACCAAGAATTCTTCAACTTTCTGTGTGTTATGGATTTTTCTGGCAGTCTGCAAAAGCCTATGGATCCTGTCTCAAAATAATGGTTTTTTTCTTCTTTTTTTTATTTTTTTACTTAAGTCTATCAAAGTTAGTCATCCCACAGGGTGACTGTTACTGTGTACAGTCTTCTCCTGGTTCTGCTCACTTCGTTCAGCATTAGTTCACATAAGTCTTTCCAGGTTTTTCTGAAGTCTGCCTGCTCATCATTTCTTATAGCACAATGGTATTCCATTACATTCTTGTTCAACCATTCCCTAATTGATGGGCATCCCCTCAATTTCTAATTCTTTATCACCACAAAAAGAGCTACTATAAATATTTTTGTACATGTGAGTCCATTTCTAATTTTTATGATCTCTTTGGGATACAGACCTAGAAGTGGTATTGCTGAGTTAAAGGGTATGTACAGTTTTATAGCCCTTTGGGCATAGTTACAAATGGCTCTCTAGAATGATTGCTTCAGTTCACAACTTCACCAATAATGAATTATAGTTCCAGTTTTCCCACATCTTCTACAACATTCATCATTTTCCATTTTGTCATGTTAGCCAATCTGATAGATGTGATATGACAACACCTCAGAGTTATTTTGATTTACATTTCTTTAATCAGTAGTGATTTGGAGCATTTTTTCATGTGATTATAGATAGCTTTAATTTCTTCATCTGAAAACTGCCTCTTCATGTGCTTTGACTATCAATTGAGGAATGATTTATATTCTTACAAATTTGACTCTGTTCTCTGCACATTTTAGAAATGAGGTCTTTAATCAGAGACATTGGCTGCAAAAACTATTTCCCAGTTTTCTGCTTCCCTTCTAAACTTTGTTGCATTGGCTTTGTTTCTGCCAAAACTTTTCAACTTAATGTAATCAAAATCATCTAGTTTGCATTTCATAATGTTCCCTGTCCCTTGTTTGGTCATGAATTTTACCCTTCTCCAAAAATCTGGCAAGTAAAGTATTCTTTGCTCTCCTAATTTGGTTATAATATCAGATTTTATATCTAAACCATTTACCCATTTTGATTTTGTCTTGGTATATGGTGTAAGATGATGGTCTGTAGCTAGTTTCTGCCTTACCATTTCCAGTTTTCCCAGCAGTTTTTGTTAAATAGCGAGTTTTTATCCCAGAAGCAGGAGTCTTTGGGTTTATCAAACAATAGATTACTATAGTCATTAATTACTGTGTCTTGTGTTCCTATCTTATTCTATTGATCCACCACTCTATTTCTTAGCTAGTACCAAGTAGTTTTGATGATTGCTGCTTTATAATACAATCTTAGATCTGTTTCAGCTAGGCCACCTTCCCTTGCACCTCTTTTCATTAATCCCCTTAATATTCTGGACCTTTTGTTCTTCCTGATGAATTTTATATTTTTCTAACTCTATAAAATAATTTTGGTAGTTTGATTGGTATGGCATTGAATAAGTAAATTAATTTAGGTAGAATTGTCATTTTTATTATACTAGCTTGGTCTACCCTGAGCAACTGATGTTTTTCCAAGAATTTAGATCTGACTTTATTTGTGTGAAGTATTTTGTAATTGTGGTTCATATAGTTCCTGGGTTTGATTTGGCAGATAGACTCCCAAATATTTTATAATATCAGCAATAACTTTAAGTGGAATTTCTCTATCTCTTGCTGTTGGGCTTTGTTAGTGATATATAGAAATGCCAGTGATTTATGTGGGTTTATTTTATGTCCTGCAACTTTGCTAAATTTATTTATTATTTCAAGTAGTTTTTTAATTAATTCTCTAGAATTCTCTAAATGTACCATCATAGCATCTGCAAAGTGATAGTTTTGTTTCTTCTTTACCTATTCCAATTCCTTCAATTTCTTTTTCTTCTCTTATTCTCTAGTACAGTATTGAATAATAGTGATGATAATGGACATCCTTGTTTCACCTCCCCCGTCTTATTGGAAATGCTTCTAGCTTATCCCCATTACATATAATGCTTGCTGATGGTTTTTTGGTAGATGCTACTTACCATTTTTAAGAAAGACTCCATTTATTCCTATGTTCACTAGTGTTTTTTAATAGGAATGGGTGTTGTATTTTGTCAAAAGCTTTTTCTGCATCTATTGAGATAACCATATGATTTCTGTTGGTTTTGTTGTTGATATGGTCAATTATGCTGATAGTTTTCCAATACTGAACCAGCTCTGCATTCTTGGTATAAATTCTACATGTTATCTCTATGATAATATTTTATTTAAAATTTTTGCTCTTATATTCATTAGGGAAAATTGGTCTATACTTTTCTTTCTCTGTTTTGGCTCATCTAAAACAGAGTATCAGCACCATATTTGTATTATAAAAAGAACGAAGTAGGACTCCTTCTTAGACTGTTTTCCCAAATAGTTTATATAGTATTGGAATTGTTCTTTAAATGTCAAAATAATGTTTCTAAATGCATAAATTAAAAACATAGAATTACAAAAGAAATTAATTGTATTGAAATATGGTTTTAAAATTGTTTTTAAAAAATAAGTTCATGAATCCCAAGTTAAGAATCCCTGCTTTAAAAGTCATAATTTTGCAGCATATCAAATATATGAGAATTATTAATAATAATAACAATTCTTACCATCAATACAACTGGAGTTTATATAGCATTTTAGGAGTTACAAAGTACTTTACAGACATTATCACATTTGATCTGCACAATAGCTACGAGTTAGATTATACGGAGGTGATTTATTGCATTTTACAAATCAACCGTTTTACGAATATTTTATTTATTATAAGTTTTACAAACATATTACAATTTACAAATGTAAAATTACATTTTATAAACCATTCGACGTCATCAGTAGGCTGAGACAAACCTCACAATTATCTAACCAGTTTGCTGTTCAGAAGCATTCACAATTCTCTATGAAATCTATCTGGCCATGTTGATGTTATTTTAATCTATTCCCTAATAGCAACTGAATGCAACATCCCTATATAACAGCTTTAATTGTATTCAGTCTAGTTTATATATTCATCCTAGAAGAAGCTAACATTTGGTTTGATTTTTAGTCCTATGCAAATCTCTTTTTCTAGTTCTTCTTCCTTACTAAAGTCTACAATCTTCTATGACTATGTTGATTTTAGTACACCAGAATGAAATACATAAAAGACATGAGCCAATCCATGAACTGCTCTTCCAAATCAAGTTAATGTTACGGACTGACAATAAATCTAAAGACAAGTCAGGTCATGTGCCAACCTGTGCCAGGACAACTTTACATACATCATCAAATTTTCAACAACAATATAAGGTTAATAAGATTCATAAAATTCTTCAACCAAGGTAGTAGTAGTAATAGTAGCAGAAGTAGTAATAGTAGTAGTAGTAGTAGTATACTGTCACTATTAACTTTGGTTAAGTTGGTGTTTGAAAGTCCTTCCTAATACAGGGACCTAGGTTTAATTTGGGACGTGCTTTTCATAAAATCTCTCAAGCTCATGTTCCCACCCAGAGAAAGCCTGGGAATATAGTAACTGGCTCATTTTTTAAATCTCAAAAAGGGTCCTTTAGGCTCCTGCAGGCATTCAATTTAACAACATCATTAAACATAGAACAGATTTTATTTACATAACCAAAGGATAGCATCATTCTTCTCCAAGCCTATAAATAGTCAAAAAGAAACAAACAACCTTCTCTTCTCTTTCCCGAGAGACCAAAACAGACCTTCTGTGTGGCTTATGGCCATTAGAGAGACCTGTCACCCACCCTATATAGTTCCCATGACTCAGAATAATAAAGGAAAGGTTCAGATTTGATCCTCCACATCATAGCTCTGTGATTCATTGTTCTTTTAGTGTCAACCCCTCCTCTGGTCCTCAGCAATGTGACTCCTTGTCGCGCTAGTCATTCTTCCTCCTTTGGTGCCCCATCAGCATCCCCATCAGACTTCCTTCCAGGACTGTGTGGATATAGTGGCCTTTAGTTTAGTTAAGCCTCCCACCAGTTCCAGATGTGCCTTAGCCTTTCTGGCTTATATCAAGTGCTACATGCCCTACCTATGCAGCATCACTCCTCATGGAGTCTTCCCTTCATGGTTTATATGGTCTGTCTTATACGGGTAATAATAAGAACGGATGCTGGGCCCAGGATTCTTCATTCTCTTCCTATCCACCAAGGTATCCCTCTCAGCTCTGGATCCTAGGCTATGCCCAGTTTTTGGAGTCTGAACAGCTTTAAAAAAAGTAACTCCCCTTTCTTACCCACTTTTACACCCTCATTCATGTTGTTTTTTGTCCTTCCTTCTTGAAGATCAATGATATCATGAGGGTGATGGTGTGACTTGCTTATGAATTGGATTTAGGTGTGGCAGAACTTCACTCCTCTAGAGTCATCAAAGTCCAGTGGCAAGACATGTCAATATATCTGGCAATGACCTGGATCTTTTGTCTCAATTTCTGAAACACTCATTTATAGCCCTAGCCCAGAGCCCCAAGCAAAATTACTTATAGCTTATGTTTTGGCTCATGTCTATGGTCTCACCAAAGGAGGACCAAGAAAGTACTCAATCTTCACCTTAAAATAAGGTATGGGACAGCTGTTTACTTCACACATACACACACACCCCTAAATATATGAGACTCTCTCAAAGAACGTACTTACAAGATTTAAAACCAGCAAAAGTGTTGGTAATGAGCCACTGTGATACTCCCCTAAAAAATTAGGCAGTTTTGGGGACTGTTAAAGAGGCATTTTATGAAATCACAGAGTCAACTGAATTTGAGAGTTGAAAGGATATCAATGGTCATCTAGTCCAACTCATATACCAAAATAGTTCCCACTATAATATAGATGACAAGTGGCCTCCAGCCACTACTTAAAGACCTCCATGGAAGAAGAACCATCCCACACCCCATCTTTCCAAGCAGTTAATTTTATTTCTGGACAGTTCTAATTGTGAGCAAGTTTTTCCTGATAGCAAGTCTAAATTGATCTCTTTGTGACTTCTATCCACTCCTCCTGGTTCTTCCCTATGGGGTCAAATAGAACAAACCTAATCCCATCTTCACAAGATAGTTCTTCAGATACTTGAATATAGCTGTCATATATCTAGTCTTCTTTTTTCCAGGGTAAACGTAGCCAATTCCTTGAACAAATCCTAACATGCTATCAACTCAAATTCCTATACTATTCTGATTTCCCTCCTCTGACTACTCTCCAGCTTGTCACTGTCCTATTTAGGCCTTAGTGCTGAGAATTTTATATTTTCCCCTCTGCTTTACACAATCCAAACAATTCTTTCAAGGGTCATATTTCTGGCAAGTCAGATTGAGGGCTGCATTCATCCCCTGGACAGTAGCCAACTCTAGCAGATGTAATGGACGTAGACAGGGTACCACCCAAACTGATAAAGGATCTAAGATCTCCTGATTTCTTGATACCCAAGATTAGATGTGTCTATCTTGGCATCTTTGTTCATCTTTCTTCTAAGAAGAAATATAAAACATAGCTCAGGGATCCAGCCTCAGACTCACCTAGGCAGGACATGTGCTTTAGTTCCTATGTACTCACAGTCAACATGGTGGCTGGAGTGGGGGAAGGGCACCTGCCCCCTGGCTCAGCCCTTCAGGGAAAAGCTTGAATAGTCTTCATATGATGGGAGATAGGAAGAGAAGAAATAGAAGGTCTTTAAAGATTCACTGATTCAGTAGCAATTCCTGCTCAGTGGCCAATAAGGGAACTGATTTGTCACCTCAGGGTTAAGACCTTTCAGTGTTGAGTCACATGTGTGCCTACAGCCCCTGAAAGTTTCTAGGGACCTGGTATATACTCCCTGGGATGGCCCCTAAAGGCCCACCTCCATACTTGCTCCATTGGGTTTAGTACCTATTACATATAGAAATAGCTCCCCTCTCAGAATCTTCAGAGAATAAAAATGGAGGGGGCTTACCTGACTCGTACTGGTTCTTGGTATATGCCTTGCTACACTTTACTGATAAATATTTGTCCTTTACTTGATTTGTGTGATCTCACTGATGTGGAAAACTTTCTCCACCAGGCCAGTACAAATAGGAACTTATCTATTCTCTTTGATCCCAGAGTGATTCTTGTCCAATTCCATCCATAAATCCCCTATTGAGGATAAAACCGGTTTCTGGGGGACCTTATTTTGTGGATACTAGAACAACACTCCAACTGTTTATTTTTTATCCTTCACTCTTTCTACCTAACAGCCTTCCTTGGAGCTCCTTGAAAGTAGCCTTGCTTTTCTATTTGTATCTCCAGCACTTAGCACATAATAAGTGCTTAATAAATGCTTATTTATTCATTTCACCATATTTATGTCATTCCTTACAAGTTATTCATAACATTATTTAGCCTACTAACACATATCATGTGTTTTCTTTGCCCATAATTCTAATTCTTCTGATATTAAGATTCAGCTTAGTTCAATGGAACAAGAACTGATTTTGGTTCAATGGAACAAGAACTGATTTTTGCATCAGAAAATCCAGTTCAGATCCTACCTCTGCAACTTACTACTTTGAACAAGTAATTAACCTCTCTGGGGCATCAGTTGTCTCATCTATAAAATCAGGAGGTTGGACTAGATAACCTTTAACACCCTTTAAAACTCTACATATACAGTCTTATGACCTCCTTATTCAATTCCAGGATAAGTTCACTGTCCATCTTCAGTAACTAATAAGATATATGCAGTGTTATGCACAAACAGCAATTTCATGAAAAACCTATCATCCTCAGTCCAGTTAGTAGTAGAGTTTCAATTTTGAGGGGCCAGATGGTCAAAACAGACCTAAACATATTCCAAACTGAAGGCTGAGAAAATGATGATAATTTATGGTCTGATAAATGGCTAAGAGATCCAGATTTATCAGTCACAGAAATCATATCGATCTTGTTCTATATTTTTGTTGGCATATAATTTACATGTAATATTGCTTCATATAAGAATTGGTTGAATTGTTCTTGAAAATTTGGAATTGTGCAAGAAAAGTAATGAAATTATTTACAGCACTTGACTTAATGATACTAGTACTGGACATGTCCCAGAGAGTTGTGGATAAAAAAGAAAAGCCAGTCACAAAAATGTCCAAATAGAAGCACTTTTTGTGGTAATAAATAGCTAAAAATAAAATAATTGGGGAACAGCCAATCTATTGAATACAAAGGTGATAGAACTTTATTGTAGAGCAAAAATGATGAATATAAGAAATATGGAGAAACAGAAGACTTGTACAAATAAATACAGACAAAAGTAAGTAGAACCAAGAGAATATTACATAAAATGGCTATAATAATATAAGCTAAAAGAACAGTAAAAGGAATACAAACTCTGAATAATTGTAATGACCAATTTTGGTTCCACAGAAAACATGATGAAAGCCATTCCTATCATACTGGTAGAGAGGATGATAGATGCAGAATGTTATATATACTGTTAGAAGGGTCACTGTGTAGGTTGTTTTTGTTTGTTTGTTTTCATTTTTATAAGAGGTGGTTGGATACTGAAGGGAATATTTAGAAATAATGGTGACATTTTAAAAAGGCAGCAATAAAACATTTAAAAGTTAAATTACATTTCCTTGAATCCTTGACAGAATTCATGTCCAACCTCTGATACATTCTGGAGGTGTGATTGAAGTTTATAAGATACAGAAAACTTGATTTGCATTGGTACAATTTCTTCAGTGTGGAGCTCCCTCCACCAATCAAATCACATGTCCAGAATAAAGAAAAAAAAATAGAACTTTGAAAGAAGATCCACCTGCTAGAAGGCAAGTTCCCTGAAGGTAGTGACCCTTTTCCTGTTTTTCATTGCTTCCCCCAACAGAGCCCAGCCCATAAAAGGACTTAATGAATACTTGTTAAGTGACTATTGAATTAAATATTACATTAAAAGATAAGATCTGGATTAGGGATGGTTGACAGCAAGAGTGCTGAGCAGGTGTCTTATGATAATCTGAAGTGGTCACAGAAAGTAGTTTGGACAGAAGCATTACAAGGACGCAACTGCAGCATAGGTAATGAATCCTGGAATATATTAGCAGCAGGCAGATCCTGTTAATGAAGAACATTCAGATACTGGGTGACTCTAAGCAAAAACTTTGTGTAGTCAATGAAGGGAAAAGGCAACAATAGATTCCCAGACACCAAAGCTTCAGTCACAAACCAAATATAGATATAGTCTTCCACTATATCTAAAGGAGAAATGGACTACTGATCTTCTTTTCAGAAATACCTGGAGCCTAATGTAGAAATATAACACCTTTGAATAAGCATAATATTTCATAGAGATACATGGATACATTTTGAGGAATTATAACTATTCTTTCTTGCTGTTACTATATTATGATAAAATTATGATTTCCCACAATTCTTTCATCAATTGTACTATCAGTGATGAATTTATCAGAGTCCAGATGTGTTCTACGACTACATCACCATTTGTTTTACTATTTTATTTGCCTTTCTCTATTGCAATTATTTCATTTTTAACTTACAAAACTTTAGATATCTTCATGTTAAGCATAAGTGTGAACGTCTGATGCTCCAAGTATTCTACCTATACTAAATACTATAAAGCTGACTTCTGTTTAAGTAAAGCTATTTAATATACTTTCTTGATGGAGATTTTCAGTTCTCAGTGGGTTCCTTCCCTTTTAGCATTTCTCCATACCATTTTATCCTTTTAAGAAAAATCCATGGTCGATGTGTGAGAAGAAACAGAATTGGGGATGTGGAGATACCAGTTCTTGTTAGGCTTTTTTAAGGTGTTGTCATCTTTTTTGCTGGTGATAGCTTTTTGTGGGATTTTAGACAACTGGACCTGAAGGCTACCTACATTCTTTAATACTACCTCTTTCCCTCCCTGTTCTTTTCTCAGAACTCTCACCGGTGTACTTTTTTATAAGACGTCTACTGTCTAGCTTTCAGGTGACGATGCCATGTTTTTGCTAACTCAGTGGCCCGTATGAAGAAGAACGTCCGAACTTCTCCAGGTATAGGTGTTTAGGGTCAGGGGAAGCGGGGGAGGGACGGAGAGGAAGGAGGGGGTGATTGTGGAGGAGAGAAATGGTGTCTCCTCCTCTTTCTGAATGCAAATAGCCAATGAGGTGGCTCGCCTGGGCCAGTCAGGCTGCTTGTGCCATATAGTATGCAGCAACCCGAGGAGTCACGTTGGGGGAAAGGCAGAAAGGAGCTATCCGTTTACACTACTTTGCTATAGCAGCTATCTTAATGGTGACTGCGTGGCCGGGGAGAAACCTGATCAGCTAGATCCTGCCGAAACCAGGAGGGAGGGAGTGGGCTTTCCGGAGAGGGGAAGGGGGGAGGGGGGGCGAAAGAAGAAGGAGAGTGGAAGAAAGAGAGGAGTGGGGGGGGAACGACAAAAAATGTCCTCTTCCTCCCCCACGGACCCGATCGCAAGTGCGGTGGAGATAAAGCAAGAAAATGGGATGGAAGCCACCCCCGAAGGAAAGGAGGCGCCCGCAGAAGTGGTGGGGGGAGCCGTCGCCGCCCTCAATCCTCCGGCTGCCGCCCCTTTCCCCATGGAGCCGGTGGGTTCGGTGGCTGCGGCTGGCGGAGAGGAGGGGGCGGCGGCGGCGGTAGCGGCGGCGGCAGCGGTGGCCGCGGCGGGAGCGGCGGCGGACCAGGTACAACTCCACTCTGAACTTCTAGCCCGAAACCACCAAGCCGCGGCCGCCGCCGCCGCCGCCGCCGCAGCGCAGACCCCGCTGGCTTTCTCCCCAGACCACGTCGCCTGCGTTTGCGAAGCCTTGCAGCAAGGGGGAAACTTGGACCGCCTGGCCCGGTTCCTGTGGTCTCTGCCCCAGAGCGACCTGCTACGTGGCAACGAGAGTCTCCTGAAAGCCCGAGCCCTGGTCGCCTTCCACCAGGGCATCTACCCGGAGCTCTACAGCATCCTCGAGAGCCACAGCTTCGAGTCGGCCAACCACCCGCTTCTGCAGCAGCTCTGGTACAAGGCGCGCTACAGCGAAGCCGAGAGAGCGCGGGGCCGGCCCTTGGGAGCGGTGGACAAGTACCGGCTGAGGAGGAAATTCCCCCTGCCCCGGACCATCTGGGACGGCGAGGAGACGGTGTATTGTTTCAAGGAGAAGTCGCGCAACGCGCTCAAGGAGCTGTACAAGCAGAATCGTTACCCGTCCCCGGCAGAGAAGCGGCACCTGGCCAAGATCACCGGCCTCTCCCTCACTCAGGTCAGCAACTGGTTCAAGAACCGCAGGCAGCGCGACCGGAACCCCTCCGAGACCCAGTCCAAAAGGTGAGAAGCCAAACTTCCCTCCTCCTCCTCCTCCTCTCTCTCTCCTCCCTCTCGCTCGCCCTCCCCCACTCCCCAGCCTGCTTCTCCTCCAAGCGCTTGCAAACATGGCGCTTACCTTCCCCACTGGCCTTGTCCTGCTGCTGCCCACCTCTCCCTTCCCTCCTCCCTACCTCCCCCCTCCTTCGCTTCCCGGACGCCGCACTGGAGGACTGGGGAGTGGAGGTAGGTTGGGGGGAACGGGGGGGGGGGTGGAGAAGAAGGAGGAGGAGGGAACAGATCTCTTTACCCTCCCCCTCCTTCCCCTAGAAGTTTCTTCTCGCCGGGGTATCAGTCCCCACCCCCCACCATTGACCGGGCGGTTCTGCCCACCCCGATCCCTCAGCCTTTTGAAGTTGCCACTGTCCCCAAGTCTGCGGGGTAAAGCGAAGGAGTTTGCTGGCAGACGAGGAGGGCGCTCAGTTTCCTCCTTCCTTCTTGTACTGGGGCATTCCTCCCTCTGGTCAGACATAGGCGTGAGGGGCTGCTGCCACAGAAATGTGCCCACCGGACCCCACCCGACCCTTCTAGGTCTGCCTTCTCCAGCTTGGGCACACACACCACAACACAACACACCCCTACCTGGGATTCTGCAGCTCCTTAGCCTTGGGCTTGGGAAATGCTGTGGAGTAATTAGGGGTAGAGGGGCCTGTACTTTGGACTATGGTAGGTAGTGGGGGAACGTGGCTGGGGCGGGGTGGGGGGCGAGGAAGAGTGTTAAGACCGAGGTTTTATTTGACAGTGTTAATCATTCACTATGCCCGCTGTTCTTTTCAGCAGTAGCAGCAGCAGCAACGTGGGGGTGTTGGTGCGGCTCGCGTCTACAGTGTTTTGAAACCTGATTCTGAGCTCCTTCGGATCGGGTTTCATCGCAGTCCCGGGAAGCCGGGGATGGAAAAAAAAAATGCGCTCTCCAAACTCGGTTTTCCTATGGCTTGGTGGCCAGATGAAGCCGGGGGCTTATGGCGGGCGGTGGGAAGGGAAGGAAGTGGGTGCACAGGGATCTCCTGCCCGTTTGGAGCTTTTGTTTCTTGCAGCCTTTGCTATGTCAGAAAGGATCAGGTTTCCCAGACCTTTTGTTTTTGCGCCTGAATATACTTCCTGTGCTTGTGTGTATCCCAGGGATAATGCTCACCTGAGTATGGGTACTGTTAGTTGTGGCACAGGGAAGGGTGGAAAGACATAGGGTCCCCCAACCCCCCCGGGCCTGGAAAAACGATCAAAATATCCATAATATGTTGGTCAAAGAAAGAATCAATGAGCTGGAGTGAGTCGAAGCTTAAGGGCTCTAAGAGAAGTGGAGCCGGCCAGGTGGAGGTGACCACCCGGCGCACAAGGCACATTCCAGAGCCTGCTCTCCTCCTCCTGCCCCTCCCCCTTTCCCCTCTTCCCTCCTTCCCTGGGCAGACCGGGCCTCCAGGCATTCCTCTCCCTGGGAGGGAGGGAGGGAGGGAGGGAGGAGGAAAAAAGAGGAGGGCGGTGAGGAGGCTGTGCAGAGCCTGCCGAGGGCCCCTAAAGCAGCCGGGAGAATCCAGTGCTGAAGCCCGACTGTAACCAAAACAAATCACACCAAAAGAGAGTGAGATTGGGGATAAAGAAAGGAAAAAAGTGCAGATAAGAAGAGAATTAATTATTCCCCAATCAGAAACTCGACCTTTATAGCCAGGGGTTAGGGATTCCTGCCCTAGTCCTCTAACAATGAGGAAATAAATGGGGCCCCGGGGTAGAAAGTGGGGGGAGTGGGGTATCCTGGCACACCTAATACAGAATCCTACCTCTCCCCTCCCCCTCCTCGACCCGGGCTGGTTTCTCACCCCCATCACCACACACACACACACACACACACACACACTCTCTCTCTCTCTCTCTCTCTCTCTCTCTCTCTCTCTCTCTCTCTCTCTCTTTCTCTCTCCCTCTCCAATCCTCTTTTCCTACCATCTGTGCTTTCTTCCTCATTGCCCCCTCCTCCAGGTTGCCCCTCTCCGGATCTGCCCCCTCTCCCACCCTCCCCCAATGAGTCACCCTCCCAGACAGCGACTGAGGCTCAATCTCAGCTCATAAATCAAAATGCTCACAGCTCTCCCAGCCCCACTGCCCAAAGCCAGAGTAATCCCCTCCTTCAGCACTAAAGTGAAACAGACCCCTCCAGGCACATTGCAGGATCCATCCCAGGGCCAACAAGGCCAAGAACATCCCACCTTCTACAGTTATCCGACAAGCCCCTCTCCCATTCCACTCTTAGGCCAAGTAGGGAAATACCATCAGGCTTCTATCCTGGATCCTTCTCCAAAACCTGGTAGATGAAAAAAGGGGTGTTCGAAGGAACAGATAGAATCTAGAAAGACTGGGGAAGAGGCCTGACGGTGCATGGCCTGGAAACCACAAGGGAGGGGGAAGTATTTGATTTCTTCTTATTATGTTGTTTTTAGCTTATTCATTTTCCCATTCATTTCACCTGGCCCGTTTCTATTTTTTTCTAAGTTCAAATACAGGGGCATACCAGATAGTTGTTCTTGAGATGAAGGCTCTGTTCCCCACAAACCTATCAGTGTCTTTAGAATTAGGTAGGGGAGACTGGGGTCCATAAAAGCTGGGGATGGGGATAGTTAGTTGATGTAAACCTTTACAGAAGTCGATTGTTAAGTTATCATTTCCCATTATCTATCCAGGTCTCTAATGAATTTTTTAAAATAAAAAAAAATACCTTGAGGTGCTCATTTTTTTCCCCCAGGGCAACTGGAAGTCCATATCCTAGTGTTTTGATTCTTCGATTTTCTCTAAAATACTACTAATCCAATTTATTTCTCAATCCAAAGCAATGATCATTCTATTTTTTTTAAATGTAAAAGTAACTTATTTACTGGTAAGAGTCAGAACTATAATGGTAGAAAAAAATATACTATGCCACTAGATTTGTGACCATGGACCTTTAACTTCCTCATTTTGGGCCTCAATTTCTACCTTTGAACAATGAGAGCTGAGCTATATGGATTCTAAGGTCTTGCCAGCTTTAACTTCTTATGAGTCTACCCAGTATTCCTTTTACTCATGTTGGCTGATGTTGCATTTCCCAGACTTTTTTCTGAGTTTATCAAAAGATGACTTAGGATCTGAGATTTACCATCTCCTTGACTCATACTTAAGATCTTTTCACAGAGACTTACCAATCTAAATGAAGCCAACAGATACCATCCTTTCTTCCCATCGTCTGATTTAGGACCTGATTTTCCAAACAAATTACAAGTACTTAAAATGTCATCCCCTTGATCTCTAATGTATCTTGATTTCTTCTCCCCTACACAGTGAGTCAGATGGTAATCCCAGCACTGAAGATGAGTCCAGCAAGGGACATGAGGATTTATCTCCTCATTCACTCTCCAGTTCTTCTGATGGAGTCACCAACTTGAGCCTTCCCAGCCATATGGAACCAGTATATATGCAACAAATTGGAAATACTAAAATATCATTAAGTTCCCCTGGAGTGTTACTGAATGGAGGCTTAGTACCTGCCAGTACTTCACCTGTCTTCCTGAATGGCAATTCTTTTATTCAGGGACCTAATAGTGTAATCCTTAATGGACTAAATGTAGGAAATGCACAGACTGTGACTTTGAACCCATCAAAAACTTCATCAAGCATTGTGAACAGTGGTGCATCCATGACTGACATCTTGGGATCTCCTTCAGAGGATGTAAAAGACTTCAAAGTCCTCCAGAGTTCCACAACAAATTCTGCAGCAACAACCTCCTACAGCTCCAGTGTCCCTGCTTCATTTCCTGGTTTGATACCTAGCACTGAAGTTAAAAGGGAAGGCATACAAACGGTGGCTTCTCAAGACGGAGGTTCAGTGGTGACTTTTACAACACCCGTACAAATAAACCAGTATGGCATTGTACAGATACCCAATTCAGGAACAAATGGCCAGTTGCTTAATGGAAGCATTGGATTCTCTCCTCTGCAGCTGCCTCCTGTTTCAGTGGCAGCTTCACAAGGTAAAGGTTTCATTTGCTTACAGTAATGCCTTGGGCAAAAGTGAGTATGTGTGTCAGCTGCTGTCTTTTGTGAAACCTATGCAGGGGTGTTGCAGCCCAAGTGCCCTGGTGTCTACTACAGCTGCAGAATATCCGTGTTCTTTCTGCTCACCCTCATTACAACACCTGTTAGCAACACTCAACATGCTTAACTCCCTAGGATCATGGGGATGAGCTGTATTTTTTTTTAGGAGCTGAATGGAAAAATATAGTTCACAAGAAGCCTTGCCAGCTCTGCAATTATAGAAATACAAAATATTGGTGCTTACAAAATAACCCATTCGTTGACTTTTTAAAATTAAAAATTAGTATTAGCTCTTAGAACAAAGAATAAGCATAGGAGCTGGTGTAAACATGCATTTTACCAAACATCAAGTGTTTGTCCAAAAACATTTTGTAAGAGCAAGCTAAAATCAGGCATCAGACACAGTGATGAGAGTGGTTGATTGTGTTTGAGCCATGTTCTACCTACAATTAAGGATAAGGATAACAAAACTAAAGGAAACCAAAGGAATGTGTGTTTGAACTTCTGTTTATATCCTTTTAGACTTATCCATCAGATACAGAGATATCTCTCAGATGATTGCTTATTTCCATTATTTCTAAAAATAGAAGAGACTTGACCAAATGCAGGGCAATCTAATACAGTAAAGAGAGCCCTGAACTGAACCAAGGGCCATTATGCTAGCTCTCTCAATGACTTTGAGCAAGTTTCTTGGTCTTTCTTGCTTGAGTGTATGCATCTATATACAGTGGAGATGATGAAAACATTAGTGTTAAAAGCCGAACATCTCTTTTAGTCCTAGAGTGAAAGGTTTATCTCCTTTTAAACAAACCCAATATGTGAAAAAAGACTCAAAAGTAAGACCTGACTTGCCCAGGTTCACACAACTAGTAATTGGCAAAATCCAAACTCACACCAAAGTCTGCTGACTCTCACATAATTACATTGCCCTCTGGACTATAGCACAAATAGATCAATTAGGTGGTGCTTCTTCATTTAACAATATTTACAATAGAATTTTATGTGAAATCTATTTTCCCTGAGGCATTTAAATAGTGTGATGAAGTAGAATGCTAGATTTGGAGCTCTGCTAAGGACTTGGGTTTGATTCCTAGTTTTGCTACCCATTAAATATGTAACCTTGGATAAGTCACTTTACTTCTCCAGAAGTCAGTCTCCTCATCTGACATGTAAAGGGGTTTGATTAGATGACTTCTAGAAATCCTTCTAACTCTAAATCAAACTCTGATTTGACATATGAAACTAGAATTTGCACATAGTTTTTTGGGAATATGTAAAATGAAGTACTGCTTTCCATAGCATTAACTTTCCTAGCTGGTGATAGAGAATTTAGAAATAAATGTTTTTGCATATGTATTCCCATTTTAGTTTTAATATTTAATGCTAAACTACAGTAATCTCATAACATATTCATCATTATTTTGGTATTCCAAGTTAGTCGAAGAGCTAAAAGAAGTAGAAAACCTCATAAAACTTTGAAAAATGAGGTGAAAATCAGTGCTGATTTTTAACATGATTAAATATACATTTTTCTTCTCAATACCTTTCATCCCATCCCCACCCCCATCCTCTGCAAACCAGTTTTCACTCCTCAGGAAAATTCACTAAGAACCAGTAGGTAAAATCTCAAGGCAACATATTTAAAGCAAAAAGTGAATAGTTATTGGGGGTGGGAGGTGGAATTGGAAAGAGTGTTTGAGATGGAGAAATACTTTTGATGTGTAACCTGGGAAACATGATGCCACAGAAAATTATTAGGGGCTAATAGCTTAATTTTTTAAAATGAGACATTTAATGGGAATAAGAATAGCGTTTTCAGTTATAATAGCTAAGATCAAATGACAGGGCTGTCAGTCTTGAGATTATTTGGGTAAGTTGAAGGCATAAGTTTAACCAGATGGATTCAGGAAGCAGTGTTCCTCTTAGTACAATATAGCAATTCACAATTATGCATATTTTTACTGCTTAACCTATATCTAAGATTTCTAAGATAAATAGTATTAGCCTAATTCAAAAGTTGCTGACTAGATAAATCATCTTTCTGTACCTAGTCCTTCTTTGTGGTGAAAATAATAATAATTCACACATTTTCTGACATTTTCTTACTCTTATGTGTGAGAAAAAAGATGTTGTAACCATAGTAATTTTTACTATCAAGTTGTTAGAATTATATTTTCTACCTAGTGCTCTATTTTATTTGCTTTATTATAAAATATTTATTTACTTCTTATCAAAAAGCCTTGAAACATAAACCTTATAAAGTTTTATTTATCCATATAGCTGTGACCATTCTCTTTAGATTAATAATGCAGTTTCTTTATTCAGTGGTCATGAGATCAGAAAAGAGATTTTTAGATCATCTTTGTATTTTTCTATTAATTTATTATGTTGGGATTTCTAGAGCATACTCAGAAATTTGGTTGTTTGCTCTTAAATTACTGAAAATTTCCTAAATTGCTAGGAACTTTGATAAATAAATAAAGTTTTATTAAGTGTTTACTATGTGCTAGGCACTCTACTAAACTGTGAAGCTACAAATAAAGCCAAGTATGCTAGTCCTTGACCTGTAAGAGCTTATATTCTAATGTGTGTTCAGGGGCAGGGGGTAGGGAAACAGGACATAAAAAGAAGATTGAAGAAGGGGAGGAAGTCACATCTACTGTCATGCAACTTTCAAATAAAACATAAAGTGTGTGTGTGTGTGTGTGTGTGTGTGTGTGTGTGTGTGTGTGTGTGTGTGTGTGTGTAAAAATTTGGCTATATCCTAGAAGCTCAAGTTGAGAATTTTAAAGTATACTTAAGCTTCAGGCAAATCTTTTCAAATGGAAGCAATAGTTTGATTGACAGAGGTATTTGGTAGGGAAATTGGAGCAGAGAGCATATAAAGA
>CM053769.1:447421682-447460252 GCA_028658325.1 Potorous gilbertii
GTGTGTGTGTGTGTGTGTGTGTGTGTGTGTGTGTGTGTGTGTGTGTGTGTGTGTGTGTAAAAATTTGGCTATATCCTAGAAGCTCAAGTTGAGAATTTTAAAGTATACTTAAGCTTCAGGCAAATCTTTTCAAATGGAAGCAATAGTTTGATTGACAGAGGTATTTGGTAGGGAAATTGGAGCAGAGAGCATATAAAGAGAGAATAAATAAGAATAATTTGGGTATATCTTAAATATATTTTATTTCAGAAATATAATCACAATATTTAGGAATTATGAATATTTTATATTTAGATATAATAGGAGGAAATATACTTTGTTGCACACTTTGGTCTATAAAGTGAAAACTTAACCTTACTAATTGTACACATTTCCCCAAAATTTAAAATATCAGAAAATATAATTTTCTTTATGGAATGCTTACCAAAATGTTGGCTTTGAATAAATTCCAGTTGTAGGTATAATATTTACAAATTATTTTGAGGATATCCGAAGTTTCCTATCATACTTCTTTTATCAGCGTAGGAAGGTAGTTTTGTAAGAATGAGTCTTATTATCCCAGCAAAAAAAATTATTTAATGAATTTTACTTAAAATTGGAACTTTCTCCATGAAATAAATTGAATACTAAGAACTCAGTGATTTAAGATTTACAAAGTACCTTTTCAAAAACCTTCCTTTGAGATTGGTAGTATAAATATCGCTGCCTTGTTTTCCAGCTGAGGAAACTGAGGGGCAGAAATGTTAAGTGCTTATAATTATTGGGAAGCATTGGAACTGTAATATGTTGAATATGATTGATATAGACCAGGGATTTCTTAGCCATTTTTATATTGTGAACTTTTTAGGCAGTCTGGTAAAGCCCATCAATCCCTTTTCATAATAATGTTTTTAAATGAATAAAATATATAGCATTGTAATAGAAACAAATTATATTGAAATATAATTTTCCAAAAAAAATAATTTTAATTCATGGATCTCAGACTCTAGTTTAGATAGTTAACCTGGAAGATTTCAGAAAAGAATGAAAAGGCAATTTGGAGTAATGGATAGAACCCTGGAGTTGGAATCTGAAAGATCTGGATTTGAATTCTGCCTTTTCCATTTACTAGCCATGTGAAACTGGGCAAAAGTTATTTTCTCAAGGCCTCAGTATCCTGTAAAATAAAGAGGTAGGATTAAATAACTTTTGAACAGCCTTCTGGCTTTAAATCTATGATTTAAATTGCCAAACCCATTTCTTTCCCTCATTAGAAGGATATTTTGGTGTCACCTTAAGATAGTAAATAGTCTTTGCCTCATTTTGCCTGTACAGTCTAAACAAGAAAAAGGGTTTTTGTGGAGCACTTGAAACGTTTGTACTGGCTAGCTAGCTAACCTGCCTTAATTATCTAGTAAACATATCTATTCAACTCTATTTGCTTTGACTGTACAGAGTTGGTCTTAAAATGTCAAAAGGAAGTTCCCCTGAAGCGAATTAGGATATTCTCTGCCTATTTTCAGGGGAAAAAAACATTTGATAGATATGAATTAATTGGATAATTCTTTTAATTTTCTCTTTTCTCCTATGGAACTGGTCTCCATAGACTGTTAATGATAGCCTTAAGCCTTTAGGTCAGTTTTAAAGACTCAGCTGTGAATATATAGAAATGTGTTTGGAAAGGCATATTTCAATATTCCCATTAATCCTGTCTATCACTATAATCAGACTTAGAAGCATGTTTTAAAGTTCAATTCTGTCAGAACAAAAGAAAAGACCTTTTGAATGTCTAATTGCCTTGACATTGTTTATTTTATGGTTAGGTGAAAGTTTGAAACTTGTCTCCACAGGTTCATATGGTTAACTTGAAGCCCCAGGGCAAGTTACTTCATGCGGTATTTTCTGCATATCCATATATGCTTTTAGTCAGTTATTGAACTGTTCCCAACAAAGGTGTTTTGTATTTGTGTTTTCTAGTTCTAGTTGGAATAGCCAGTAATGTACATCAACTAATTAAGGCAGCTTAACTAGGCAGCCAGAAGACATGAGTTTGAATCCTACTTCAGACACTTACTAGCTTTTAACTTCTTTTAGCCTCAGTTTCCTCATCTATAAAATAGGGATGAGAATAATAGCACCTACCTTCACAGGGTTCTTGTGAGGATCAAATATTATATAACATTTATAGCACTTTGCAAGTCTTAAAAGCATCCTGTGTGTAAATCCTAGCTATTATCAAGCTTTTAATAGTGAACCAGAAAGATCTAAAATTCAGAAATAAGTCAAGGGAGAACTTTTACGTCACATTAGCTAAACTCTTACAGATGATATTATTCATTAACTTAAACTTGTGGAAAAATAATGTGTAAATAAATAAATAACAAAGTAACTTTCATCATCCCATCTCACTTTCAATCAATCTCTACTTTATTCTTTTTAGGTAATATTTCAGTAAATTCAAGCACTTCTGATGGGGGGACATTTACAAGTGATTCTACCACAGCACAGCAAGGAAAGGTTTTCTTCAGCTCTCTTGCGCCTAGTGCAGTAGTCTACACAGTTCCAAATTCAGGTCCAACAGTAGGACCTGTTAAACAAGAGGGCTTGGAAAGGAGCCTTGTATTTTCTCAATTAATGCCTGTCAATCAAAACCCACAAGTCAATGTAAACATGTCTTCTGAAAATATCTCGAGCAGTGGCCTACATCCTATGGCCTCATCATTAGTTAATGCAACTCCAGCTCACAATTTTTCCCTAGCTACCCCTGCTCTACTGAATGCAACAGAGCTAAATGCTGATATTACTGAGAGCCAGCCCTTGTCTACACCTGTGACAAGCACATCTACTGTGATATCTGTCAGCAACACTAACTATGCAACTCTTCAGAACTGTTCCCTTATTACTGGTCCAGACCTAATGTCAATTCCAATGACCCAGACTGCCCTTGGGGAAATAGTTCCAGCAGCTGGAGACCGTGTGGGTCATTCCTCCCCAGCAGTACATGAGGATTTTGTCAGAGAGCACCGTTTAGTTCTGCAATCCGTATCTAACATAAAGGAAGATTTCATACCAAGTTCTGAAGACAAAGCAACAAGCAACTTAATGATGCTGGATTCCAAATCCAAATATGTCCTGGATGGCATTGTTGAAACAGTCTGTGAAGAACTGGAAACAGACAAAAAAGAGCTTGCCAAGCTCCAGACTGTCCAGTTGGATCAAGATATGCAAGATTTATAATTTTTTTCTCCTTTGTTTTTGGCATCCATGTTCAAATCTTGTCCAGAGGCCCCTGAGGACATTAAGCATTTTCCCTACTTAAGGAAAATACTGCACAGTTTGGCAGAGAGATATGTTTCAAAGACTTTGAAATGAGTTTGCATGAAGACCACAATTAAATCCATGGAAGCAAAACTATATCCTTTTTTTGTTCACATGTTAGTGTTCTCTTTTAACTAAGGAAGAGAACATGAAGGAGATTATCAAGTGAAGGTACAGTGGTTTTGTTCACTTAATGTAACCCTAAAGGCTGAAATGGAACTTCCACATAGAAACTTAATGTTTCAAAAGTAAAAATATATACATATCTAACTTCTAGAAAATGAAATGTAGCTATTAAAGGATAGAAACAATGCAATTCTTTTTGTTTACTCTTACTCCATGGGCATTGATACATTTTAAAAAAAGGATAGGTGATACCTCCAAACTATTCTTAAGATAGTTTTGATGTTAAGAACCTGAATAAACCCTGAATATTTCTGTTTTTCAGGATTTTCCCAGCTAGAAATTATTGGGTTGTCTTTGCCGACTGACAGATATGATAGCTGGCAGTTTAATGAAGCTTAGATAGTTTGACACTCTAATAAAAACAACTCTGAAGTAGACTCCAGCATGAATGTAAATATACCAATTACTATTAGCAGGATATTTTGAATTAGTGAATGAATGAATCTTATTTATAGGGTATGCGTTTCCTTTTAACTTGAGGCACAATGAAATGAAAAGAAAACATGTTTTCTGACTGTTTAATTTATTTTTATTGTTTGAACAGGAAGTAAACGTAGTTGTTTCCAACAAAGTTTTACTTTTTGTAGGATTTTAAAAGTAATGATTTTTATCAATAGCCCAATAAGGTCAATGTTAATAACAATGAAGCAAGAAAACTCTCTCCTGATATTCGAACTTGGGTACTTTTGTTCATATCCCTTTGTTGTTCTTTATTTAGTATTTTTTAAATTCCCTTTAAATACCTACATATTTTCTACAGAATTCCAGGTGCCTTTTTTTACCTAGTGGCCTTTTATCATTCTTACTAAGGTACAGATTTGTGAGGAGTTACATGGACTGTTCTTTGATGCTCCACCCAGGGTTAATTTTACTGTAGAATTGGTTTAGTCCGAAAATAGACACTAGATTTTTAATAATACTATTTCTATTAGCAGTGGCGATACAAATAGATGAATTACGGTTAATGCTTTTCATAATAGTATAACAGTCTTATAAAAACTTCCATGTCATTTTGATCCATATAGATTATCCATGTCTGCTATCAAAGACTAATTATAGAGAAAATGGGACAAGTAAATTTGGTAGAATGAGACTTTTCCCTGTTGAAATCTCTAATCAGTTCTAAGTATTTTGGAAAATAATTTCTCTATGAGCTATCGAACATGATATTATGACTATTGTTTGCACTATCTTTTCATTTCTTTAGGAGTAATTTTTTTGAGTTCCAGGAATCTGTGTAAATAATGCTGTGAGTTCTGGCTATAGTTCTCGATGATTCTGAACACATGACAGTAGAATAAAGGTACACTTATGTGGTGAGCAACATTATAAAATTCTTCTCTGCTTTCTAAAAATCACGAGATGAAAATACTTTATTGAAACTGTCAAAGGTAAAGATACCACATTTGTTTATAAGATCAAAATGAAGGGTCCATTTTAGGTCCCTAATGCTTATGCACAGATGTTGTTGTCATTACTGATAACCATGTGTGCTAGACAAGGTTTGTATAGGACCTAAATTTTGTTGTTTAGCTAAATGCAAATGACACACAAAGATCAAGAGCGGTACAAGGAATTCTTTGACTCATCATTTTGATCAGAAAGATCTCTTGTCCTTTTCAAATGAAAAATTAGCAAATATTCCTAGAGTGCTGAATGGACAGTATTTTTGTTAAGCTTTGAGGTTTAATTTTTTTTTTTTACAAAGTCAGGTGTTTTAGAGTTCTTTTCTCCTCTGTCACTACTTATCCTGTTTGTTTTTTCCTTTGGGTGTGTGTTGATCATGTTACTGAGCTTAATTATATGGTTCCGTAGTATAGTTTACAAGAAAATGGTATTTTCCATATGATTGCTGCAGATCTCAAGAGTTTGTTACATATTTAAAAGGGCTACCCATCCTAAACAGGAGATGGGAATGTGTTTAAAGCACCAACTGGGAAATAGTCTGTGGGTGTGTGCATACATATACATATATATGTGTCTTCCACAAAATATACAAATACACATAAAAACACCTTTTTGAAAAGTTCATCCTCCTTTCTCCCCAAGAAAAGATAGCACAAAATTTAAATCTTATCTAGGAGATCCATTTATACTCCAAACATGATCTAACTATATAACCTTATGATTGCTCCAGGTATATACACACTATACTAAGTAAGAGTCATTGCACATTATAAAGAACATAGTGTTCTTTTCTAGTCTTTCAGTAAGATAAGGGTCAGTTTATATGATGTAGTGCATATATATATGTGAATGAGATAATATAATACTTATCCCATGCACTCCTCACACAAAATTGTAAAGTTAATTGCAATACTAAGATTCTGGCCCTAGCAGTTCATGTGGCAGAACTTCCCTTTCACAAAGAAGTGCTTGAAAATGCTGCAAATGTCCCTCTGATGATCCCTGAGGGGAGTCAGAACAGGGATATGTAAATTCCTCTTCAAAATCCCCCTGCTGGCTGTGGGGTTTCTGGTATGAGCCCATCTATGCACTATGTCAGTCAAAAGTTGACATTCAATTCTTATTTCTGTATGGTACAGGACAATCTGTTGTTTAAAGAGATGTGTTTCTTCCTCATGCAAGTAGACACAAATGTTTCTCCTTTTCACTTCTTCTGTGCATTTATAGGGATGAAAAGCCTTTGAAACTGTGCCCACATCAGAGCCTTTCCTTGGATTGTGAAAGGCAGGTAGATGTTATAGCCATAGATAAAATCAGTAGTAAATTGCACACTGGCCTTAAATTTTCTTATATATGCCCTTGTATCTTGCATGTTAATGTTTGGATTACTGGGCACATGTTGCAACCTGCCCTGCTACATGCTGGACAAGTGTATATTAGTACAATAGCCATTAAGTTCTTTATTCTTAATAATATTTTTGACAAAACTCATCTCATAAAAATTTTACTAATTCAGGAAAATTGCAGGGAAAATATTACATTTTTCCAGTGAAGATATCCCGGAGTCTTCCTAAGACTATTAGATGATAGGGCCTAAGAATTGTTTTTTGTCTAACTGGTACATTTCATATAATTTAGTGTTACCACCATATGATTCTTAACTCAAAATTATATAGCATGTGGTTCTTTTTGGCTTTCAGGGTTCTGACTCAAAGGAAATGAATTCTTTTGTTGCATGTACTGTATGTTTAGAAGTAACCAGTTAGTTCTGTACTCACTATGATTTTATTGTGCCTTACAACAAAGAGCGAATCTATACAGAATGTATATTATGGTATGGGATAACAATAAGTCTTTACTGCACTGTTAGGTGATGGCACACAGAGCATGTCACAGAACATTTCTGTGCTTAATTACCCAACCAAAGAGATCTAAAGTATGTATGTTGTACTGTAATAAGGGTTTATGCCTGGACAATTAAGTGTTTTATTTGTATTCTGAAATGATGTGAACTTATTTTTCTAAATACTATGCTGAATAAACTTTATATTTATATATCTTGTGTGGGAAAAAGTTATTTGTACTAGCTATGTATTAAATATAATTATATCTAAAATACTATTTTACATTTATGATGTAGATTAACTTTCAAAATGTAATAAACATTACTGCAAAGTTCCTTCTGCTAAGAAAAAAATATACGATCAGAAATTCATACTTATCCAAGAGACTCATTTATGGTCATAACAAAACTAGGAGGCTGTGGCAAAGGAGATGGTACTCATGAGAGGCAATATTGTATTGTGAATGGAGAGCTGACTTTGGATTCAAGGTAAACCTAAGTTCACATCCCGCCTCTAACGCAAAATGACTATGAAACCTGAGAAGACATTTTTAACCTGTTAGTGGTCTGGGCAACTCCCTAAGATGAGAAGTTTCAGAAAAGTTATTGATTTGCACTGGTAGAGGGAGTTTTCTCCTTTGAGAATGCCTTTACTTCATTGAAAACACAGGTATAATAGAAGTGCTGTTCAAACCTTTTAATTATGAGGATCACCATTTAACAAAATTTCGCAGATTCTCACATGACAGTAGTTGAGCTATTAGTATATTTTAATTGGGAAAATATATAATTACAGAAAACTAATGTGAATTTCACACTGCTTTTAAGTGAATTTGTACTTTTATTAATAATAGCATCTACATACACTTAGCAGCTAGGTGGTGTAGCTGATAGAGTATTGGACTTAGAGACAGAAAGAACTGAGGTCAAATCCTGCTTCAGACACTATATAACCCCAGGCAAATTATTTAATCTCTTTTCCTTGGGTTCCTCTGAGGTCCTGCTGTACAGATCTATTTCTATGTGGAGGTAAGGGGAACCATGTCTATCCAAGATGAGTAATATACACTTGATCAGTGTTCTTTCTATGCTATAGCTAATTAAACCTCTCTTTTTTTTTTTTAACTATTGAATAACCTATACAGATCTGATTTCATTTCAATATCAGACCTAAATCCCCAGGGAACTGATAAGAGTCAGATCCAATCTACCACTCCATTGTTGTACAATGAGTGACTGAAGTAGGATTCAAACCCAGGTTTTCCTGACTCCCAGTCTATTGCTCTAGTGACTGCATCTCTCATTGTGGCAAATCCCAAATGTAGTGCCTTAGGCACCCCATTCTCAAATATGGGACTCCAAGAGTAGTTACAAGCACAAAGTACTCACTGGATCCACAGTCACTGGAAATGATAGTTCACAAGCCCCCGATGACGTGTTTTCTTTTTTCTCTAGTCAAGCAGAGCATGCAATTAGTTCGAAGGAAAGTCATTTAATGAAATAGTGTGGCAAAAAGATTGCAATAAAGCATCCTCTCCCTGTAAATCAAGGGGCACACTCTCACAAATATACAAATCAGACAGGAAAGTACACACAAGGACTGCACAAGGGATTAGGGTGAAGGGAAAAAATACACGTAGAGAAGCAATTCATATCTTTGATGCTGCAGGACCACCATAGTCACCTGTCTTGTGGTGATGTCATCATACTGCCCTCACCGTTTCCCTCCGGGTTTGGATTCTTTGCTTGATACCTTGTTGCACTAGGCTCATAATGTTTGTGTTCAAGCACTCTTAGCTGGTGCATTGCTCTGATGCTCTCCTTGTCTCTGGTAGCTGTTAGGTACATAAGCTCTGCCAAAAATTGGTCCCTGCTATTATGCTCTGGACTCAACTTGTCAGGACGACCCAAATATCTCAACTTTAGCCAATTATTTTATAACAACTGGACTATCTCTCTGATAAGGACAATCTGACAGCTTTTTGAATCATAGCCACCACACCAAACTAACAAAAGCCAAGAAGAGTTATCCAGTCTGAGGTTAGAGCTCTCCTACCCCTGATGTTTCTGGGGAGATCAAAGCCTTCTATTAAAAGATTATTATCTAACTTTGAGTTAGATACATCTTTGCTATTACTATTATTCTTTCAGGCTTAGCGTGCAAATAAATTAGAGACAGAACTCAAGGTAAATTAAAGAAACATGGTCATTGTTGTTCATTTACCTTGCCACCATTTCTGTCATTATTATGCATATGAGTCAGCAGAAAAGTCTTATGGTGCTATATTTTCACCAATTAAATACAGTACCTCCTTCCTGTATTCAAAACAACTATACACCAAAAAGGGCTGATATAATTTAACCTAAAATGGATTTTAATCTCTTTCCCTCATTATACAGGTATTTCATTATACTTGATAATGAGTGGCAATTAATTATTAACCTTTGAGAAATGCTGTACTCAGTTTTGGTAATCATTGGCTGTATCTCCATGTACATCAAGAAAATAGTTCTGATAATGCTTTTCAGTGCTTTTTAAACTGTGGGTCTCAAACCCATATGCATGGTTTAAGAAGCGCTGAAAGGATCACAAGTGGAAAAAGTTTAAGAAGTTCTGTTTGGTACCATACCTTTTAGTGAAAACAACTTGAACAACTATTCTGCACTGCAATTTCATGAGCAAGTTCTATGAAAATGGACCACTATGAAAATGAATTTCTTTTATTGTAGGTTTAATGGAAAATTATGATCAGAAATGTTGCTTTGGTAGAGATGTAAACTCAACCTTAATTGCCTGATTTTAATTTTAAAATCCAAGTATGGAATTACTGTTATAGCTTATATGGGGAGACTGTTTCTAAAATGTTTCTGGCAGTTAAGCAGACTCAAAGAGAGAAGTTCTCTGTAGCAGCTAACTCATTCTTCAGTCTGCTGGGCCAAGAGCAAGCTAGATTGGAGGGTTTTTTCACTTACATGACAGAAAATTAACTTTCTGAGTTTGTTTTCTTTTATAAAGCAGAGAAATATGAAGAGAGAATAAAACTATTTAGGGTTAATTCTGGATAAATCTTGCAGAAAATTTCACGATAAAACTCTAGTTACAGTTAGAAAAATAGCTCCTCATCCTAGTGGTGTAATGTGAAGTATGTCAGCCTTTACATTATCCCTTAGACATGTTCCTAAAGAGTTATTCTTAAATGATCAAAGAGTTTTTCTGTTGACTTAATTCTGAAAATGAACTCAAAGTTTTGGTCTTAATGAACAATAAATATTGAATTCAAGAATTCAAAAAGAAAAAAAGAAAGTTCTGAATAGTAACATTTTTGAAGACTTTTATGCCCTTGTCATTCAGTTTAGTAATTTTCAACATGATTTAAACACTTGTTGAGATGATCAAGAATTTTGCCTAATTAAGTAGAAAGAGAACTGAATCATAGGGAGGTTACATTTTGTAATCTTTTTTAAAAAAACTAGGCAAAGGTATAATCTAAAACATGAAAGTTGCATTAATCTCCATTGCAGTCTTTCTTTTTTTGAGAATAAGCTGATAGAACTATGCACTCATTATTTTATCCCTTCTTTCTTTGCCAAGTATGATGACAGTGTATTCGAATCCATTCCCTAGGAAGAGAGACCTAAGAAAGAGTCATAAGCAATTATGTGTACCAAGATTTAGATTTGTAGTGCACTATTTCCAAAATCCAGCATTGTCACGTTTAAGGCCTATATGTGGTATTCTCTGTTCTTAAAGTCCTACTCCAGTTCCTTATCATGGAGTATCTGGTGTCTAAAAATCTATACCAGTGGAGTTCAAGTTCTCCCAATCTTCAGGTTCAAGCCTGGTGGCAAACTGTTTACTGTTCAAGAACTAGCCAATGTAAACAAGAAGGAACATCATCAGAAAACTGAATATCTGTGATAGGGTTGATGAAATAACAGGTCCTGACCAAAATAGTCTCATGTGTAGATGCTGATAACGTTGCTTCAGATCACCTTAAAATACACATCTTTTTCTAAGATCTTAACTTTTCAGGTAAGTTTTATTTATTAAAATAACTGGGAACTTAGAAGAGAAATACTCTCTTTTTCTGATGAATTCGTTATGAGTTATTTGACTATGTGCACAAAAATAATACATGGTGTGACTATGTATTATATTTTTTTTTAGAAAAAAATACAATACTTAATGAGTGCCCCTTGCACAATCAATCTGCATTGCTTCTGCACCACCTACATGTGAATATGCTTAGTGACTTGGTCTCAGATCTTTCTGTTAGGTTTACTCGTTCTAATCACTTTAATAATTAGGCACTGCTAATGGAGCCAGAGAGGCACCAAGTTCTTTGGGCCCCACGAGGTCCTAGGCACTGTAATGAGTGATACTTAGGAGTCCTGGATCTGGCTTGGTGAATCATTTATTTCCTTCTTTCAGGGCATAGCTACTATTAACTAGACAACACTAGAGTGAACAAGAGCTTCATGTACCTAAACTTGCATCAGTTCGATACATTTTTGCTCAATATGCAGATGACAAATGGAGTTGCATTTCCCCACTTACTTTCACTTGTTTTGCATCAAGTGAAGGCCTCACTCAACCCTCCCCTTCCATTCCCATTTTCCGTCCATTCCATTCCAACTCTGATTTTGTCCCTGAATATTTCATCCTTAGCAAAATGACCCAGAATCCTTTGACACTCTAACTTTTCCACAAAGGCCATACCAATAGGAAAGGGAGGAGTGGAGGTGCAAGGAACCACAGTTCTTAGACTATTTGCAAACTTTAATATGGTACTTGGAATATTCAGTCTTGTCCAATGAACAATGAATTTACATACTACAAGAGAAACAACTCACAATAAATGAGAAACCGGAAGCTGTAATCAAAAGTTTTCAACCAGGGTTGAATCCATGAATTTGTGTGGATCTTTAAAAAATATTTTAAAATTTGTTTTATGTTTATTTATTTTTTTAATATTTTGGAAAATGTATCTCAATATAATTGATTTTCCTTATAATCCTATATATTTTGTTTTGTACATTTAAACCCTTAATTTTGAGGAGTCCAAAGATTTCCCAGACTGCAAAAGCGGTCTATTATCCAAAAATTACAGAGGACTGGAAAAAATATATTGGAAAATATGATACATAATCAAGACATTAAAGAGGTCAAAAGCTTATGGACTACAAATAAATTTTATGCCCATCCATTATGAATATTTTTTGAAGAGAGATTGGTGATGCTAGATATAGTGAGCAATGGAGGGTATCATAAAAAGGAAACTGATTTTATATTAATGGACAGGAAGAAAAAGGTTATAGACATAGTAGTCATTTCACAATTCATTCTCTGGATATAGTCAAATCATCTACTGGTTAGAAGAGTAAATGCTGAATTAGAAAGATGAAAGGAAGATACAATGTGGGATTATAGAGTCTTTGACCTTATCTATTTGAGAAACTTTAAAAGATTAGAAATGGAATAAAATCTACTATTTTTGGAGAAATTTAACTAACATGTTTTCCTCAATGAGAAGTGGGAAAGGGCCATAAATTGCCTCAACAAGCAAACTCAGTTGCCCTCCCAAATAAAGAGTCATGGTATCCAATGATTGGTTTCGATTATAAACTCATTTTTCAAATATCACACATAGTAGGTGTTTAATAAGCGTGGATTAAATTGCACTTCTAAACATAGTCTTCACTCTTCCATTCCTCTTTATTGTTTTCTCTGATGTCACTTTTCTCCATTTATAACTTTGATTCTATAGTTAGATTATAATTAGGTTAATCACTGTAACAATTATAATCTTCTACTATTGACCTTTTAGCCTACTACGATTCATACCCCTGCCAACAATCAGCCCTGGGTTACCTATACAGTGTACCTTCTCTGTTCCTACTCCCAAGCTCCTGAAAATTCCAGAGGAAGTCAGGAAAATGAGGCAACTGGTAGACCTCAAAGCCCATAACACTGATTAAAGTGGAGAGACTTTGGAGAAACTGAGGGGAGAGAGTTTGAGGTGAAGTTTGAGAGAAAAAAACAAGAGGATAAACTTTTGAATGGCTGACTGGAATTCCCAGAGCTGTGGACAAAATGGGGAGCAATATGTCCCCAGCACCTGTACTTTTAGAAACTATTTAGAGCAGATTCTACCAATGAAATTGTTTTTACCTTCATTGACTTGAGATTTAATCTTACTTTTTTTAAGTTGTTAGGCTAGGACTGAGTGTGCATTGAAAAGGTGCAACATGTCTTTTTTTTCACTCTCTTTCCTTGATGGCTTCAAGTGAGAAAGTCTACTTTAAGTTGTCAGGTAGAGGTAGGACATCCCAAAGATGGTGAAGAGAGAAACACAAGCTATGAAGTCCAGAAGACCTTCAGAGTCCAGCAGAGTTATACCAAAAAGAACTTAATGAGAATTCTACAAAGGGTGAAGAAGATCTCTAGAGCTGGCAGTTTGGAGGTATCTTTTTGCTACATGTTTTTCTAAGAATGTGTTTCACTCCCAGGGAAATGAAATGATTTGCCACGATCTCACAAGTGACTTGAAGCTAAGTCCTCTGACTCCAAGTTCAGTGCTCATGGTGTTATTAACATGAAGTTTTATTCATGGATGAGTTGAACTAGATGTCCTCTAAAATTTATTGCAGCATTAAAATGATATGATGATTCTTTTTCCAAATACTTAGGCTTACAAGGCTTCAAAACTTGCAAGTTGTGTTCCCTTAGAGTTAGAAACATGCTTGACACTAATAAGGTATCAAGGGAAATTTATTACAGCAGAGTTCAGAGGAATTGAACACTTTGGTCAAAGCAGGCTCCCACCTTCTTTTCAGGAGGAGGGACCACTGAATACAGAAGCAAGATGAGTTATAAACTGTTAGTACAAGATGCATCCTCCCACCAGGAGATGGATTGGTCTATTCTCCATTAGGTCACCATTTTTTCTACAACCTCATTATGTAAGCCCCCCAGCTTAGTATGATTCCCTCTCCCAGACATGCTTTAACATAGGATCCATGATCAGAAAATGGAGGGATAATTTTATGCGTAATGTGTCTGCTTATATCCATGAAGTTCTTTAAGCAAGTGCAGTGAAGGAAAGCCTTCTCCAGGTAACTCTAGGTCATTTTTCTTGGCTAGTTCCAGCTAACTGTAGATTGGTTCCTTTATCAAAAACTTTGTGATTTTCTGAAGGCCACTGTCTGTCTTTTGATTGATTAAGTCTGCCTGCAGTCTGCTGGCCTTCTTATTATCTAACTTATTCTCAATGACTTCATCAATTAACAATTTACTGTGGAAACTTAACCTTTACTGTCTCTCACACTTAGTAAAAGGCACAGAAAGGATATGTGATGAGCCCATATGGAATCAATAGGCTCCCCTTCTTCATCCTGTTGGTCACTCTACCCCAGAGATCTGTTTAGTACCCAGACTTAGAGTAGTGCCTTTGGGTGGGTAGTGCAAGGGAAGAAGTCACTCCCTACTATCTTTCTTTTGTAGTGTGTTCTTTTCTTGGGAGATCTACTGTCTATTCTCTGTATGGACTCTTGCCATTTCATTGTTTTTGTTCTCAGCTTATCTTCCTCCAGATGTTCTCTAGCTTATCAATGTCATTCCTAAAATATGAATGCAATACTCCAGATATAGTCTGACCAGGAGAGAAATCAGCAAAACTATCACCTCCCTCATCTCAGCTAAGAATTATTGAGGTCACCCTCTTCTCAACTATTCCACATCTTAAATCTCCTCTATATAATTACCAGTTCTTTCATCCTCTGACCTAGTCTCTCAGAAAGAGAGCCCTTCTACTTCTAATCTAATCTGTATTTTAAATATTTTATTTTTTCCAATTATGTGTAAAAACCAATTTTTAGCATTTGTTTTTAAAAATTTTGAGTTTCAAATACTCTTTTTCCCTCTCTTTCAACCCCCTCCCTGAGAGAGTAAACAATTTGATATAGATTATACATGTGCAGTCATGTAAAACATACTTCCATATTAGTCATGTTGTGAAAGAAAACAGACGCTGCCTCCCAGAACAAAACCATGAAAGAAATAAAGTAAAAAATAATATGCTTCAATCTGCATTCAGACTTCATCAGCTCTTTAGGGGAGAGGGATAGCATTTTTCATCATAAATCCTTCAGAATTGTCTTTCATCATTATATTACTGAGAATTGCTAAGTCATGCAAAAAGAGCTGTTATAAATATTTTCGTACAAATAGGCCCTTTTTAAAAAAATTCTTTTGGATACAAATCTAGTAATAGTATTGCTAGATCAGATAATGTGCCCTTTTGGCATAGTTCCAAATGGTTCTCCAAATTAGTTCAATCTGTTCACAACTCCATCAACCATGCTAGTATCCTAATTTTTCCACATTTCCTCCAGCATTTGTCATTTTCCTTTTCTGTTATATTAGCCAATCTGATAGGTGTGAGTTGGTACCTTCCCTTTCCACCCTAACTCTCCTCTTATCTCCTTCCCCTCCTGCTTCTCTGTAGGGTAAAATAGATTTCTAGTATGTAGTATATCTAGTATCTAGATTTGAGTATGTATGTTATTCCCTTTTTGAGTCAATTCCAATGAGATTAAGTTCAAGTATTGCTCCCCCCTGCCCCATCTTTCCCTCTAAAGCTCTTTCACACCTCTTTTATGTGAGATGATTTATCCCATTGTATGCTTCCCTTCCCCCTTCTCCCAGTGCATCCCTCTTTCTTGCTTGCTGATTTAATGTTTTTAGATATCATCCCATCATAGTCAATGTATACTCATGCCCTCTGGCTATATATACTCCTTCTAACTGCCATACTAATGATTAAAGTCTTAGGAATTACAGGTATCATCTTCCCATAGAGGAATATAAACAGTTTAATATTATTAAATCCCTTTTGATTTTCATTTCCTGTTCATCTTTTTATATTTCTCTTGAGATTTGTATTTGCTTGAAAATCCTCTTTTTTATTAAATATACATTTACTCCTAAAGGGATTATACTTAGTTTTACTGT
The DNA here is from genome assembly GCA_028658325.1 of Potorous gilbertii. NCBI lineage: Eukaryota > Metazoa > Chordata > Mammalia > Diprotodontia > Potoroidae > Potorous > Potorous gilbertii. The sequence continues at coordinate 447,437,429 of CM053769.1, forward strand.
GTAGACTATTTTTGGTTGTAAGCCTAACCTCTGTACTATCATATTCCAAGCACTTTGATTCTTTTATGTAAAAGCTGATAAATCTTGCATTATTTTGACTGTCACTTCATGATATTTGAATTTTTTTCCTGGCTGCTACAATATTTTCTCCTTGACCTGTGAGCTCTGAAATTTGGCTAGAATATTCTGATGAGGTTTCATTCTGGGACCTCTTTGAGGTGATGGGTGATGTCTTTCAATTTCTATTTTTTTACTGTAGACCAGGGCAATTTTCCATGATAATTTCTTGAAATATGATGTTTAGGCTCTTCTTTATCATAGCTTTCAGGTAGTTTAATAACTTTTAGATTATTTCACCTGGACATATTTTCCAGGTCAGTTGTTTTTCCAATGAGATATTTCAAATTTTCTTTTATTTTTTCATTCTTTGATTTTGTTTTATTGTTTCTTAATAGCTGATGAATTTATTAGCTTCTACTTGTCCAATTCTAATTTTTAAGGAATTATTTTCTTCAGTGAACTTTTGTGCCTCCTTTTCCATTTGACCAATTCTACTTTTTAAGGAGTTCTTTGCTTCAGTGAATTTTTGCACATCTTTTCCCATTTATTCAATTATACTTTTTAAGGAATTCTTCTCTTTAGTGGGTTTTTGTGCCCCTTTTAGCATTCTCTCTATTCTGTTTTTCAACAGGTTATTTTCTTCATCATTTTTTTTTTTGTTCCTCCTTTACCAAGTTATTGACTTTTTTCATTATTTTCTTGCCTTATTTTCACTTCTTTTACCAATTTTTTCTCTACCTCTATTATTTGATTTTAAAAATCCTTTTTGAGCTCAAGACCAATTCACATTTTTCTTTGAGGCTTGGCATGGGGCAGTTTTGACTTTCTTATTTTCTTCTGAGTTTGCATTTTTATCTTACCTGTCACCATGTCACTTCTAGAGTCAGATTATTTTTGTTGTTGTTTTTGTTTATTTTTCCAGTCTATTTTGACTTTAGCCTTATGTTAAAGTTGGGCTCTGCTCCTGGGCTGAAGAGGGCACTGACACTATTCCAAGCTTCAGAACTTTCTTACTACTGTTTTCATAGCTAATTCTAACAGTCTGTAAGTTTTTAATTCTTCTAAGATGGAATGATCTGAAGAGAGATATGGACACTGCTCTCTTGGATTGTGCTCTGGTCTGTGAGCAACCATAAACACTCTTTTCTGCCCTGTGGCCAAGATTCCCTTTCCCCGGCAACTGTATGTTCTAGTGTGCTAATACTCCTCCTCACCCTGGGACTGTGATCCAGAACCATGTAATAGCAGTACAACAGAGTCCTGTCCCCTGTGCCAGCAATGAGTCCCCTATAATTTCCATCTGATTGGTTATCCAGTCTCCTTTCTATTTGTGGGCTGAGAGTTCTGGAAATCACTGCTGCTGATTCAGTCACCCCAAGATCTGCTGCTGTGCTATGCTCACTGTCACCTCAGTGAGATAAAACTTACCTGCCAAACTTCTAGGATGTCTTGATCTAGAAAATTGTTTCACCCCATCCTTTTGTTGGTTCTGCCACTACAGAATACATTTTTGAGGCATTATTTTAAAGATGTCTGGAGGGGAATTTGGGAGAGCTCAGATGACTCCCTGCCTTTATTCCATCATCTTGGCTTGGCCTCCCTCCTTCTAATGTAATCTAACAGACATTTATTAAATGCCTATTGTATATAACTCACAGTGTAGGTGCTAGGGATACAAAGGTAGACTAAACAAACAAAAAAAGATGTAGAAATAGAACCAGCAAGACTAAGCAACTGATTAGATATGGGAATGGGCAATAGAACAGAGTTGAAAATGATACTGAGGTTATGAACCTTGATTATTCCACTTAAAGATGCCATCATGCCCTACAGCCTGTTCTTCTAATTGCTGAATCCCTGGACAAAATTCCCATTTCCTAAAAAGCCTGCAGTGATCCTGCTCCATTCTTCTATAACAGAGTGACCCCTTATCATTCCTGGTCTCTCATTAATCTTTAATCTCTCCTTGTCTACTGGTTACTTCTATACTTTCTACAAACATACATGTGTCTCCCCATTCCCAAAAATACCTCACTTGAGCTGTTCATTACCTTTCACTAGCAACCCGTATCTCTCCTCTTTTTTTGTGGCTAAACTCATTGAGAAGTCTGTTTATAATCAATGCCTTCAATTCCTTTCCTTTCACTCTCTACTTAAGTCTCCAAGCAGAGATCTGGCTTCCAGTCTCATCATTCAACTGAAGCTGCTCTCTCCAAAGTTACACTTAATTGCCAAATCTAATGATTTTTCTCAAACCTCATCTTTCTTGACTTCTCTGCAGCCTTTACCACTATTGATCACATTCTTCTCCTTGAAACTCTTTTCTCTAGTCTAGTCTTGTAGTCTCCTTCTCCCTATCTGACCACTTCTCACTCACTTTTGCTAGATCTTCATCCAGGTCAAGTCCACTAAGAATGGGTGGTTAGAGTATTCTATACTATTTCACTGGGTGACCTCGTCAGCTCCTGTGGACTCAAGTATAATCTCTATGTTGATGATTCTCCTAATCTCTCCAGATCTCACATTTTCAACTGTCTATTAGACCTCTCAAACTGGATATCCCACAGACATCTGAAACTCAACATATCTAAAACTGAACTGATTGTCTTTCCTTCCCTCCACTTTTGCTTTGTTGACTATTACACCTTTGCCAACTATTACAGCTGTCTCATTGTCTATATTTGGAGAATTTAATAACTATGCTGATGACACTGCCTCAACATTGTGACCTTATAATTCCTCAATTTCTTCAACTCCAACCATCTTTTCCAAATACTGACATGATCATACTTTAGACTTCAATATTTCCTGAAACTACACCTCAAAAGTTTAGAAATTTAAAATTCTACTCTCTGAACATGACTTTCTTTCCTTCCACCTCTTCTACTTTCTCATTCATTCACAAGAAATTTACCCCATTCAGAATCACCAATTTTTGACCCCTTCCTAGTCTCCTAGCCTTTCTCACTTATCTGGTTTCATCTGCTTCCATATCCTAGAATCATAGAATTTCAGATTTAGTAGGGACCCTAGAAGTTTTGTGGTACAACGTCTTTCTCAATGCAAGAATGTCTTATTTATGGGCAGAGTCAAGATGGCAGAGTAGAAGTGGGAACCTGCCTGAATTATCCTCCCAAACCCCTCAAAATATCTATAAACAATGACTCTAAACAAATTCTAGAGCAGCAGATACCATAAAATGACAGAGTGAAACAGATTTCCAGTCCAAGACAATCTGGAAGGCTGACAGGAAAGTTCTATTGCACTGGGCTCGGGGGTCCAGCATGGGCCATGCCAGCATAGATGGGACTGGAACAGGCCTCAGGGTGCCAAATCACTGGCAGCTGCAGTGTTTTCCAGACTTCTCAACCCACAAATGTCAAATATAGCTTCAAAGGTCAGTGGGAAAGCTCTCTCATCTGGGTGAGAGAGAAATGTGTTCTGGCCCCAGCCCCAGCTCCAGCATGGCAGTAGCCACTGCTGCACTGGTGGCAGTTTCTAGAGCTCTTGGCCTACAGATTGTGGGAGAATCAAGCTGTTGATCTGGGTCACAATCCTATGTAGTGGTCCTGGAGCAAGGAGGAGCACTGGCATGGGAGAGATGGTAGCAGCTGTGGAGAGGGAATCCTACTTGCAGTTCCAGGGAAGAATAGAATGCTTGTGTTTATTCACAGACCAAAGTGCAGGCAGAAGAGGAGTAGACACCTCTCTTTTGATTGTACCACTTTGGAGGAACTGAAGATTTATAGGTCCCTAAAAATATCTCTGAAAATAGCTGCCCAAAACTCTTGAAATTTGGGTTAGAACACCCTCCACTTAACAAAGAGCTCAAAAATCAAGTAATTGACTGGGGAAATTACCAAAAGGGGGGAAAAATAAGACTATAGAAAGTTACTTTCTTGGTGAAAATACATTTTCTTATGACAAAGAAGATCAAAACATACAACTGCAGGAAGACAGCAAGGTCAAGGCTCCTATATCCAAAGCCTCCAAGAAAAATATAAAATGGTCTTAGGCTATGGAAGAGCTCACAAATCAAGTAAGAGAAGTAGAGGAAAAATTGGGAAGACAAATGAGAGTAATAGAAGAAAATCATGAAAAACGAGTCAACAGCTTGCTAAAGGAGACTTAAAACAATGCTGAAGAAAATAAAATTAGATTAACCCAAATGGCAAAAGAGATCCAAAGAGTCAATGAGGAGAAGAATGCCTTAAAAAGTAGAATTGGGCAATTGGAAAAGGAGGTCCAAAAGCTCACTGAAGAAAATGATTCTTTAAAAATTAGAATGGAGCAAATGGAAGGTAATGATTTCATGAAAAATCAAGAAATTATAAAACAAAACCAAAAGAATGAAAAAATAGAAGCCAATGTGAAATATCTTGGATAAACAACTGGCCTGGAAAGTAGATCCAGGAGAGAGAATTTAAAAATTAGTGGTCTACCTGGAAAACCATGATCAAAAAAAGAACCTAGACATCATCTTCCAAGAAATTATCAAGGAAAACTGCCCTGACATTCTAGAATTAGAGGGTGAAATAGTGATGGAAGGAATTCATTGTTCACCTCCTGAAAGAGAACACAAAAGGAAAACTCTTAGGAATATTGTAACCAAATTCCAGAGTTCCCAGGTCAAGGAGAAAATATTACAAACAGGTAGAAAGAAATAATTCAAGTACTGTGGAAACACAACCAGGATAACACAGGATTTAGTAGCTTCTACATTAAGGGATCAGAGGGCTTAGAATAGGATATTCCAGAGGTCAATGGAGGTAGGATTAAAACCAAGAATTACCTACCCAGCAAAACTGAGTATCATACTTCAGAAGGGAAAACTGGAATTACAATGAAATAGAGGACTTCCAAGTATTCTTGTCGAAAAGACCAGAGCTAAATAAAAAAATTTACTTTCAAATACCAGAATCAAGAGAAAGATGAAAAGGTAAACAGGAAAGAGAAGTCAAAAAGGATTCATTAAAGTTGGACTGTTTACTTTCCTACATGGAAAGATGATATTTGTAACTCTTGAGACCTTTCTTAGTATTAAGGTAGTTAGAGAAAATGTGTGTGTGTGTATTATATATGTGTAGGTATATGTGTGTGCATGTATATATATATATATATATATATGTGTGTGTGTGTATATGTATTTACATATATATATATATATATATATATATATATATATATATATATATATATATACACATATATAGACAGAGGGCACAGGGTGAGTTGAATATGAAGGGAGGATACCTAAAAAATAAAATTAAGTATTGACAGAAATGTACTGGGAGAAAGAGAAAGAGAGAGGAAGAATGTAGTAGATCATCTCACATATAAGGGGCAAGAAAGAGCTTTTAAAATGAAGGGGAAGAAGGGGGAGGTGAAAGGAAATAAGGCAGCCTTACTCTCATGGGATTTGGCTTAAGAAGGGAATTACACACATTCAGTTGGGTATGGAAATCTATCTTACCTTGCAGGAAGGCAGGGAGAAAGGGTATAGGAGAGGGAGGATACTAGAAGGGACAGCAGATTGGGGGAAGAGATTGTTTGACTGCACTCAGAAGCAAACATTATTGTGGTGGGACAAGTCAATGGAGAGAGTGAAATACATAGAGGGTAGGACAGGAGAGAGGGAAATTTGGTTTGTCTTTAGCAACATGACTGTTATGGGAGTGTTTTGCATAGTTACATATATATGACCTACATCAAATTTCTTGTTTTCTCGATGAGGGTGGGTGGGGATGGAGGAAGGGAGAGAATGTGGAACTCAAAGCTTTAAAAATGAATGTTAAAAATTGTTTTTGCATGCAACTGAGAAATACGTTGTACAGGCAATGCGGTATAGAAGTTTATCTTGCACTACAGGAAAATAGAGGGGATGGGGGCGGGCAAAGGGGATGATAGAAAGGAGGGCAGATTGAGATAAGGGGTTGTTGGGGTGCACACTGTCCTGGGGTAGGGGGTGAGGAGAGATGGGAAGAAAATTTGGAATTCAAAATCTTGTAGAAGTGAATGTTGAAAACTGAAAATAAATAACTTGTATTAAAGAGGAAATAAAGAATGTCTTAACATAGTTGAAGAGTGGTCTCATTATCTTGCTTAAGTGAATGAAATTTTCTAGCTGAATGAATATGCTATCCCCTTGCTTGCATTCTTTTAATTATAGACTTAAAATTTAAAAAGGAGTATAAAGAAACAAAGAATCATATTTTTAGTTCAGTTCAAGAAACCAACAGTTTAAGTTAGAGAAAGTTAGGGTAAGGCAAGGACTTCAGTCTGAGTGACAAATGAATGTCAGGCTCCTTGAAGGAAATTAGGTAGGTAGAGCTTTTTACTCATCCATCTTATCCAGGCTCAGAGATCTCATGAATTGTAGGGATGTCAATAGTTATGACCACAAGTGGTTTGACTTGGGTTATCTTGATAAAGAATGTCAAGCTCAAGCCAAAATAAATCTTTTTAAATCCCTCTCCCCTTTCTAGGAGGGATGTAACAGCAAGCACCCTAGCACACCCAGGATGACCTACTTGCACAGGTTCTTGGATCTGCTTTTCTTAAAGAAAAGCAACTTTTCAGGGGTGAATAATCTTCTTTAATTACATGCACTAGTTCAGGGGAAAAGTCAGCATCCTGAATGTCAGAGAAAATACAAGCAGAGAAATTAGCATAAAGACCAACAGACAGGGCTCTGATTGTCTGAATCAAAGCATTATCGCTATACATTTTGCATACACCACTGGATCTAGAGAGCTTTTACCTCTGAGCAGGCAAGGGATCTGAACATCTGGCTGCTCAGAGTCTTGTCCAGGGAATCACAAGGTCCTTCTCGTAAGCGAGCACTCAAAGCAAAATACCAACTCAGAGTATATATATACGTATATACATATATATATATATATATATAGATATATATAGATATAGATATATATAGATATATCTATATATATATACTTCTATACTTCTCAGAACCAGAAAGCATCACAGCCCTTGTGACTCAGTGCCTAATCAACTTAGTACCAAAAGTTGTGGAAGCCTTCCTACAGGCAAGTCTCCCCTTAACCAAGCTCCTCCTTAGGCAAGTCCCTCCCCCAATGGGCTTCACATGAGGACTATTAATAGGCAGGGAAGAGTGGAAGGGGGATGGAATCCCTATCATTTCATTACTGTGAATAACTTGTTTTTAACCTATATAGTCTTAGAATTGATTGGATCTCTGAATGATTAAATTATTGGTTTAATGGGCCTTTGATGCTGACCCAGATCACCTAAAATGAAGGCACCCATATGGGAGATTCCAGAGACCTGTTTCTGTGATAAGATATCCTGCGTTCCCCTACCACATTAGTGGGAGCACCTCTTTCCCTTATGTGCCAATACTGGCAGCATTTTAAAAATTATCAGACTGGAATAGTTTCTCTCTCTCTCTCTCTCTCCCTCTCTCTCCCCCTTCCTTTCTCTCCCATGTCATCCAGGATAGTCATAGACTCCTGTAGCATGAATATCATGCCCTAAACTAGGAGGTAGAAGAGCAACCCTCCAGTACTCCTTAGACTTTGTGACCCCAAGAAATGAGTTTGATGTTTTGATCCTGTTTCATTTTTTCCCTGATCAGTTCTCATCACTCCTAGACACTAGTAGAAAGAAAAAGAGAGAGCAGCTATCTCAGTCTAGTAGTTTTAAAGATGTAACTAATTCATGCTACACAGTAAATATAAAGAGGCTTCTCCTGCCATATGGTGGGGAAACATAGAAAGTCTTCTCCCACAAACGGGTCCCTGGCATCTTTCACATCGGTGCCTTCATCTTAGGTGATCTGGGCATGCATTAAAGTCCCATTATGTTTGTAAAGGCATTCTTCCCTGGATTTTTTTGCTCTTGGATTAAATAGTATGCTCTCAAGTAGTGAAAACAAAGCTAATTTATCAGGCATTGAAAGTGGGATTAAACATTCAATTTTGTCCTTTCTTTACATTAATATGATTTAGGGGGAAACTGGTATGTTTCATCTTATAATATCCTTGATAGATTTTCCATTGCCCACTTAATATTAATTAAAATCTTTAGCTAATGCACAACTAATCTTAGTTATACTAAATTCCCATATGTGGAAAGCATCTCCCAAAGGTAGTTTCCTTTCCTGGGAGTGCCCTACACTAATAAAATCACAAGTTTCATCTCTATGGTTGTTGCTAATAATGCAAATGAATAACAAAAACAAGACTGAAAGTATATTTAAAGTATTAAAGAAAAGAGACTTCTTTAGAATAGTTTCAAACACATTGGAAGTATCCCATTTTCATACATGCCATTGATGTATTAATTATAAATTATTCTTATCTACTTGTTATAGTTAATCTCCTGATGATTTTAATTAGTAAAACAGTCTCTGGAACTACTCTCCTAAATGCTACTTGCATTACTTGGTTGAGTCCCTATATTACAGCTGCTATAACTCTTCTCTTCCAGTCCTGAGGGAGTGTGGTAATGTTTTTCCAATGCATGGTCTTCATGATCTTAAGAGCCCCTACTAATATGCTTCTACCCCATGAAAATCAGTTGATATAAATCAGTCAACCAGGTTTTAATTAGCTTTTAGAAACTAGTATTTACCAAGATAGTATAGTAAGAAGAGCTCTCTCTCCAAAGTCTGTAACATTCTTCCACAAGAACACATTGAGTCGAAAAGACTCAAGTTGAGTTAGCACTTGTAGCAAAGCAAAACTAGTTCTTTTCTCTCTTTTATCATATCTTAAGAAGTTCATTCCAGGCATGATATAGCTTCTTCATTGAGCTTCTTTTGGAACTTTGAAGCTGCCTCTTCTTCATTGAATTCTGTCTGTTCTTAATTTCCAAGTCAGATGCTCTGAAAATGCTGCTAGGATACTGATATAAAAAAAAATAACTCATATTCTCCAATTTTCTAAAGTTCTTGAGATGCTTCTCCAACCAAGGCAAAGGAAAGGATGCCAAGGTGCTCTTTGGCATCTAGTAGAAATGCCTTTTTATTGATTGATTGACTGATGGTCAGGCCTTGTTCAAACTTAGGTCACATTTCTCACTGATTGATTCAACTGAGACATGTTTTCATCTGACAAAGGCACTGATTTAGAGTCCTCAGGTGCGGTAATTGTCTAGGCTGACTCCTACCCTTAAACTAGGCAATATGTTCTTGGCACAATTTATATTGCTGGAAGTACCTGGAAGTAATAAAATGACCTTCCTTTAATTCTTCTTTCTTATATATGCCATTGATAAGCTAATTCTATGTTATGTATTATAGCTGATGTCCAAATTACCTTTACTAGGTAATATCATTTTTGTCTCATTCAGGTAGTTCTGGAAATAATAAACCTGCCTTATTTTAACTATGTTTCATAATTCATACTTTTTACTAATTTAGGCTAGCCTTCCTATCCCTTGGTCTAAATTAGTAAAGCTCTGATATAAAAAAATGCCCCCAAACGCATGTTCTCAATAACAATAGTAACTCATCTCTATACAATGTTTCAGAAATTGGAGAGAGTGACACAAAAATTATTATAAATTCATACAATTAGGTTCAAGTACATTCACATTGAAAAAGAAATAAGTAAGGGTCATTTTAGCTGTGGTAGCCTAGATTTGATCATATTACTTCACATGATTAATGTGAAATTTACTATAATCCCTTGAAATCTTGGCAAATATGAATAAGCTGTTTTCTCGTTTATTCTCACTGATGTGAATCTAGCTGAAGCAAATGTAAGAGCTATTCAGACTTGGTTTGAATTTTCATATGTCAAAGTGATGAAAAGTCCAAATCTTTGAAATGTTTATGTGCCTACCTTAAAAACAATCCTGCAATCTTCACTGATGTTTTTATCTGATCTTTCCTTGGACCCATTCACTACTTGCCTTGTGTTTATAGCAATCTGTTTATGTTTAAACAACCATTACAATTTCTGAAAAAAAACCTAAAGAACAATGGAGAGACCTATGGTGGGTGGGTGTAAACTGGTGACAATACATTACAAATGAAGAATTGCATGGGAGTGGTTTGTAAAGGTTGACATTAAAGAAATGTTTGATGTGTTAAAAAAAAAAGAAAAGATGAGCCTTTTTTACATCATGAAATCAAGGGAGCCTACATGCTCCCCTGGTACTCACTCAATTTCAAGAGACCCCCAAAGAAGGCCCTCAACACATTGGGTAGACTCCCTAAGATGGATTTATGCAAAGATATGGTTGTGTTCATCCTTCTTTGCTGAAGAAGATCATGCCATCAAAGAAATGATGACATGACTTGCACTTGACTTAATTTTGAGTGAGGGAAGGCTGTGCAGGTCACCAGCCTCACTTCTCCTCCAAAGTCATCTGAATCCAGTGACCAGATAGTCATCAGGATGAGTGGAGATGACCCAGGATGCAAAGGGAAGGGAAGGGAATCTAGCCAGTAAAACCTGAGTCAGCTGGGCATCTTTTGGCCATCCAAATTTACCTTCTTTGAAGAGGAGAAAGAAGGGGAGAGGGAGTCAGACAGGAGAGGATGAGCTGAGTTACCCAGTGCATCTACTCACAGGGTTGGGTTCATTATTTGTTGCTGAAGAAGACCATGCCATCAAAGAAATGATGACACGACTTGCACATGATTTCTTTTGAGTGATGGAGGGCTGTGCAAGGTCACCAGCCTCACTTCTCCAGAGCCATCTGAAGAGCCACAAAAGACAGTCAGGTTTGGATGACCTGGAGGGAATATCTACATAAACAAGCTTCTCTAGTTCAATTGAGGAAGGGTTTCATCTTCTTAGTGAGTTCCCTGAAGGCAAACAATAGTTCAATTTTTGAACTAACATAAGGCAAAGATGTAATCAATGTTTGTTGGATTGAACTGAATTCTACTTCTAAGGTAAATTTGGGGCATTCAAACATAATTTTGCAAAAGACTATATTTCCAGTCCCTAGAAATGCCATCACTAAAAATGGGTGAATTCCAGTCTTTTTGTCATAATAAAGAAATGGAAATTGAGGGAATGCTCATCAATTGGGGAATGGTTGAACAAGTTGTAGTATATGAATGTGATGTAATACTATTGTTCTATAAGAAATAATAAGGAAGTGGATTTCAGAAAAACCTGGGAAAACTTATATGAACTGATGATGAGTGAAGTGAGCAGAACCCAGAGAACACTGTACACAGAAATAGCAATATGGTGTGATGATCAACTATGAATGACTTAGCTCTTCTCAGCAATACAATCATCCAAGACAATTCCAAAAGACTCATGAAGGAAAATACTATACACATGCAGAGAAAGAACAATGGAGTTTGAATGCAGATCGAAGCATACTATTTTCACCTTTTTTTTCTTTATTATGATTTTCCCCTTTTATTCTGTTTCTTCTTTCAAAATATGACTAATGTGGAAATATGTTTAACATGATTGCACATGTATAACCTATATAAGATTGTTTGCTGTCTTGGGGAATGGAAAGGGGAGGGAGAGAGAAACATTTGGAACTAAAAACCTTATAAAAAAATGAATGTTGAAAACTAACTTTATATGTAATTTAAAAAATACTATTGAAAAAGAAAAAAAGTAAATGGAGTCAAGTATATAGAAGTCTACCTCCCTACTCTGCTTATAGTAAACCTCATCTCTAAGGATACCTCTCCAGGGTACCTCTAGGATACCTCCAAAAGTATGAATGACAGCTCATACCAGTTATTTTGACTCTGCTTTCAGGAATATTGCCAAAACTGAGATTCAAGACTTAGTAATTTATGACTGTGGAAAGTGATAATTCCTTAATTTGTTGACCGTCCAAATAGTGTTTGAAATTTTAAAGAAGATTTTCAGATACCAAAGTCTTCACCTGATCAAATAAATCTTTAATGTGGAAATATTAGGTTCAGATAGGGAGATATTTGGGGGCATGCTATCCTTCAAATAATAATAGCAAAAAACTAACATTTATATAATCCTTATTATATGTCAGGCACTGCGCTAAGTGCTTTACAATTATTGCCTCATTTGGTCCTCAGACTTACTGTAGGAGAGAGGTGTTTTTATTACCCCATTTTACAGACGAGGAAAATGAGGTAAACAGAGGGGTTAAGTGATTTGTCCAGGGTCACATAGCTAGTAAGTATCTGAGGCTGGATTTGAGCTTGGGGTCTTCCTGATTCCAAGGTCTGTCCCTTGTGCTGCTTAGTCACATGTTGCTATGTAGATGGCTTTCTACCCTTCTCATTTGTAAGCTTGGTCCCATTACCCTGAATACTATGATTTTCTCTTCCCCTTCAAAGTTAGCTTTTCCTGCTCCATAAATCCCTTTTCTACTCTGGATCATAAGCAGCATCTAAATGACTTTTAAGTTCTTTCATCATCTGAAAAAGGCAAAGTACAATTACAAGTTTAGACTGTAACTTGAAAACACTCTTTCTTCCCCCACCCCAAATTCCTTCTTGCTTTCTTCCTTGCTAAGAAGAGGAACCTTACAGAAGAACCTTTTTACCCTGAGTGCTGAGCTGTACTCTTCACAGCCCTCCTTGTCATTCTGGAAACAATGATGTTTCAAGTCATGTTTTGAACTTGGAAAAGGATAGACAAACATTGATTTCCAAGACAGAGATACTGGCAGTACAATCTTCTCCTAACTTAATTCCATTAAAAAATAATTCAATTCAACAAATGTGTATTATACAACTCCTAAGTGTTTTAGGCACCACCTTGCCTTTAAGGGAACTGAAACACCCACCCAGAATTACTAACGTCAGTCCATTAATTTGAATTTGCGTGGAGATTAATTTGAAAGGACTAAGCTCTTTAAATAGCTTTCTTCCTAGTGGGACAGAACCTAGATTTATTCGTCTCTACCACACAATACAAAAATCTACTTGTTTGCTTTGGCCTGCCATGATGGACAATGAGAATAGTCTGAATTTCTTCTATTTCTTCTATTCTTCTATTTGATTTGCTAATTTTGTTTATTTTAGTCATTCTATGTATACATGCTTAGTCATCTTTAATGATGGACTCTTTCTATAAAAAAAATCTTCAGTAAAAACAAAACTTTTCTTTTGCTTCATATTTTATATTTCTTGCAAACGTATCAAAATCTACAAAAGTCTTTACCGTAAAATATGAAATAAAATAGGAAAACAGACATAATACTCTAAGGAAATAGAGTTTACAGAATCTTAGAGTTGGAAAAAAAACTGAAAGGACATCTAGTCTGACTCATACCTGTTCAAGAATCATTTCTATAGTATCCTGACAAATGTTCATAGAACCTCTGCTGGAAGTTTCCCCCATCAACCCTCCTAGTAATGAGGAAATCACCATCTCTATGGCAGCATAGAATTGTCCCCAGTTTGGACAATTCTAATTCCAAAGATAATACATAGCATTTATAAGATGATTTCAGGTTTGTTGTCTCATTTGATACCTCATAACAACCCTGGAAGGTAGGTGCTATTATTAAGACCATTATACAGTTCAGGAAAGTGACTATCAGGAAGATGCTGAAGATATGGAGTTAAAATTTGCCTCCATAACTTCCACCCTTTATTTCTAGTTCTGCCTCTTCTGGCATCAATCAGAGTAAGTCTAATGGTTGTGTCATAGGACAATCCTTGAAATACCTAGACACAGCTCTCATGTCCCCTCAAGCCTCTTCTTCTCTAGGATAACCATGTATATATTTCCCCCAATTGTTTTTTTCATGGTCTAACTGGAGTCTACTCTGGTCATCCTCATCTAAACACACTCCAGTTTGTCAATATTCATCCTAAAATATGGCATCCAAAATTGAACACGATATTCCACATATGTTCTGAATAGGGCTGAACTTTAACTTGCTTGTTCCAGACACTTGGTCTATTAATATATCCCAAGTTCTCATTTGGTTACCACACCACATTGCTGAATCATGTGGAGCTGGCAGCTCACTAAAATGGCTGAGCCATTTTCCCATGAACGGTTGTCTCTCTGTATAATTGGATCTTAGGATCATAGATTTAGAACTGGAAAGGACCTCAGAAGTCCCCTAGTCCAAACTAGATGAAGAAATTGAGGGCAAGAGAGGTTGACTAATTTGTCTAAAGACACACAGGTTGTAAGTGAAATAGCCAGGATTTAATGAGAGCTCCCCTGACTCCAAATCAAAGGGCTTTTTTTTCTTTCTGGTGGGGAGGGAGGAGGTTGTTCACCATTGTACTACACTGCTACTATGCTCTTCTCAAACAGTTAATTGTTTGGATCCATTTGTGAGAATTTTTATGTGCATCTCTATTAAATTTTATCTTATTAGATTCAGCCTGGGACTGCTAGGTGGTGAACTGGACAGAGTGCTAGGCCTGGAGTCAGGAGGACACATCTTCCATCCTTCAGATCTGGTCTTAGCTGTGTGACCCTGGGAAATTTCTTAACCTTTAGTTTGCCTTAATTTCCTCATCTATAAAATGAACTGGAGAAGGAAGTGGCAAACCACTCCAGTATAATTGTCAAGAAAATCCAAAATGGGGTCACAAAGAATCAGACATGACTGAATAATGACTGAACAACAAAATTCAGCTTATTGTTCCAGCTTGTCAATAATCTTTTGGTTGGAGTATTTAGGGTAATGAGGAAAGGCTAGTACCTCTGGCATGAGGGTTTGCTGAGCCCTTGTCAGGGCTCTTCATACATTTTTGGTGTTCACCTTCATCCAACTCTCACTTGTGACTCTAAAAAGCTGTAATAAGCTTAGTGGTCACATCCTGGTAAAACTGTCTCAGAGATAGGTTAAACTAGTTGAAGGTAACCAAGAGACCTATGTCCACCCCAAGCATGTGATTTCCCCTGGAAGAATGGGCAGATGAGAACAATATATTCCAATAGCCATGAAGGTGGCTAAAGCAGGTACTGTGGAGCCCTTAGACATCAAAAATGCCAATGTCATCCACTGCATCCCAGGTCATCACCAGTCATCTTGCCTTTTGTCCTACTGCCGGACTTAGATGACCCTGGGGAGGAGAGTGAGCCTGATGACTTTTCACCTGAAGCAAGTTAAGACATCACTTGTGATGTCACTAGTTCTCTTTAAAAATGGAGAATGAAAAGCAATAATCTTTCAGATTCCATCATGTAGTCCAGTATATCCCTCCCGCCCCTGCCAAGTTTCTGATCATTTGCAAAGACATAGTTGACAGAGAGCTACTACTGAATCCAAGACCTGATTTAAAGTTTTACCTTTAGCACACCCTGGTTATATGACTGTGGCAAGACCTCAAATTTAACCTCAAAGATTATAAGTTGCAGAGAAGGTACTGATCTAAATAGGAAGAGGTAATTTCCTCCTATAGCAGTGAAATTATAGGTTCATCTTGTATCCCTATTCTATGCATTTATGAATGGCACTGATTTTTTTAAAATGTTCAGGACAAAGCCCTGTGGTACTCCACTAAAGACATCTACCCAAGTTGTCAGTGATCTATTAAATACCACTACTTGGGTTCATTATTCATCCATCTTCAAATCTACTTAACTATGCTATCATTTATATCATTAATATCTGTCTGTTGTCCCCAAGTATATCACAAAACACTTTGTTATATGACTTGCTCAGGTCCAAGCATACTGTATCTATGAAACTCCTCTGATCTACTAGTCTAATATCCTTATGAAAAATAGAAATTTATTTTATTCCTCTGTAGCCATTTTTAACTCTTGGGATCGTTATCCTAATTCACACTTTCATTGATGAGTGGGGTCCAATTGAATCTTCCCCTCAGTGTCCTGGGGATATCCCTGGGGGTTTGTGGTTGCCTTTCTTTAATGTAATTGGCTAGAGCTCTCATTCTAGTATATTCTCCTTCTAATTAGCAACCCCCCCCATAGAGTCATAGAACTCCAGCTTAATTTAATCAATGACCATAAATTAGCTTTTAGAAAGTGCTATTTACTGAGAAGATATAGAGCAAGAAGAGAAGTACAAATCAAAACCCTGTTCATCACTGGGGTTCACATTCTTCCTTATACCACAGTGGTTCCTAGGGAGAGTGGGCTTTGATTTAAAGCACTTTCTACAAAGCATCCATCTGACCAAGTTTAGGTTTAAATTCAGGATTAGGTGGCTCCGTGGATAGAGCACCAGGGCTGGAGATAAGAACACCCGAATTCATATTTCTGACATCAGACACTTATTAGCTGTCTGGGGCAAGACATTAACCTCTGTTTACCTCAGTTTCCTCATCTGTAAAATAGGGATCATAAAAGCATCTCTCTCCCAGGGTTGCTGTGATGATCAAAATGAGGTTATAATTGTAAAGTGCTAAGTACAGTGCCTGGCACATAGTTAGCGTTATAGAATTGTTAACTATTATTATGATGAGTTGTTAGAGGTTCTGGCCAGGTCCATTTACCGCTGGACTGGCTCTTACTCCTTCGGGCTAAAAAATACCTCATCTGGTTTGGCTGGCAAGAAATTCTGGCATGGGTTCCAACTCCTGAACTCTGGATGCTCTGCTGACTTTTCAAAGGTCACAGGATTGTGGCTTTCTCCAAAAGTCCTTTACCTGCCAACAAGAAAAAACAAGTGAAAGGAGGTAAAGAACAGAGTCACATGTCAGAAGGACCAGATGCCTCTCCCCAGACAGAGACTTACAGTATATCTTCCTTACTCAAACCAGCAAGGTAGAAAAGAATGGGAATTACTGTCCCTCTCCTCAAGTCTTATCTTCCTCTCGGTTATGATTTAGCAGCAAAACAAGAAGGTCTTTTTTTCATCATGAGATAAGTGGGTGAGAAACAGAATATCTGCACAAGCTCAGAATCAAGGAGCAGATCTCTTTCATCTTGAATTTCCAGAAGCATGCTCTCCAATTTCTTCTAAGTGGAATGTCTTTAGGGAAAGCATCTTGGGCTTGTTCTAGGTCCAATTGACCAGCCTCCATGTTGTGTTGATATGGCTTATTCTTGAAGAATCCACCACAACTCTTAATAACATTTTTTAATAAGTGCATTTCTTCCTCATTTGGACCAACAAAGCATGAAAGAGGGCATAAGTTGTCCCCTGAGGATTCTTCTTTCTACCTCTCAGTTCTGGTTCAGTGACCCACTGAAAAGTGTGGGTTAATGGACTGGAAACGGTCATCCCTGCCCATGCTTCGAATTTGAGAGATGTGTCTTGCTTCCATATCTCATCAAATGCTTCCTAGAAGCAGGTTCACCAAACATAAAATCTCCTGAGATCTGAGAGTCAGGCTTCTGTTTAAAAAGTTTTCCATCCTCATCAGATCTACTGGAGTGTATTTGACAAGATTCTAAATCCTGTATTTTTGGAGGCAGTCAAGTGCTACATGGGACAGTACCCTGGAGTCAGCAAGACCTGAGTTTCAGATTTGACCTGAGACATTAGTAGCTATGTGACTTTGGATAAATCATTTAGCCAATGTCTGCCTCAGTTTACTCAACTGTAAAATGCGGATTATAAAAGCATCTGCCTCAAAGAATTGTTGTGAGGATCAAATGAAATAATATTTCCAAAGTGGCTTAATGACTTATTCTTTATTGGTACCTTCCTCCCTATATAGCTCATTTGAAGTTCTACATTTTGAATGCCTTCCCCAGTGACGTACCAAAGGGTCCACTTGGTACAGTTCTTAATCAAATCCAGTAATTAATATTCCTCTATACTTCCAAACTCATGATGATACAATTTAACAAATCAATACTTTTTTTAAAAAAAATAAATTTTTAATGGGTAATGCTTGTCTTGTTGCTTATTAAGAAACGGGGGAGGAACTTTCCCAACCCAGAAAACAAAGGAGAAAAAAAAAAGGAAAAGAAGTCAAGCCTTCCTTCTTAGAGAGAAAGTCAGGTCTCTCTTATAGAATTCATCTGAGCACTTGAGGTTTTCCCCACAAGGATTAAGGATCTAGGGTTGGCTAGGAGTCATACCCTTAGCCTTCAGGTGAAAAATCAAACTAAATGTGTAATAACACTGGTCTTCTGGCTCCAGGTGGGGCAAGCATCCTTGTACGCTCTGAGTCTCTCTCTCTCTCTCTGCCTCTCTCTGTCTCTGTCTCTCTGTCTCTATCTCTCTCTCGGAGGGACTTCTTTGCTAGAACAAAGCAGCTCTGGGTCCAGGGAGAACAAGGCACTTTGCCCTCTCTATTTCCCACTAAAATAACCTATTCTGTACGACCCCCTTCCCACAGGCCAAATTTAATAATTGACTTAGAAAGAAAAAGAAAGTCAAGTTTCCTATCTCAAAAGGAAAACTTAGTCACTACAGAAATCTCAGAGCACATGGCATTCTTCCCATAAGGATTAGGAACCTGCAGTGGACTGGAAGTCACTCCCTCACTCAGGTAAGAAACCTAATTTGCCCTGGGCAAATATTTCCCATGGCTCCTTCAGCACACAAAACCTTTCAACTGAGGTTCAGACAAAATTTCCATTTTTTTAAAAAATGCAGGGCACATCAAGGTTTCTCTAGTTCTCTGAACCAGAGGTTCAGCTTTGGAGGTTCAGGCAAATTTCCTATGGGACCTTCTACTAAAGGACCCCTGTAATTTCTTCTAGTGGATCTCTACTACTACACAGGCAATGCTGCTAGAATTCTAAACTCCAGATAATTGGACAACTATCCTTAATTAGAGCAAAATAAAACTGAATTAGTTAAACTCTGAACAAGCCATATGTTAGCCTACCTAGAGGCTAGCAGCATATCTTCATCACTCAAATAATCAAGGCAGGAAAAAGGGAGAGTTGTCCTTTTGAGAGTCTTTGTGTCTATCTCTAATTTCAGTTCAGGAGCCCCCCATGGGTAGCTGGCATCAGGCAGATAATACTGTACATATTCTGGGAATGGGACTCCCATTGGCCAGTCCTCCTGCTTTTGCCAGTGTGACATTCCTGAGGAACTCACACCAGTTCTTACCATTTTCTAAGTGTTCACAAACTTAATGACATATTTTTGAGTTTCTGTCAGGGATTAAACCTTGTCAATCTAGAGTTTGAAGAATCCAGATTATTTGAAAATCAAGAGATTTGCCAGTCTTCAGAACAGATATAAGAGCCATTGCTCTCCAATAACATTTTCTGAGATCACGGACAGTGACTCAGAATTCATAGCCATAGACTTTTTCAATACCCTGGCAATGTAATTCATAGGAACCTGATGATTTGAACTCAGTGTGGATAACCTCTGCTCTCTGCTTCCCCAGTTAGTGTCTTTCTATTTCTTATTAACTGTGTTCTATCCTTACTCTACAGATCGTTATTACAGAAAATAGAAAAAAATAAGACTTGATTAGTTCTGCTTTCTTTCTAGCATCTCTATGTCATTATCTCATTAAAAATCTTTGTATCAAATTTGTCATGTAAGAGTTTGTATCCCATATTTGTAGACAGCTAACAGACACATATTAGACCAAAGGCTGTTCTGTAATAGATAAATTATCAAAAGTTGTGAACAGACAGTTTTCAAAGGAAGAATTAAAAACGATTAACAAAATATATTTTTTTAATTTACTTATTTATTTTTAGTTTTCAACCATCATTTCCACAAGATTTTGAGTTTTGAATTTTCTCCCCATCTCTCCCCTCCCCCACCCCCGAAAATAATGCATTCTGATTACCCCTTCCCCCAGTCTACCCTCCCTTCTATCACACCCCTCCCTTCCCTTAACCCCATCTCTCTTTTCTTGTAGGGCCAGAAAGATTTCTATACCCATTACCTGTATTTCTTATTTCCCACTTACATACAAAAACAATTCTCAACATTTGTTCCTAAAACTTTGAGTTCCAACTTCTCTCCCTTCCTCCCTCCCTACCCATCCCCACTGAGAAGACAAGCAACTCAATATAGGATATATATGTGTAGTTTTGCTAAAGACTTCGATAATAGTCATGTTGTGAAAGACTATGTTTCCCTCCATCCTATCCTACCCCCTTCCATTTATTCTATTCTGTCTTTTGACTTTATTCCTCCCCAAAAGTGTTTACTTCTAATTACCCCCTTCTCTCATTTGCCCTCCCTTCTATCATCCCCCAACCCCCTGCATAACCACTTCTCCCCTACTTTCCTGTAGTGTAAGAGATTTTCATACCAAATTGATTGTGCATGTTATTCCTTCCTTAAGCCAAATGTGATAAGAGTAAACTTCACTTTTTCCCTCTCACCTCCTCCTTTTCCCCACCATTGAAAAAGTTTTTTCTTGCCTTTTTTATGAAAGAGAATTTGCACCATTCAATTTCTCCCTTTCTTCTCCCATTATATTCCTCTCACCCCTTAATTTTATTTTGTTTAGATATCATCTGTTCCTATTCAACTCACTCTGTGCCCTCTGTGTGTGTGTGTATGTGTGTGTAAAATCCCTCCAACTACCCAAATATTGAGAAAAGTTTCAAGATTTAAAAATACTATCTTTCCATGTAGGAATATAAACAGTTCAACTTTAGTAATCACCTTTTTGATTTCTCTTTCCTGTTTACCTTTTCATGCTTCTCTTGATTCTTGTGTTTGAAAGTCAAGTTTTCTATTGAGTTCTGGTCTTTTCATCAAGAATGCTTGAAAATCCTCTATTTCATTGAATTACCATTTTTTTCCCTTGAAGTATTATACTCAGTTTTGCTGGGTAGGTGATTCTTGGTTTTAATCCCAGTTCCTTTGACTTCTGGAATATCCTATTCCAAGTTCTCTGATCCCTTAATGTAGAAGCTGCCATATCTTGTGTTGTCCTAATTGTATTGCCACAACACTCAAATTGTTTCTTTCTGGCTGCTTGTAATATTTTCTCCTTGACCTGGGAACTTTGGAATTTGGCTACAATATTCCTAGGAGTTTCTCTTTTGGGATCTCTTCAGGAGTTGATTGCTGAATTCTTTCAATATTTATTTTACCCTCTAGTTCCGGAATATCAGGGCAGTTTTCTTTGATAATTTCATGAAAGATGATGTCTAGGCTCTTTTATGGATCATGGCTTTCAGATAGTTCCATAATTTTTAAATTGTTTATCCTGGGTGTATTTTCCAGGTCAATTGTTTTTCCAATGAGATATTTCACATTGTCTTCCATTTTTTCATTCTTTTGGTTTTGTTTTGTAATTTATTAGTTTCTTATAAAGACATTAGCTTCCATCTGATCCATTCTAATTTTTAAAGAACTATTTTCTTCAGTGAACTTCTGAACCTCCTTTTCCATTTGGCTAATTCTGCTTTTTTAAAGCACTCTTCGCCTCATTGCTTTTTTTTGGGCCTCTTTTGCCCTTTGAATTGGTCTATTTTTAAAGGTATTATTTTCTTCAGCATTTCTTTGTGTCTCCTTTAGCAAGTTATAGACTCACTTTCCATAATTTTCTCACATCGCTCTCATTTTTCTTCCCAATTTTTCCTCCACCTCTCTTACTTGAGTTTCAAAATCCTTTTTGAGCTCCTCCATGACCTGAGACCATTGCACATTTATTTTGGAGGTTTTGGATGCAGAAGTCTTGACTTTTACGTCTTCCTCTGATGGTAAGCAATGTTCTTCCTCATTCAAAAGGATGGAAGAAAATGCCTGTTCACCAAGAAAGTAACTTTCTATAGTCTTCCCCTGCCCTTTCTTTGGGCATTTCCCAGTTACTTGACTTTTGAATCTTTTGTCAAGAAGGGGGTGTACTCTGTGGATCTGTGAGTTCTCAGTTCCTCCAAGGTGGCACAATCAGGCAAGAAGAGTTTACTCCTCTCCTGGCCTATGCTCTGGTCTGGGAGCTACCAAAGCTTTTCTGCCTAGGGTCTGCAAGTAGAATTGCCTTTCCAGAGCCTCCACCAGTTCCATCACTCTAGCCAGTACTCTTCCTCACCCCAGGGCTACCACTCAGAGCTGAGATGCAGATCAATGACTCAATTCAGGGGCTTTAGGCAGAGGGCTTCAAAAATGGATACTGCTACTGCTGTGCCACCACATGAGACCAAGGCCAGGGGAGGAGCCTCCTCTTTTATCACCCAGGTGAAAAAGCTTTCTCACTGACCTTTGAAAATGTCTTTGGTGGGCGGAGCCAAGATGGCGGAGTAGAAAGATTCACCTATGCTAGGTCCGAACCCACAGCCCATAGATTTCCTGTAAAAAGAACTCCTGACAAATTCTGGAACAGTGGAAGCCACGCAGCAACATAATGAAGGAGATTTCCATTGCAGAGAGCCCTGAAAAACTGACCGCAAAGGTACCCCGGACGGGAGCGGAGTCCTGCCCAGCCGAGCGCTCCCCGCCCCCGCCCCGGCCACGCGGCACTGAGAGGAGCCAGCAGACCCAAGCAGGCATCAGGGACCTGAATCTCCAGCAGCTGTAAAGGTCCCTCCACCCACAGACACACAGGTCAGTGAGAGAGACGGGCTGAGAGGGGAGCGGGGTATCTCCGGGACTCGGACCCTGGCGGCCGTGGCAGAGGCAAGGCGGCGGCAGCCGGAGACTCCCGGGGCGGGAAGGGGCTCCGTGGCATCTCCATTGCAAGAGATCTCTGCATAAACCCCCTGAGGGAACTGAGCCTGGGAGGAGGCCCTGCCCCCACCTAAGAACCAGCAGATAAGCTTCCATTGAAGAGCAGTCAGGCCTGTCGCCAAAAGCCCTGAGGCTGGGGAGCAGCATTTGAATCTCAGACCCCAAGCACTAGTTCAGGCAGACCTAGGCTGGGGTGGAGAGGACTCTCATAAGTCAAGTAACTGGCTGGGAAAATGCCGAGAAAAGGGAAAAAAACTAAGACCATAGAAGGTTATTTTCTTGGTGACCAGAGGATTGCGCCATTCCTCTCTGAGG
>CM053769.1:447460752-447480371 GCA_028658325.1 Potorous gilbertii
GGGGTTTATGCAGAGATCTTTTGTAATGGAGCTGCTGTCGAGCTCCTGCCTGCTCTGTGGGCCTCTGGCCTAGCAGCCTCTGCCGCGGCCGCAGCCTCCCGAGGGGTTCCGAGTCCCGGAGATACCTGCTCCCCTCTCAGCCCATCTCTCTCATTGACCTGTGCGTCTGTGGGTGGAGGGACCTTCGCGGCCGCCGGAGATTCAAGTCCCTGACGCCTGCTGGGCTTTGCTCCCTCCTCTCAGTGCGGTGTGGCCGGGGCGGGGGAGGGGAGGACTCCCCAGGACAGGATTCCGCTCCCGTCCGGGGTACCTTTGCGGTCGGTTTTTCAGGGCTCTCTGCAATGGAAATCTCCTTCACTGTGTTGCTGCGTGGCTTCCACTGTTCCAGAATTTGTCAGGAGTTCTTTTTTGAGGGAAATCTATGGGCTGTGGATTCGGAGCTAGCAAATGTAAGTCTTTCTACTCCGCCATCTTGGCCCCCACCCCCAAGAAATTTCTTGAAGAAAATCAGAGATATCATGGAAATGTTCCATGCATAAAAGGACACTACTATCAAAGACAAAAATGGTAGGGATTTTACAGAAACAGAAGAGATTAAGAAGAGGGGGCAAAACTATATGGAAGAACTATACAAGAAAGACCTTAACATCACTGGTAACAACAAGAGAATGATAACTGGTCTAGAGCCAGATATCCTGGAAAATCAAGTGTGTCTTAGGAAGCATCTCTAAGAATAAGGCTAGTGGAGGTGATGGAATTCCAGTGGAGCTATTTAAAACCCTAAAAGATGATGCTGTGAAAGTGCTACATTCAATATGAACGCAAATTTGGAAAACACAACAGTGACTATTAGATTCGAAAAGATCAGTTTACATCAACTGAAAGAAGGGCAATGCCAAAGAATATTCAAATTACTGAATAACTGTGCTCATTGCACATACCAGCAAGTTTATGATTAAGATGCTGCAAGCTAGTTTTCACTCATTTGTGAACTGAGAATTATCAGAAGGCTGGTTTTCAAGAAGGCAGAGGAATTAAAGATCATATTTCCAATATTCACTAGATTATGTGTGAGAAAACAAAGAAGTTCCATAAAAACACGTACTTCTGCTTCACTGACTACACTAAAGCTTTTGACCATATGGATCACAACAAAATGTGACAAGTCCTCAAAGAGATGGGAGTACCAGATCATCTTACTGATGTCTTCAGGAACCCATATTCAGGCCAAGAAGCTACAGTTAGAACCAAACATCGATTTAAATTTAAATTGGTTTAAGATTGGGGAAAGGAGTACAACAAGGTTGTATCATTATCACCTTATTTATTGAACCTATATGCACAAAGTACATCATGTGAAATGCTAGGCTGGATCCATCACAAGCTGGAATTACGGTGGCTGGGGGAAATATCAACAGTCTCAGATACACAGATGATACCTGATGGCAGAAAGTGAAGAGGAACTAAAAAGGCTTTTGATAACGGTGAAAGAAGAGCATGTAAAAGTTAGCTTGAAGTTTAACACACACACACACAAAAAAACTAAGATCTTGGCAACTGGTCCCATCACTTCCTGGCAAATAGAGGGGAAAAAATGGAAGTATTGTCAGATTTTATATTCTTGGTCTCCAAGATAACTGAAGATGGTGACTACAGCCATGAAATTAAAAGACCCTTACTCCTTGGAAGGAAAGCAATGGCAAATCTGGACAGCAGAGTCCAGACATTTGCTTTGCTTATGACTATAAGCAGAGATATCACCCTTGCCAACAAAGGTCCATATAGTCAGAGCTATGGTTTTGCCAGTAGTAGTGAATGGCTGTAAGAGTTAAGACTATAAGGAAACCTGAATGAGCACTTCTGAATGCTTTTGAATTGTGGCGATGAAGAAGACATTTCAGAGTCTCTTGCACAGCAAGGAAATCAGTCAATACTTAAAGAAATTTAGACTATTATTTAAGCTGAAGCTTAAATACTATGCTACGTAATGAGCACATAGGATTCACTGGAAAAGACTGAAGGCAAAAGAAAAATGTGACAACAGAGGATGGGATGGATAGACAGTATCATAGAAACAATGAACATGAACTTGGAAGGCCTTTGAGAGATAGTGGAGGACAAAAGGATCTGACGTGCTATGGTCCATGGGGTCACGAAGAGTCAGATATGACTAAACAAACTGTGAGTTTGCACTGTGGGGTTTCTGCATAAGCAAGCCACAGTTCATGTTTTGGGATCTTGGAATTCCTTCTCTATGGCCTTCAGGTCTGCACCCCTTTTCACACTGGGGTGATTACAGTAGCTGTATCCCTGATAGCATCCTTCTTTCTTTGGAGCTCTCACGACCTTGTTCTCTTGCATCCCCTGCAAGCTATACTAACTCCTAATGCTGATTCTCCCCCTTTCCATTTAGGGCTTAAGAGGGCTTATCAATGATAAATCAATGATCGTGGGGTCCAGACTACCTTACTTAAGGGTAGAGGAGAGCATGGGGAGCTTTCTATCCCACCTAGCAGGCGTACATCTCCAATATTCATGCACATCCAGGTGTTACATCTATTTATAAAGTTTTTATACAACTCTCTAGCAATCTCTAAATAAAATATGTGATTTCTACTTAAGATGACAACATGAATGGAAGTAGAGGAATCTAGCTTTTACACTCATACTGAAATTATTTTGATGATCACTGTTCTGTAGTATAGTTTGAGACCTAGAACTCATAGGCTCGATTACATTCTAGTTTTTTTCTCCCCACTATTTCCCCTGATAGTCTTTACCGTTTTTTCCTTCAGATGAATCTCATAATTATTTTTTCCAGTGCTACTGAGTAATACTTTGGTAGTCTGATTGGTATGAAAATTAATAAATATTTTTATTATATAGGCTCATTCTATTTGTGACTAATTAATATTCTTTAATTATGTATATTTACCTTTTTATTGCAAATGCTTTATTTCATGAATCTAAACATTAACAAAAGTTGAGCAGATTGTAAATTAAATATTGATGAATTTGTTTAATTCAACAGAATATGCTCAGAAAGTATAACTTTACTTCTACTCTAAGACACTTAGGGTGACAAACAGCACAAAAGAGCAAATAAATATTGTGTAGTCAACTTTGTAACGACTTTTAAATTTATAAAGATGCATATTCTTTCAACAAATCATGAGTCGCTGAAAAAAAAGATACATGCTTACATCTGAATAAGGAAAAAGGAAACAAACATCTTATTATTTACCTCTATAAGAGAGTTAAATAACACAGAGGACTTGGGGGTACATTTGTTCTGTTTTCACAAGTCTTAAGAGAACATAGAAAATGGAGTGTGTGTGGGGGGGGTGTTAGGAATATACTGAGGAAGAAGGAAAATTTTTGATAATCAGAGAGTAAAAGGAAAATATGTGAACCTGAACTCTTCTGTTTTCTGGAATAGACAAAGGAAAACTGAATACACACACAGTTTTACTGAATAAATGTACTAAACTCAAACAAATTAAGCAGGGAAAAGAAGAGGGGAGAGGGGCTTAAGAGTTTTTATCAGGATGGGGACAGTCATAAGCAAAGCAAATGTCAATTTCAGAAATGCATCATTAAGGGAGGAATAAAAGAGTTTAAAAAAAAGTAAGATAAGAAGCAGATTATTTCAATTAGAGATCATTAGTTCAGATGTTATTCCTTCTTTCTCTATCTCTGTCACTGTCTGTCTCCCCACACATCCTGCCACTGGGATTTCATGAAGAGAACAATACAATGCATAATCATGACCATGAAAATCAATAGGAAAAACTCAACTACATAGTGGGAAAGGATAGTAGAACAGATTAGAAAGTAAAATCCAATAATGTTGTTTACAAGAAATACAAAACATAAAGATTCAGAGTTAAAATAAAGGTTTAAGCAGAATTTATTATTATGCTTTAGTTGAACTCAGGGTATAGTAAATATTATCTGAGACAATATAACATTAAAAATAGACATAGTTAAAGAATTAAATAGGAAAACCATATTGTACTTAAAGGCATTATAATAAGCTCGGTGCTTGATATATATGAACCAAATTGTATAACATCTTAGTAATTAAAGGGGAAATTAGTCAAAATACAGAAAGAAATAGAAAGCAATAATGTGAGATATCAAAGTACCCCTGTAGAATTAGACAAATTCAACAAAAAGATAAACAAGAAACAAATTAAAGACCTGAAAAGAATTTCAGAATAGCTATATATGATAGATCATTGGCAATTATTATTTGGAAAGACAAAGAAATATACACATTTCTTCACTTTGAATGGGGCTTTCACAGAATTAACCATAATTTAAGGCATATTCATAAAGAAACCCATAAAAAACAAAATATTAAGCACATTATTGACAACAATGCAATAAAAATTGTAATCAATGAAGGATCTTTGAAAACAAATTAAAACTTACATGGAGAAGTAATTTCATCCTAAAGAATTAATGAGTCAATGAACAAATCACAGAAACAGTACACATCGCCATCAAAGAAAATGACAGAAAACATACCAAAAATATTTACTCAAACCCCTAACTAAACACAAAAAGAGTAATTCTGAAAATCAAAGACATTAACAAAATTAAATGAAAAACAATACAAAAATGCACTAAAGAAGCTGATTTTGTTTTTTAAAAATAAATGAAACATTAGCTAATTTGATTAAAAGAGGAGAACTAAATTGGCAGTATCAAAAATGAAAAAAGAAGTATTTACAACAAATGAATATAAGGAAATTATAAAACATCTTGCTCAATTATATACTTACTTAAATACTGTAACCTAAATAGACTAGTATTTGTACAAATATAAAATGCTCAGAATTATAGTTTAACAAGCAGAGAATTTAAGTAACCCAATCTCAGAAAAAGAAATTGTACAAGCCATAAAGGAACTCCCAAAAACAGATGTGAGGTGAAGGAGAGAGAACAATGCCACATGAATTTACAAAATAATTAATTTCAATATCCCACAAACTGTTTGAAAAACAGGAAAAGAATGGATTCTACAAAATTTCTTCTGTCATAAAAAATTACAGTCTGAAGAAACAAGGCAGAGATAGATGAATGTACGTGAATATACATACTGAATGTCAACAAAACATACTCAAAATTATTAGCAAAGAGGCTACCTCTATGTCAACATATTTCAAAATATTACACAATATAATCAGGTTGGATTCCTATCAGGAATCAGTTTAATATTAGGAAAATTATAAACACAATAGGTTATATTAAATTAAAAAAACAGTAATTACATCAATGGATGAGTGCAAAGAGTTTTAAAAGATTTGAAAAATACCTACATATAGCTAGAGTTAAGTTCTCAGGTAGGTATTTATTTTTTCATTCATGTAGACCCATCCTTATTAAAAACAACAACAAACCTCTGTTTTATATTCTGAAAAGTGAATCATCCCAACTACTTAGATAAATCTTTTGAGGAAAAAATTCCAAGCAAAGACAAATGCCACTGGATAGAATAATTTTTTCCCCTTAATTGTAGAAAATGCAAAATCAAGTGAAAACAGGCCACAAAATAATTAAAATCTCTAGCAATGACATTTGAAAAGAACCTATGAATTTAGTCAGTTTAAAAAGAAATTTTTTAAAAGGCAATTTAATTTTTAAAAAGAACTTATGAAATATAAGCACTCAGAAAACTTTACTCTAACTTCCAAAAACAAAACTATAATACAACATTCTATCCATTAACAGAATGTAATGCAAGCAACAGTACTAAGAAGGAGATGACACTAGAGGAAAATGTTTAATAAACTAGCAAGCTAGCTTATTAAAAGAATATTTGGACTAAGAACTATATGTATAAAGAAAACATTTTCTTCCTATTTGAAACATTGTAACATTATTTTCAATATTCACTTCTATTTGAAGACTGCATTTTTTGGCAATGACTTTTAACAGCATGTGTTGGTAGACTATTTAAAATAAAAACACATTTTAATGAATTACATATGACTCATTTTAAAAAAAAGTTTGAGTTTCATTTTATAAAATCTATGAGAATACCTTGCTAACAATTCGTTATTGATAAAACTAGACTTTTTTCCCCCTCATCTTTACCCCCAAAAAGCCTTTTTATCTATTACTTCTTCTTAATAGAAATCATTTCCACCTGGCATTCCAAATAAAATATTTCTCAAAATTCATAAAATAGGTTAGAAATATGTTGTTCTTAATTTTCTCTATGTACTGCTCCAGAACAGACTTGATCCTTGACTTACAAAATATTAAAAATATTCTGAATCTAAATTATATTTAATTCTCAAGGCACTTTGTTTATACATTATCTCCACCAGATTAATCCACAAGATTAAACTTTTATGATGCTGAAAGTAAAGTTATTTTATTTAAACTGGTTATAAATTAATATTGGCAAGATAAAAGACCTTTCAAATAAATACTTACTGACTGATGCCAACTGTGGTTAATAAATTTCTCTGTCTTAAAAAACAAAGTAAGAACTGTCATAACTTAGGGCATTAAGAGTATAACTTAATACTGGTTAAGGTATAGGTCTGGGAGAAAAACAGCCACTTCTGCCATTTAACTCATTAAAGGACTTTTTTTTTTGTATCTCAGAACAGAAATTAAATGCAGCATTATGCTGTACAAGAGTTTTAAAATAATGATAAAGTGCTATTGTTACTTATAGCACTCAAAATTGCTATGTCTCATTTTTTATTCCATAGTTTCAACAATTGTTTATATTTATATAAAAACTAAAAAAACTGATGGAAATTTAAAAGGCCTAAAGAAAAAGCTGAAAAAACTTGAGTCAGAAATAGTATCTGATGTTTAAAAGGAACACATTTTGAAACTGTCAGGTAGCTAGCATTAATAATAGCCAGCATTTACATAGCACTTTAAGGTTTGAAAAGTACTTTTAAACATTTTATTTAAGACTATTAGTTTACAATCACATAGGTATACATGTGTGTATATATAAATATACATATACATATAATTATTTTATTTTATGGAAGTGACAACAAGTATCAGGCTAAGTTAACAAGTAAAATTGGCAATGCATTGATGTTGATTTTTATACGCATTAAATTACTGGGGCAACACAATAAAGATTTGCTGACTGATCCCATCTAAAGGATCTTTTCTACATAGTATAATATTTTAAAAGATGTTATTCATAATCAGCTCTAGGAAATTTGAGGGGTGTTTTTCAGTGGCTTTGAATTTCAAAAATTCTAGCTCTTAAAGTTTGAAGCTGCTTCAGGTAAAATGTATTTGCAACCACTCTCTACAATGCCAGTCTCATGTCTTCAACTGTCTACTGGCACCTTGAAATGGATGTCCAAATACATCTTAAATTTAACAAATCCAAACTGAATCATTACCTTTCCCTAGGAACCCTACCCTCTTCCTCATTTTCCTATTACTAAAGATGGTACCACTATCCATCCCAGTCATCCAGTTGCCAAGTTCCGTCAATTCTGCCTTCATAACAGCTATCATATGGGGGGTGTCTTCTTTCCTTTAACACTAACATTACCTTCCTCCTTTCCTCTCCATACTCAACAATGTAATGACACTGGGCTCCTTTCTATTCCTTACCCAAGATACTCCATCTCCTAAATGTACACATTTGCATTGACTGGCCCTCTTCCCCGGAACTCTTCTTCCTCATCTCCATCTTCTGCCCTCCCCAGATTCTTTCACGGCCTAACCAAAATCCTACCTTGCATAAGAAGTTTTTCTTCCTTTCTTTTTCTCTCTCTCCTCTCCCTCTCCCTCTGTCTCTCTCTCTCTCCATCTCTCTCTGTCTCTCTCTACACATAGTTGTTTACAAGCCGATTCCTTCATTGTACTGTGAACTCCTTGGGAGAAATAGTTTTTAACCTTTCTTTTTACATACACTGATTAGCAAATGATTACCAAAGTGTCAGGCAAATAGTGGATGCTTAACACATAGTTGGGGTTGTTTCCTGTAACATGACTCTCTTTTTTTCTACTACTATCATGTGCAAAGATTTGAAGATCTAAAATAAAACCGTGGCCAAAATACTCCCACAATTTTCCCCAGTTCTCACCCAAATGTTTTTCTAATTCTTATAATTTTTTTAAAAAAGAATTGTGTTTGCTCTTCCTTTGTTTCAAATACAAATGAAGTTCTTCTGATTCCCACTTTTCATGTCCCTTTGTATATTTCTTTTCATACACCCTAATTAGGAAGAATAATAACTTAAACCTTCCTTTCTACCCCAGTTTATTCCTCCTTTTACCTTCCCTTTTCTTTTACCTTAAGTTCTGAAAGCACATTTTTTTTCCTTCTCTACCTATTGGAGTATTGGCATTCATCATCATAGTTCATGGGGTCACAAAGAGTAGGACATGACTGAGTCTTCCCAATTGTACAGCCTTTCTAGATTTCTTGACTCTTATGTTTGTGTTTCAAAGCTCCTACTCGGCTCTGGTATCAAAATATGTAAAAGTCTTCTATTCTATTAAACATCTTTTTCCCCCTGTGGGATAATACTCAGTTTTGGGCAATATGAAACATTCTGTTCCAAGATCATCTCTCATTTAGAAAGTGCTGATCTTGACTGTGGTTTCTTAGTACTTGAACTCTCTGACAATATTGGTAATTTGTACAATGTTGTTACAATATTTTTTTCTTTGATGTGGAAGCTCTGGACTTAGGTTTTGAATTTTGATTTTCTTCTAAGATTTCTTAAGGTACATTTCATTAATTTCTATTCTGTCTATCATAGCATTCAAGGAGTACAGTTTACCACAATTTTTTCTTTTTTCAATAGTTTTATTTATTTTTAGATTTTGATATTCATTTCCAAAAAATTTTGAGTTCCAATTTTTCTCCCCGTCTTTCCACTTCCTCTACTGCATAACACCTTGCATTCTGATTACCCCATCCCTCAATGTGCCCTCCCTTCTATCATACCCCATCCTTCCCTTATCCCCATCTTCTCTCTTTTCATGCAGGGCAAGATAAATTTCTACACTCCATTACCTGTATTTCTTATGTCCCTGTTATACGCAATAACAATTCTCAACATTTGCTTCGAATATTTTGAATTCCAATTTTTCTCCCTCCCTCCCTACCCATCCCACTGAGAAGGCAAGCAATTCTATACAGGATATATATGTGTCATTTTGCAAAAGAACTCCATAATATTCATGCTGTGTAAGACTAACTATATTGCCCTCCATCCTACCCTGTCCCCCCCCTTTTTTTCTATTCCCTCATTTGACCCTGTCCCTTCCCAAAAGTGTTTACTTCTAGTTACTCTCTTCTCCCATTTGGCCTCCCTTCTATCATCCCCCTAACCCCACTTGTCCCCTTCTCCCCAACTTTCCTGTAGTGCAAGATAGATTTTCATACCAAATTTAGTGAACATGTTATTCCCTCCTTGATCCAAATGTGAAGGCAGTAAGTTTCACTTTTCTTCCCTCACTTCCTCCCTTTTCTCCTCCATTGAATAAGATTTTTCTTATCTCTCTTATGAGTGATAGTCTGTCCCATTCTGTTCCTCCCTTTCTCCTCCCAATAGTTTCCTTTCTCATCTCTTAATTTTATTTTTTTATGGATATTATCTCTTCTGATTCAACTCAACCTGTACTCTTTATCTCTGTGTGTGTGTGTGTGTGTGTGTGTGTGCGTGTGTGTGTATAATCCCTCCACCTACCCAAATACTGAGAAAAGTCTCAAGGGTTAAAAATATCATCTTTCCATGTAGGAATATGAACAGTTCAGCTTTAAAAAGTCCTCTATATCATTGAATGACCATTTTTTCCCTTGAAGTATTATAGTCAGTTTTGCTGGGTAGGTGATTCTTGGTTTTAATCCCAAGTTCCTTTGACTTCTGGAATATCCTATTCCAAGCCCTTCGGTTCCTTAATGTAGAAGCTGCCGGATTCTGTGTTATCTTGAGTGTATTTCCACAATACCTGAATTGTTTCTTTCTAGCTGCTTGCAATATTTTCTCCTTGACCTGGGAACTCCAAAATTTGGCCACATTATTCCTAGGAGTTTCTCTTTTCAGATCTTTTTCAGGAGGTGACTGGTGTATTCTTTCAATATTTATTTTGCCCTCTGGTTACAGCATGTCAGGGCAGTTCTCCTTGATAATTTCATGAAAGATAATGTCTAGGCTTTTTTTGATCATGGCTTTCAGGAAGTCCCATAATTTTTAAATTGTCTCTCCTGGATCTATCTTCCAGGTCAGTTGTTTTGTCAATGAGATGTTTCACATTATCTTCTAGTTTGTCAATCTTTTGGTTTTGTTTTGTAACTTCCTGGTTTATCGTATGGTCATTAGCTTCCCTGAACTGCACCCTCATTTTAAAGAACTATTTTGTTCAGTGAGCTTTTGAACCTCCTTTTCCATTTGGCTAATTCTGCTTTTTAAAGGATTCTTCTCCTCACTGGCTTTTTGGATCTCTTTTTCCAATAGCCTTTTTTTAAAGATATTATTTTCCTCAGCATTTTTTTGGTTCCCCTTTAGCAAGCTGCCGACTTGCTTTTCAAGCTCTTCTATGGCCTGAGCCCTTTTCATATTCATTTTGGAGGTCCTGGAGGCAGAAGCCTTGACTTCCTCTGAGAGTATGCAGTGTTTGTCCTCATCCAAAAGGATGGAAGGAGACGCCTGTTCTGACCAAGAAAGTAACCTTCTATGGTCTTATTTTTTTCCACATTTTTTTCCCAGTCAGTTATTTGACTTCTGAATCCTTTGTCAAGGGGAGGGCCCCAGTGCTCCTCTTCCCCCCAGGGCCATGCTCAGAGCTGATATTCAGATCAGCTTGTTCAATTCCCCCAGTGGCTTTGGGTGGGAGTGGGGCTGCCAGTAGGGCTGAGGTTCACAGCAACTGCTCAATTCCTCCAGAGGCTTTAAGCTGAGCTGCTTGGACAACGGACCCAGGTTGTTTTCTCTGCCACTGTAGCCGCCTGCTGCTGCTACTGCCGCTGCCTCTGCCGCCACCTGGGGCCAGTGCTGGGGGGACGACACTCCCCTCTCACCCAACTGGGAAAGTCCTCCCATACTGACCTTTGAAGCTTTCTTTGGTGCTTGTGGGTTGAGGGATCTGGGACCCTTTCTGCTTGGAATTCTGCCCCGAAAGCCTGTTCAGGTCCTGTTCTTCCCTGCTGTGTGACCAGGGCTGGGCTCCACTAGTGAGATAGACCTTTTCTGTTAACCTCTGGCTAGTTACTTTTGGTTACCTTTGGCTAGAAATCTCTTTCACTCTCGTTCTGTGGCTTCTGCTGCTCTAGTACTTGTTGAGTCATTTTTTACAGGTATTTTGTGGGCTGTGGGGGAAGCACTAAAATATATGTGTCTTTCTACTGTGCCATCTTAGCTGCCCCCCCCTATTTTTTTCTAAGCTATTTATTTTCCTTCCAATCTTTTTACTTCAATTTTTATCTCTCACTTCATTTCTTCTAGATATTCAAGTAGTACTTGTGAAAAATCCATTTTTCCCCTGCTTTCAGCCATTACAGAATCACTTTCTCTTACATGAAATTCCTGATAATTTCTCAGGCCATAGTAATAACTTTTATATTTGTTGATCTCTTCTTTGAACACTGGTTGATGTCAGCTTGAATTCCTAAATTTGGACTTTGTGCCACAGACAATCTCTGTTTTGGGTGGGGTGGTCAGCCTTTCTTGGTTCATTTTCTATGACAAACGTTTCCACACTGACTTCTACCTTCCAAAGTTAGGCTTCAGAAATTTTAGGTTGAGTGCTAGGGATCTGTCACAGTGAGCCCCTATGAACCTAGGGTACATACCCCAGTATGAATGCAGCCATGTCTTGCTGGTTGCTGCTACTTACTCTCCAGGGCTTCTAAGGATTCCTCCAAATCTGGGCTCTAATCCTCCACACGCTTTCTGATTGTTTATAGGATATAAAGAAGAATGAGTTAAAAATGACACAAAGGTTTTGAGCCTTGGTGAATTAAAAGAATGATGGTTCCAGAAATAAAGAGGAAAGGATGAAGAAATTTTTGGTAAAGAAAAATGAAGAATTTCTTATTGGACAATTTAAATTTGAGATGACAGTAGAACATCAAATAGAAATGTCTAGTAAAGTAGGGAAAAATATAGAACTAGAGCCCTAGTGAGAAGTCAAGAGTAACAGATTTGGGAATCTATAATTCAGAGATGTTAAAGATTAGTAACTAAAATTTGGAAGAGAATTTTGAGATCCTATCTATTTATTTTATATAGTGGAAGCTCAGATTTACTGACTTGTTCAAGGTTCGATGATGACTCCACTAAAATTTAGGACTATTCTTTCCTCATCTAGTTATCTTTCCACTTCCTCAGCCTATTCTAAAACAAATAAATTTAAAAAATGCCAGGGGTAAGGATAGTAGAGATTGGAGAAAAAAAATGTTTTTGTTTCAAAGTCTCTATGAGCCCATAGAGATAAGGCCAATTCTCAACATGTAAAGAATGTAGCAGTAAAAAAGTAACAAGGAAAGAAAAAAGGAAATCTGAGGACAGAGCTACAACTTTCAGTTATAGGATATCTGGGCAGACTTCATGGAGGAACTAACTGGGCCTTCAAGAAATTTCAAGAGACAGAAATAAAAAGTAAATATATTTCAGGATTTGAGGTCTTAAAAGGAGGAAGGAATTAGCTTGATGAATTTGAGAAAATAAGTAGAGGGAACCTCTTAGAGTGGAGGATTCATATTTGATAAACAGTGGGAGAACCCTTGAAATGGAGAAAGAATTTAATCCAGACACTATAGATAATCAACAGCCACTGTGGTGGCTGGATCAGAGTACAGACACAGAATGTAAGAACTGAAAGAGTTCTTGTATATCATCAAGTTCAATCCCTTTATTTTACAGCTGATGAAGCTGGGGCACAAAAAGACCAAATAAATTGCCCAAAGTTATAAAAGCTACATGGCGACAGAGCAAAGACTAGAACCCACATCTCCTGACCTCTAATCCAGTGCTCTTTCTAAGAAAAGGCTTAAGATTTAGCCATGTAGCATCAGAGAAGAAATGGGAGCAAGACTGAAGTCTGCTAAACTAGCTAAGAGGCTGTTACATAAATTGAGACATTAAATAATAATGAACTTGGATTCACATGGTGACAGAAGGAATGGAGAGGAAAGGCCGAATCAGAGACAATCCTGGCATGATATGAAACTGTGTTACCCTAAGCAACCCATTTATCCTAAGTTTCTTTATGTTTAAATCAAGGGCAATAATAATTACACTCCCTAACTCACAGAGCTATTCTGAGGAAACCTTTCTAAAAGTTGGGGCATCAAATAAATATAAGTGATTTGTCTTAATGTGGATAATACTGACTCTATAAGTTTCCATATTCAGAGAGCTCTTTGTCACAAATGACCTGAGGTATACTCTAAAGTTTCCTATATAATAAGCATTTTTCATCAACTTTTACATTAGTTAGGTGCTTTTCTGCTTTCCTTCCTCAGACTTACTTTGAAAATTCAGTTTTCAGGGACTGGCATTACATCATTTGTTTATAAAAAACCAAACACATTAAACTACTTTTTAGAAAAATCCTTATATAAATTATATTCTATATAAAAAGATCATGCTCACCTCCTGCATAAACAGTAGTATGGAAGTATAAATGTAATCCCAATTCTCTAATAAAAATGGAATCTTTTGTTATATAGGAATTGTCAAAGGGACCCCAAGGTGATTAGTTAAGCCTCTTATGCCCCACGGCTGGAAATGGGAGGGCACAGATCAAAGCATTTTTACTTTGGAACCAGGACTCAGTCAAGGCTATTCATTTGTGTTTAAATGGTATTTGAGCTGTAGTAGTATCACATCTCAAAACTGAACTCTTCTCCTAACAGAAAGAAATAAAGAGAATGGACATTGCTTAAACTGATTTCTATCTGTCTTTTTTCCTGGCAAAGAACTCCCTATTACCTAAAACCTTGTATAGTTGATAAAAAGTTTTTCATTGAGAGAGAATGCAGACATTAGTGTCTCAATAATGCATTTCTATATACCACAGAATGAACACAATAGAAATTCATTCTATTAAAAAGTTAGAAAATGTTCTTACAAATTTTAGTTTCAAATAATGCACTGTAACACCTTGGAGAACAGAAGCACTTGAGTCTGTATGATGATGGTAAATAGTACTTAGAAGCATTGAAATTCTGATTAATGTCTCCACATTAGCTGCTTAATTGCATAGGCTGAATTTTTCATTAGCCGACCAAATACTTATTTTATTATCTTTGGGAAATTGCTACAATTGTATTTACTGTAAGAAGTTTTCTAAACATGAAAATAATGAGAGCTAAATCAAGATTACATGTCTTAACAGCTATGTTTGAACTAAAGTTTTATTTAGTACCGTGGAACAGTATAGTGGATAGAGAACTGGCCTTGCAGTCAGTAAAACCTGAGTTCAAGTACTGCCTCTAACACAAACTGTGTCACCCTGAGAAAGTCATGTGGACTTTCACTGCTATAGGAAATGCTCTGTTTACATATGTTAGAAAGAAGGTGTTACCCTAAACTGGTAATGGGTATTTCATCATTTGGGAGATCCTTATACCAAAAAAATACAAGTCCAGCTCTTATTTTTATCCTGATGAAAGTTATAAAATGTTATTGGTGTTATGTTAAAAAAGAGTAATTCTTCATGAAAAAAAATTAAGAGTACTAGAAAACAAAATCCAACATTTTCATTATATAACTTATAATGGTTACATGATATGCTATCTACAAAGACTTGGAGAAAAGACATTCAATATCTCCAGAAGTAGTCACATAGATGATATTACAAATTCTTTAAGAACTGACCAAACTGGCATCATTTAAAATTTGTAATTATTACACAATATGTCCAAATTGATATTTTTCCAATTATGGTGTGAAACTCTAACCTTCTCTATTGAATGTTTTCTTTCATGCAGCCTAGGTTACAAATTCATGAGAAGTACTATATTAATTCAACCTTAAAAATTGGGATCCACAGAAAATATTATAAATGAGTTTTGCTATACCATCTATAATGGGCCAGGAAACTGTATAATGCAACCATATAATAGCAGTGGCAAAATATCATCTATAATATAAAAAATTCTGGATATGTTACAATACATAACGATTAAATCTAGTAATCAAATTTCATCTAGTTTAAGAACAACATAAAATGAAAAATGACTAAAGCACACAGAAAGTCACCTAACCTTCCTCAGCTCTAGTTTCCTCATTGGTAAAATGGGGATAAGAGCATTAATAACTATTTCATAGGGTTGCTGTGAAGAGCAAATCAAAAGAAAAGAAAATTTAAGGCTCTTGCAAACTGAAGGAGAGGGAGATGAAGAGGGACAGGGGAGAAAGAGGGAGGGAGGAGACAGGAACAACCCTTCCCGTCCTACTTCCTTTATAGAGGTCAGGGCCCATGAATAAGGAATATTGCATAACATACTAGATTCTGGTGATGTGTTGAGCAATTTTAGTAAAGCAAAGTTTTACAGCATTAATATATATCTTAAATTCAGGACCTACCTTCTCAACTCAGCTTCATTTTTCCCCTTAGAGATTAATTACAAAGCACTCTTAGTATTTCTAGGTAGTAATGTAGACATCATATGTGTAAGTGAAAATTTGTAGAAGTGCTATAAGAAAGGGTTCCTTACAACAGAGATTATATATATGTAAATCAAGGCAGACAGAAGGCAAGCTGCCATATTTCCTGCATCAAAATGAGAAATCTACCTTCACTTCACTTGTCAATGTTCAAATTCAGATTCAATTCCAAAAGAATGCACACGTCTGATGAGGCAAGTAGTTCCCCAAGTTTGCTTTCTTTTCATTCCTTGGCTCAAGGACAAACAATTTAGACTGCAGCAATCCAAATAAGTGCATGCTTTGCTATAACTCTAATTTGCTGACAGGAGGAAAAGATTCACAGAGCTCCCAGTTTTAATCATGAATTCAGCAATTCTTAGGGTGATTCTGCTATTTAATGCTTTTGTGTGAAGCAAATTACTAAGACAATAGAATGTTACCTCCTCACCTTTGATCCAGAGATCCTTCCAGTTGTACAATAAATACAAGTTGTTCAAAGCCAAAGACTCCACATATACCAAAACAATCATAGCACTTTTTAATGGTAGCAAAACAAAACCAAAACCTTGGAAACAAAAGGGGCACTCACCCACCCAGGCTGAACAAAGGTGTCAAAAACCTGACTTTCCTTTATCTTATTCAATTATTCATGTCTTACCTTCTTCTTTATTCACTAAATCGTTCCACCCCTTACTTGATACTTTCTCCTCCCATTATTCCTGCTCTTCCCAATTACTTCCCAATCCCTACCGTTAATCTACATTATCATTAACTACTAAATCCCATCTCCTTGTCCAAGCAATGTTTATCCTTTGCCAAAACTTAAGTCCTGGATTATTCCTACCATCCACTTTCCTCTGTTGCAGGAAATCCTATAATTACACAAACTGCATATGCTGTATATTGATGTTCTCAAACTTTTACCTGGGTCCTCACTGACACTGAAATTGATTTCCTACCTCATTCCTCTCAGACCCCCTTCCAACTCTCTTTTCTTCTCAAGTTTCCCATATATCTCCCTCTGCACACCTTCTTAGCTGAGTTTCTTATATCTTAGAATAAAAGCTCCTTGAGGGCTGGGATTGTTTTCTGTTTTAGTACTTCCAGGATCTGACACATGGTGGGCATGCAGTAAATGCTTGTTGACTTGTTTTGATGAGAAAACTGCAGCCATTTACACCGAGTTCTGTCAGCTCCTCTTAAACCTTACTCTCTCTCTCTCCTTTCCCTTAGTCTCTGATAATGATATGGCCCTTCTACTTGCAAAGGTCAACCTCTCTATATGTGTCATTAATCTCTACCCTTTCCTACCTTTTCTAGCAGAGTGCCCCCTCCATTTTTTTCTCCCTACTCTAATCTTTCATATATTTCTGGTTTTCTGGTTCATTCCTTCTCTACTACCTTCACATATGCCCAAATAGCCTTTATCCTTTTTATAAAAAATCCTTTATTAAACCCCATCAGCCCCTCAAACTATTATCTTCTATTTTACCTTCCTTTCTCAGAACAACTCCCAGAAATGGTTGTCTAAGCCTGGTTGCTTCTATTTTCTCTCTGACTACATCTCAAACTTTTGCAGTCTGGCTTCCAACTTCATCATTATCTTCAAAGTTATTAATGATCTTCTTTATTATCTTTATTAAATCTGATTATCATTCCCCCAGTTCTTATCCTGCACGAACTTTACTATATTTGATTTTGTGGACCACCTTCTTCCCTGGTACTGTCTCCACTCTTGAATTTTGTTCTAACTTTCCTCCTATCTGATTGCTCCTTCTCAGTAATGCTTTGCTCTCTCATCATCTGTATCACACCTCAAAACTGTGGGTGTCCCTCGGAATCTGTCCTAGGCCCTCTTATTTCTCTACTTTATGTTCTCTTAGTAAACTCATCAACTCCCATGAGTTTGTAGACATCGAATATAGATAACTTAAAAGATCCATTCCAGGTATCCCCATGAGTTACACACCTATGTTACCAAATAACTATTTGACATTCAAATTGGACGTCCAAGAGACATTTCAATCTCAATATAGCCAAATCAGAACTCGATTATTTTTATTTTCCCCTAAGCCCAACACCATTCTGAACTTCTTTCTAAGCCACCACATTATACTTCCAGTCTCTCTCAGGTTCATAACCTTGATGCCATCTTCAATTCCTCACACTCATACCCACATATCCAATCAGCTGCCAAATGTTGCCATTTCTACTTTTATGACAGCTCTCTTATTCACACAGCCACCACTTTATTTCAGGCCCTCATTACCTCTTGTTTAGATCAGTAACAGTCCCCTAATTAATAAACACAATAGTTGATTGTTTTGTGTTTAATTATGGGCCAGGCGCTGCACCGAGTGCTTTACATTACTCTCTCCTTTGAGCCTCACAGCAATCCTGGGAGGCAGGTACCATTTTTATCATCATTTAAAGATGAGTAAACTGAGGCAAAACAGGTTAAGTGACTTGGCCAGACACACGGCTGCTAAGTGTTTGAGACCAGACATAAAACCAGGTCTTCCTTCCTTAGATTGCCTAGCACTGTATCTACTACCTCAAGTCTTTACTACTCCAATTTATCTTCTACACAGTTGTTAAAAGTGACTTTAAGTGAATATTTGACGATGTATTCCAGTAACACAAAAAGCTCTAGGTGCTCCTCATTTCATATTACTGTCCTTCCTGTCCTCTGCAATCCAACCAAACTAGTCTTCTCTCTTCCTGTATGACACTCCCTCTTCCATTTCTGTGTCTTTGCATTAGTGGTGTCCCCCATCCATCAAACACACTTTCACTTTTACCTCATAGAATCCTTCTCATTCTTCAAGATACACCTTATATACCACTTTCTATTTAGACTTTCTGGATCCACACCTTTCCTCCCCCTCCAAATGCTAATGCCTTTCCTGAATTTATTTGTACTTATTCTTTTTATGTTTCTTTTGTATATACTTATAGAAGTACTTCCTGTCTCCTGCATTAAAGTGTTCCATTTTCTGTATTTTTATCTTTAACGCATCAGAGGCACTTAATAAATGATTACCAATTGTGGTAAGAAAGAAGAAGAAACAAAGCATAGCTTGGGGAATGACTAAATAAATTGGGATATACAAATATAATGGAATGCATCATAAAAATGATGAATATGATAAATTCAGACAAGCATAAGAAAACTTACTGATACAGAGTGAAATAAGCAGAATCAAGAAAACAATGTATATGACTAAAAATGGAAATGGAAATAATAAAAAATTAAACTAATAGTCTATAATTATAATGATAAAGCTTGGTCACTGAGAATTTAGAAAACGCACCTCCTACATTTCTTTGCAGAGATAGAAGGAAGATATGGTCATGGATTATTGTCTAAATTGTTCATAATGCTGGCTTTCTTCAATCTTTTTTTTCTTCTTTCTATTTCATCTTTGTTATAAGAGCTAGTTTGCTGAGTAAGGTAGGGAGGGAGGTATATTCAGAAAGCAAAGTAATGTAAAAAAATAAAAAGATATCACTAAAAATAAATTTTAAAATCAAGCTGAAAAAACGTAAACTTCTTAGGGGTAGAAGCCATTTTTGTTTTTGTATGCCCAGTGCCCAGCACACAATAGGTACTTGTTGAATGAATAGAGATCATAAGTTGATAGACTTAGATCTGAAAGGGACCTTAGACATCTAGTCCAACACTCTCATTTAACAAATGAAGAAACTGAGGTCCAGAGAGCTTTTGTGATCTTCCCCAAGGTCACATGAGTACAGAATAACACTGAAGCCCTCCTTTCTGACTCCAAATGCAGCAATGCACAGTTACTACTCGATGAACTAACAACAAAGAAGGTTGATCTCAAACCCCTAACATACTTCCTTAGCACTCCCTCACCTACCACCCCATTAAACTCTCTGCAACAGGACTATACAAGATGATCTATGCACTTGCAAAACAATTCAACTCCATTTCATCTCACTCTCCTAGTGCCTCAGAGATCAAAATGGCAGAAATAGCAACAAGTA
>CM053769.1:447480871-447587328 GCA_028658325.1 Potorous gilbertii
CAGATTGGTAATATGGGTAATTAGAATGTCCAGTGTATTGGGGAGGGGGGAGGGGACAAATGGGGAAAAAATTTTGGGACCCAAAATCTTGTGAAAATGAATGTAAAAAGTTAAATAAATTTATTTAAAATAAAAAAAAAATGTCTTTGGCGTTTGTGGGTTGAGGGATCTGAGAAGTGCAGCTGGTGCCTGGAATTCCACCCCGAAGGCCTGATTCAGTCATGTTTCTGCCAATTCTGTGGGCCTAAGGCTGGGCTGGGCTCCATGGACTGTACTCTGCTCTGTGCCTCTTGCGATAGACCTTTCCTGTCAGCCTTCCAGGCTCTTGAGCTGGAAATCTCTTTCACTCTGTCATTTTGTGGCTTCTGCTGCTCTGGAATTTGTTTAGAGTCATTTTTTACAGTATTTTATGACCTAGGGGAGAAGAGTTAGAGTAGGTTCATCTTTCTACCCTATCATCTTGGCTCCACCCCCATTAAAAACATATTATGGAAATCTCCAAATCACTAACAATCAGAAAAATGCAAATGAAACAACTTTGTGGTTTTATTTCACATCTTGCAAATTGTCAAAGATGACAAAAGATGGAGATAGTTGATACTCGAGGGGTTATAGGAAGGCAGACATACTAATACATTATTGATGAAGGTATAAATCAGTTTGGATTTCCAACTATTTCAGAAAGCAATTTTGAATAATGAAATAAAGTGACAAAAAAAGCCCATACCCTTTGACCCAGAGATTATACAGCTAACCATATACCTCAAAGAGATCATCGATAAAAGATCATCTGATTTTTAAAAAGACCCCATGTACACTGAAATATTTTTCAAACATTATAACACACTTTTTGTGGTTGCAAAAAGTTGTAAATGAAGTAAATGCCCAACAATTGGGGAGCAACTAAATAATCTGTGATGCATCAATATAATATAATAAAATATTAGAGTACTATGCAACATGGTGAATATGAGTACAGAGAAACCTGAGAAAACTTAAGTGACCGATGCAGAGTGACGTAAGCAGAGCCAAGAACACAGTATTTATAATGATTGCGTCAAAGTAAAAAGAAAGAACCGCCACAAACACACGCGTCAAAGTGAACAGAGTAAAATTGTAAAGATCAGGCTTAACTCATACAAAGGTAGGATATTTCCAACCTACCCCTTCATGGAGCTGAGAGATCCAAAGTTGTTGCACATGGTACAGGTTTTCCTATTTTTTCAGTGTATATGGTGCTAATTTTTTCCTCATCTTTTTCTTTTTTCCCTTTAAAAATATTATTTGTTATATGTTTCTTTGGTATGAGAAGGAGGAGGGAAGGATACTGGGGAAAACTATGAAGATGTAAAAAAAGACATAAATAAAAACTTCTTTAAAAAATAAATGTTGAAAAATTGCAAAGGACAGGCATGGACTCAAAGTAAAACTATGAGAAGACACTTTCCCCAACTCCTTTGAAGAGATGGTGGTATGTGCGTGTGTGTGTGTGTGTGTGTATGTGCATGTGTGTGTGTGTGTGTGTGTGTGTGTACGTGTGTAATCCTGAAACTTTGCATAATCTGTCAGATTTTGGGGGGATATATTGATAGATTTTGTTTATCTTTTTCTCTTTTGCCTCTTTTTTCTTTTTTTAATTTTTGAAAAAAGTTTGTTTTCTGTTTTCTACAATCACTTCCACATATTTTAAATTTTTTCCCCTCCCTCCCCCTCCTTCCCCTCTACTTCCCCACTCCCTCCCTGAGATGGCATACAATTTTTTACAGGTTCTACACATACATTCCCATTAAATACATTTTCATCTTAGTCATGTTTGCGTAGAAGAATTAAAATGAATGAGAGAAGTTAAAAAACAAACCAAAACATAACACAAAAGATCTGCTTCATTCTGCAATTGAATTTCACAGTTCTTTCTTTGGATGTGGAAGGCATTTTGCCTTAAAAGACCATTGGGAATTTCTCACGTCGCTGCATTGCAATGAAGTACTAAGTCAACCAGAAAAATTTCTTGCACACTATGGTTGTTGCTGTGTACAAAGTTCTCCTGGTTCTGCTCCTTTCACTCAGCATCAGTTCATATAAGTCTTTCCAGGGCTCTCTGAAGTCTTCCTGTCCATCATTTCTTATAGCACAATAGTATACCATTACATTCATATACCACAATTTATTCAGCTACTCCCCAA
The DNA here is from genome assembly GCA_028658325.1 of Potorous gilbertii. Taxonomy (NCBI): domain Eukaryota; kingdom Metazoa; phylum Chordata; class Mammalia; order Diprotodontia; family Potoroidae; genus Potorous; species Potorous gilbertii. The sequence continues at coordinate 447,483,055 of CM053769.1, forward strand.
TTGATGGGCATCCCCTTGATTTCCAGTTTTTGGACACCACAAAGAGAGCTGCTATAAGTATCTTTGTACATATGGGACCCTTTCCCATTTTTATGATCTGTTGGGAATACAGTCCCAGAAGCAGTATTGCTGGGTCAAAGGGTATGCACATTTTTATAGCCGTTTGATCATAGTTCCACATTGGTCTCCAGAATGGTTGGATCAGCTCACAGCACCACCAACAATGAATTAGTGCTCCAACTCTCTTACATCTTCTCCAACATTTATCATCTTCCTATTTTGTCATGTTAGCCAATCTGATAGGTGTGATGTGGTACCTCAGAGTTGTTTTGATTTGCATCTCTCTAATCAGTAGCGATTTAGAGCATTTTTTCATATGACTATAGATAACTTTAATTTCTTCCTCTGAAAACTGCCTGTTCATATCCTTTGATCATTCATCAATTGGGAAATGACTTGTATTCTTATATATTTGACTCAGTTTTCTATATATTTTTGAAATGATTGCCTCTTTTTTTCTTAAAAAAGTCTTTGTCATATGAGATAGCTCTCTGGGAGAGGCAAGGGAAGAGATGCAAGAGAGAATTTAAACAATATTAAAGTAAAAGAAATTTAGAAATTTTAGAAATTCATTTTCCCACTCATCCCCAAGCAATGGTCCTATCTTTTCCTTGATCTAAAAAAATTATCCAGCTTTGTTTCCTTAGTATTCATTATAATCCTTAAATGTATTTGGCATTATTATATTACACCTGCATGCCCTTCCTATTATATTCATTCAGTTTCTTGACTTCAATTCTATCATTTGTACGTCAGAGAATCTCAGAGTTGGAAAGAAATTCATAGGTCAACTCACACCTGTCCAAAAATCTCCTAGACAATATCCTCAGAAAATGGTCAATAGTATTTCCTTGAAAGACTACTTGTGATTAGGAGAGGGAGCAACTCCCTCCCCTGAGGAAGTTCATTTCAGTTTTTCGCTATTCTTACTGGTAGTTTTCCTGATGTAAAGGCAAAATCTGCCTACTTGTCTCCCTCACTCAAAGCAAAGTCAACTGCAAGTCAAGTCATCATTTCCCCGATGTCATGATCCTCCTGAAAAATGAAGGACAAACACATGTGAGTAGACCAAGTTGCCTGAATGGTGACTCAGCTAGTTGGGTAGTTCAACTCTCCCTCTCCCTCTCCTTCTCCTCTCCAAAAGGAGGTAAATTTTCAGTTAACTTGAGGTTTATTGCCTAGATTCCTTCCTTCCTTCCTTCCTTTCTTCTTTCTGTCCTCAATGGTACCTGGCCAAATTTCACTTAATGACTCTTATTTTGGGCCCTCCTCTCTTTGAGTAAATTTAGAGTAAATGTCAATGGTAACTGTTTCTCTGAAACAGCAACCCTGAGAGTCTTCCCCTCCCAGTTTGATTTTTAAATTTTGTTCTTAATTCAAGGGGCCAACCCTTAACTCATTTCTTAAAGAGGTGAGGCCTATTCCCTGAATGGGCATTACCTCATTTTAAGTGAGTACCTGAAAAGGTCTTAGCCTAAAAGGGCAATGCTCTCCCATTGCATCCTGGGCTGTTTCTAATCATCCTGATGAATATCTAGACACTGGACCCAGATGGCTCAGGAGAAGAAAATGAGGCTGGTGACCTTAAACAGCCATCCCTCACTCAAATCAAAGTCAACTGCAAGTCATGTCATCTTTTCACTGATGTCATGGTCCTCTTCAAAAACAAAGGACAAACAATCCACTCCACTCCTGCTCTCTTAGGCCAAATACAAGTAAACTGCCTCCCTCTATGAAATATTCTTTTAAATACTTGAAGACAGGAATCATGTTGCCTCTAGATCATCTCTTCTCTAACCTAAACTGACCCATTGCCTTCAAATAATCCCCTTATGTAATAATTTCCAATCCTTGCTCTTCTAAATATACTTTTCCCCTGGACATACTTCAATTTGTCATTCTCTTTCCCAAACTGTAGTACCCAAAATTGAACACAATATTCTAGGTGTGATCTACCCCGGGACAAGAACATCAGGTTGATTATGAACCTAGTCCTAGTTATTGTGCCTAGGAAGGCAACCTGAATGAAGTGCGGTGTGAATATGGCAGTGTGGTATTGTCTAGTCCTAGCCTAGAAGCATTATTAAGAGGTGCACCTGAAACCCCTTATTGACTTACCTCTCTGTTCTCTTTTTTCAGGTTTCTCTCTCTCTCTCTCTCTCTTTCTCCCTCCCTTCCTTTTTCTTCCCTCCCCCTCTCATTAGTTCAAACCCCCATGTTTCCCCACAGGCTTCCCTAAGTTTTGACCATCTTAAATCAATGGAATTGACAAGTCAATATTAATGGTCTTGTGATTTGTTAGCAGTACCAAATAGCACAAAAAATACAAAGACACAATCCATAACAGGCTGCTGGAGGGTTGCAGTCAGTGTTGAATTTTTCTTTTTTTTTTTTCTCACCTCTCCTCCCAGCTGGTTTGAAGTGCATGGAAGGAAAAGGGATTGAGGTTTAAACCCTGGGGGGAAATTTCCCTTGTACTGCATTCTGGGGAAGGAAGGGGAACAAATAAGCTGTGGACTGGATTTCTCTCATTCTCACTAACATTCTTAGTAATACCGAGTTACTGACTTGACTTGATGCTGAGCTTGGGCCACTCTCCTCCTTCTCCAGCTCTCTCCAGGCCACTCCTAGTCCAGTCTGCATCTTACCTTTCTATAAAACTCCCATACTCCCAGAGGGAAACCCTACCAGTGTGTTTATATCAAATCTGTTCTACTAGAGGACACAATTAGCTCAAAGAAAATGTATTTACTGATATGACACAATAAGAATAGCAACCAAATATTTTACCCATAAACCTGAGGCACAATCATAATACCTTCAATGTCAGTGGAAGGAATAGATACAAGGAGTTCACAAGTAGAAAAATTGGTTAGTTGGTTTTTGTCCTTTCTAGAAGAGGACCAAAATAACATCGCTATGTGGGATGGTCAAGGTAAGGTGTGTCTGACTAGTTGATCAGACTAACAGAAGCTCTGAAGGATCTACCACTGGTCAGAACAAGTAGACCATACAAACATTTGGAGTGGAGGTATCTAAATGTGCACAGCTCACGTTTCTTTTAAGCTCCTGCAGTCCTGAAGCAGAGAAGTACAAATGTAGAAAATACAAGTCGACAAGGTATGTGTGCAGAAGGGCAACTTGAGCAAAACAGTGACTTGAGAATACAGATGCTACAAAATTATAGGATTGATAATATCTACTCATTGTTCCCACTCTCTTGGCTCACATTCTCTGCTGATGCTTCTTCACTTGACTCTGCTTCGTTGGACCTTATTATATATTGCTTTAATGAATGCTACTTTACCACTTAGCTATAGTCACCCTTCACTTCAGCCTTGGGCTTGGCCAACATCACATCATAGGGTCAGCAGGAGTCTTGGTTTTGGGGCCTGCCATCTCCCAAGCAGGGTCCTGGTACTAAGCATTCAACTCTAAGCTACTCTACTTGATTCCACATCTATGGATCTGCCATATGCTTTTCTGCTACAAGATGCTGTTGCTCATTGCTATGGGGGACAGGGGTGGGGTTTGGAAAGAAGAAAAGGAGAAATACTTTCTATCCTTGCTGTACTCCACTAGAAGATGTCTTATTTCTTGGCTTTTAATCTCTTACCAAACCTATTTCCAGAGGCAAGTTCTTGTTTCTGCAAAACTTCAGTCAAATTTTCTGAATCTTTCATATACAAATAGTCCACTCTAAGTCAGAAAAGATGATACCATTAAATTTCTTTACATGTCCCAGCTACAAACTCCTTAAGTTTTGTAATTTCATTAAGTGAATTTGGGACCATTTGGTTATACTCACCCCCAAAATAAAACAGAAATTAAATATTTCATCTTTGGCATCTATTACCTTCATCCGTTAGATCCAAAGTATTTCTTTTTTCTTTCTTTTGTCCCTAACATACCTTTCTTTTAAAGCTCTTTTTATTATCCTTAGCATCAGGCAGCAGGAAAATCCCATTGTTTTATATTCATCCTAGATTACTTGCTCTTGCTTCAGTCCTTTGAAAGTCTTACAAAATTTTAATTTGATTGATGCACATTTGCCTATTTAGACAGTTCCCCATTTTCTTGCTCTTGTAATTATTTCTGTTTATGTTATTAGAACATTCTTGAGAACATTTTGTCCTTCTTGTGTTGTTAAATTTTATGACATGGAACATATCACATATTTCTGAACTCTTTAAAATTGACCATCCTGAAATCTAGGATGTGTTATAAAGGGTATCCCAAAAGTTTTAGTGCCATTTAGGTATTTAGTGCCTTAGGTATTTACTATACTATTTTATGTACTAAAGCATAAAACTATATTAAGATTTTGGGGACATGCTATATGATGCCTCCTGTTTCCTTTATCTTTTATGAACTCTGTGGAGAAGTATTCACTTCCTCCCCCAGTCCCTTACTGTAGTAACCATTTCCTCCTTTTTGTCCAGAACTGGGTTCAGATAGCAATTTCCTCTTCCTAGTTTAGAAGAATATGATCATTCATAATCATTTGACAGAGAAGTATGTTAGCAGATGTGTAGGTAGCTGAAGTCCCCCATCACTACCATATCATGACCTCAGTATAGGTTTCTGATCTATTGCCTGAGCTCATCATCCATTTCCTCCTTCTATCTAGATGGTTTCTATTATATTCCCAGAAGACTATTGCTTCTATCTCTACTTCCAGTGATTAGAACCTAAAAATTCTGTATCATGTTTTTCCCTTGCTCATGAATTTTCTTTCATGGTATGTATCTTCTTTGATACAGAATGCTACTCCATTGCCCTTTTCTTCTAGCCTGCTCCTTTAAAAGAAATCAATATTTCCAAATTGTTTTTCAATCATCTAAGCCAATCTATTTCTTTATTTATATTTTATATTTATTTATATATTATAGACAAAATATTATTTGTTTAATGAGTTCCTTATTTCTAATTTAATCACTAGACCTCTTTTGTTCCTCTTGAAATAGTTTGTGTTTGTGCTGTCCATATTTCATTAAATGGGGATAAAAAAATCCATCTTGAGCTGAATTCCCTAAGAATCTTAGACTATGAGGTTTATTTCTTGGTTCTCTTGTAGAATACCCCTTTTCTAAGAAATTGGGATTGGGAATAAACTCAAAAACATATGTCTTTGCTTTGAGCTAATTTTGTTTTTTGGATAACTAATGAAGATAAATGTATAGGCTGGAGTTTATGGGGATTTTGGAGTAAGAACTCATAGCACACCTTGAACCTGGGGTAGTTGCTCCCAACCCTCTTTATCCAAATAAACTCCTCAGTGTCACATCATTTACTAAGTACAAAATACTTCAATCAAATCTCATAAGGACTTACCCTTTATAAGGTACAATTCAGTCAATCTGAATAAGATGCTTCCTTTCATTTTATTGTATTTGTTTAGAAAAATTAACTTGCATGAAATAATGAAAAGTGAAATGAGCAGTATCAAGAATATGCTGTACATAGTAACAAAAATGTTGTCCTAAGAACAACTTTTATAATTGAAATTGTCCATTTTATTATATGCAACCCTCCCTATCTCTTCTCCTACACATATAGCTGAAAGGTAATTTCTTCATTGTGCCTTAAATTTGTTTATGATACAATCTTTTATATCTATCTCATGTATCCATTTGTGGCTTTTGTTTTGGTATATGGTGAGTGCTGTAGGCATAAATCTAATTTCAGGCAGACTGCTTTCCAGTTTTCCCATATAGTCTTTGTCAAATAATTTTTGTCAAATGGTAAATCCTTTCTTTCCCCAGTAACTGGGCTATTTAGGTCTATCAAACACTAGCACCTCTGACATGAGGGCTTGCAGTGCCTTTTTTGGGGCTACTCATCAACTTTTGGTATCCACTTGATTCGCTCAACTCTTAACCCGTGATCTCAAGAAACTGTAGCATGTGCAGCAGCCACCACCCTTCCTTCCCAACCATGTCAGCAGACAGACTAAACCAGGCTGAGGGTAACAAGCTGGCCTCAAACCTACTGGTGAGTTAAGGGGGGTGTTTACCCCAAGCATGTGAAGTCTTTTCCTGGTGGAATGGGTCGATGAGAACAATTTATTCCAACAGCCATGAAGGTGGCTGTAGCAGGAGCCATGGAGTGATTAGAGCTTGGTTGGATGTCAAAGATACCAAATTATCCACTGCATCCCAACCTCATGGGTTATCTTGATTTTTGTCTTGTCCTTGGACTTTAATGACTCAGGAAGAGAGAGTGAGGCTGGTGATTTTGTGCAACTCTGCCTCATTTAATCCCATTCACCTGCAAGTGAAGAAATCACCCTATGATGTTACTGGTTCTCTTTGAAATCAAAGGACAAACAATGGTGCTTTATGCTAGTTTGCTTCTGAATGTTGTGTACCTAATCTATTCCACTGATTTCTCTCTCTCTCTCTCTCTCTCTCTCTCTCTCTCTCTCTCTCTCTCTCTCTCTCCCTCCTTCCCTCGCTCCCTCCCTCCCTCCTTCCCTCCCTCTCTCTCTCTCTCACACACACACACACAGGCACACACACACCTAGCAGAAAACTGTTTTATTGGTTATTGTTTTGCAGTACAGGTTGAGATCTAGTACTGATAGATACATTTCCTTCCCACTGTTTTCATTATTTTCCTTAAGATTCTATTTATTCTTCCATATGAATTTTAATGTCATTTTCCTAACTCTATAAAACATGCCTTTAGTAGTATCATTTTTATTACCTTGGATTGACACGATTACAAACAATTGATATTTATTTAATCATTTAACTCTGCTTTATTTTTGTAAACAGCATTTTACAGTTGCATTCACATAATTCTTAGGTACATCTTAGTAGATATATTCATATTTTATATATTATATTATATATGATTATTTTTTATAGTTTTTGCAGCTGCTCTGAATGAAATTTCCTTTCCCACATTTTCTACATTTTGTTCACAAAACATAGGAATGTTAATTATTTGTGTGAATTTATTTTATATGCTGTAGTTTTCATGAATGTATTGTTTCAATTAACTTTTAGCTGACTAGGGTTTTCTAAATTAAAGCATCTTATCTCTACAAAAAGCAATAATTTTATTTCCTCTTTGCCTATGCTTATTCCCTTAATTTCTCTATTTTGTTTTTCTTATTACATCTAGTATTTCTAGCACTATGTCAGATAGTAGTACTAATAATGGACATCCTTACTTTATCCCTAATCTTATTCTTAGAAACCCTGTAAATTTGTTCCATTACATTTAAGTTTTGCTCTTGAGTTTCGATATTCATTTAGTAAATATTATTGACTATATTAAGTAAATGTCTACTTCATGTTATATTTTTTAGAATTTTTAAAATAAAAACAGGTGCCAGATTTTTGTCCAGTTTTTTTAAATAGCTATTGATATAATCCCATGTTTTTTAAAAAATTATTCATACTATTACATTTACATTCTCCATTATATTGAACCAACTCTGTATTCCTAGTATAATGTATACTTGGTATAATGGTATACATAGTTTTTAATCTTTCTAATATGTTGTATTTTACTTTGTAATATTTAAAAATTTTGTGTATCAGTGTTTATTAAGGATATCAGTATGTAGTTTTATTTTCTGCATTATCTCTCCTGGTTTAATCAGGGTCATATCATAGAAAGAAACTGACAGGATCTCTTATTTTCTTATTATTTCAAACAGCTTATATAATATTGACCTTGCTCTTCGAATGTTTCATAGAAATCACTTGTAAATCTATCTCGTCTTGGGGTTTTTCTGTGGGAGTACATTAATGGCTAGTTCAATTTCTATTTCTGTTACTGGATTTTTTTTAGAGATAACCTGGGTATTTTGAATACTTTTGAATGATCATCCATGCTCTCTGAATTCTTGGTTTTGTGAGTATAAAATTGGGTAGAAAAGATTCTGATAATTTCCTTTATTTTCTCTTCAGTTGTGAGTTCTCCTTTTTTGTTTTAATATGATTTGTTTTCCCTCTCCCTTTTTAATAAATCAACTTAGCTAGCTGTTTTTTAAACAAAAAAACACAACTCCTGGTTTTTTGGTATATGGTGAGTGCTGTAGGTATAAATCTAATTTCAGGCAGACTGCTTTCCAGTTTTCCCAAATAGTCTTTGTCAAATAATTTTCATCAAATAGTAAATCCTTTCTTTCCCCAGTAAGTGGGCTATTTAGGTCTATCAAACACTAGCACCTCTGATGTGAGGGCTTGCAGAACCTTTATCAGGGCTACTCATCAACTTTTGGTATCCACTTGATTCACCCAGCTCTTACCCATGATTTCAAGAAGCTGTAGCATGTGCAGCAGCCCCCATCCTTCCTTCCCAACCATGTCAGCAGACAGACTAAACCAGGCTGAGGGTAACAAGCTGGCCTCAACCTATTGGTTCACATACTCAAGCATGTGAAGCCTTTTCCTGGAGGAATGCGTCAATGAGAATTTATAAATTGCTCCTGAGCAATTTGTAAAATGCAATAATATGGAAAAGACAAACAACTTTGAAAGAATTAGGAACACTAATTTGCATAGTGGCCAACCATAACTCCAGAAGGCTAATGATAAAACATACTACACATCTCTTGATAGAAAAATGAAGAACTCAAAGTGTAGAATGAAGCATTTTGGGGGTAAATGGTCAATGCAGAAATTTGCTGTGCTTGAAAATATGTATTTTAACCAGCATTTTGTTTTTCTTTCATCCACAAGGGTAGAGCTGAGATGGGAGAGAAAAAGGGTGGATTCTTGCTTATGAGAAACAAGATAACATTTTTAAAAATCAGCCTCTGGCTTCTTTTTTTTTTTTTATCAATTTAATGACTTTTTGGCTTTTAATTTTACAAATCTCTTCTTTAGTTTTCACAGTTTCTCTTCTGTTTCTTAGTTGGGGGGTTTTAAGTTGTGTGCCAAATTCATTGATTTATTCTCTCTCTTTTTCAAATGAAAATTTTGCGGGGGGGATATAAATTTTCCATTAAGAACTGCTTTTGCTGCATTACATCAATTAATTGTGATATGCTGTTTCATTAATGTAATTTTCTTTTATGAAATGTTCTATTATTTCTGTAATTAGTTCTTTGATCTACTAGTTCTTTAAATTTATGATATACTCCAAATACTTTTTAATTCTTTTCTTAAGAGCTCTTCATTGGATATACTTTTTATTTCATTGTAACCAATAAACAATATATTTAGTATTTCTGCTTTTCTCTATTTTTGAGAGATCTTTGTACTTTAATAAATGGTTAGCTTTTGTAAAAGTGTCATGTACATCTTATAAGCAAGTTAATTCCTGTTTCAGTAATTGATAGAAATTTATCATTTACAATTTTCTAAAGTTCTATTTGTGTTTTTAGCTTTTTTCTTATTTATCTTTTAATTTTATTTGTCTGAGAATGAATGGTAAACATTAAGGTCCCTTGCCGTTATAACAGCATCTATTTCACCCTCTAATTTGCTTAGCATTTCCTTTAAGCATTTAGATGTTATGGTATTTGATGCATATGTATATATACTTTATATACATAATATACATATGTGTGGATATGTATATATATATATATATATATATATATATATATATATATATGAATGAAGAATTGATATTGACTCCTTGTCTCTGTTGCTTTTAAATATAATGGAATTTCTCTACTGATCTCTTATCATATTTGTATTTACTATATAGCCTTATCTAAAATCATGATTTGTTGTGCTTGCTTTTTTGAGCTCAGCTAAAGCCTAATCCATTTTGCTAGAACCCCTCATTTTAAGTCTGTGTGAATCTTTATGATTCAAGTGTGTTTTTTTCTAAATAAAATATTGTCAGATTCCATTTTCCAACGGATTCTGCGATCTTTATTTTGAGTGAGATCTATTTAGATTCAATATAATTGTTACATATGTACTTCTTTCCATTCTGTCCTCTTATATTTCTTCCTCTCTTTGCTCCCACCTCCCTCTTTACAAATCAGATGGTTAAAAGAGTTTGACTGATACTTGTGATCTATAGATTAAGTGGCTTTTTTCTGCCCTATTGCAGCCCTGCCCCTGATGTCAGATTTTTATCTTTTCCTCCTTTCGATTCCCCATTCACATTCCACTCTTCAACATTCAAGTTGGTTTTGCTAATATTTAGTCTATTACCTATCCTGCCCTCCCTTAGATCCTTGTCTTCCTTCTATATCCCTATGCTCTCCTATTTCCCTTTTGAATTTAATGTTTTTCTATACTGAAACCTATGTGTTTATGTAATTGTGTTCCATGTCCTTTTATCTGATTCAGATAAAAATAAAGTTCATGGGATTCTTATTCCTTCCTACCACTTCCTCCATGATATATAGTCTTCATTATTATGCGATAGTGATTTCCCCCCTTTTCCTCCTCTTTTCTTTCTCAAGATAGTTTTATGTATCTCATATTTTTATATTCTCCTAAGATGACCAAAACAACAAAATCACCCACAATCTGTCACTTTTACTTTTCTTTGTGATCTTAGAGATATTATAATTATGAGAAGACATTTGTTTCTTATCCCTTGATTAACATGTAAGTAATTAATCTCTACATCTGTCCATTAACTGTTATGTTAAGTAAATTTGTGTGTTTCTCTTGGGTGCTTGCATTTTAATTTAAAATTTATTTTCAGTTCTAGCCTTTTTCATCTGGAATGCTTCAGTGTCTTCTGTGTCATGAGATAGGTAGATAGATAGGTATATAGACAGACAGACTGATAGATAGATAGATAGATAGGTGGACCATTTATTTAACATTTACTGTGAGGCAGGCAGTGTGCAAAGCACTGTGGATACAAATATGAGCAAGGAAATTTATTTATATTCTGATGGAGGAAGACACATGAATGGGAGTTGGAAAGTAGGAATGTGGAGAATGGCACAGAGAAGAACAAGTTGAAAAAATATTGAGAGTCAAGAGCTGAGCCAGGAAAGATATGGGCATGGATGAACTGGTCTCTTAGTGGTGCTAGTCAGAAACTCACCTATCAAAGAATGAGTTCATTTTTTTCCTTGTAGGATTGTACTTAGTTTTGTTGGCTAGCTTATCCTAGATTGTAAGTCTTTATTTTTTGCTTTTTAGAATCTCATATTCCAAGCTCATGGAGAAATAGTGTTGAAATCATAATGCATATTTGGGGAGGATCATAAAATACTTGGTGGAGAGATTCTCTTGGGGTCGTTTAAAAACCAAGCAAAGGAGCTTCAATTTTAATCAAGAGTCAGTATAGAACCATTGTCAGTTTTTGAGCAACAAAATTATAGACAACTTGGTGTAGGGGCTAGAGAGCCATCCTTAAACCTGTGAAGACTTGGGTTCAAATCCTGCTTCTGCCATACATTTGTTATGTGACCCTGGGCACATCACTTAATCTCTTATTGTGCTGGGCAACTCTGTGAAACACTAAAGTTGTAGAGGAAGTGCCAGTCTGCATGAGTAGAGATAACTACCTCACCTGGAATTTCCTTGTAGGAACGAATCATAAGCCAGTCCCCTTTCTCTTAAATGGTAGAACCAGATCTTTGTGGAAGAAAATGTATTCTGTTAGCAGTGTGAAGGAAGGATAGAAAGAAGGATGAGTACAGTAAAAAAGATTTAGAAGAAGGCTATTGCAATAGTCTAAGGGGGATGATAATAGAAAGGAGGACTAGATGCTAAAACTATTACAGAAATTGAATAGATAGTGCCCAGTAAGTTTTTACAAGGGAGAGCTAAGGTAAAGTTACAGTTAAATCTCATTTACAAACATGGGAGATTGGGTGAACGGTGTCATAGACTAGTGGTGGTTTGCTGTTCTTCATTCTTGAAGAGGGCTAAAATGACATCACCATGATAAAGTCCAACTGTGGCTGATCAGACCAATATGAGCTCAGAATGCTCTACCACAGGTTGGGCACAGATAGTCTGTGTGAATATTTGGGTGGCTACTCCAAATTTGCACATCCTAAGTTTCCTTTGTGCTGTCTCAATTCTGCTTTCCTCATAGGGCACAGCACCCTTTCTGATGTGGGCAGGCCTTGCTGAGCAGTCCTGTGCCAGTGTCTCCCCTGGTACAGTCAAATCCAAAGTTCTTGAGAGAGACCTTGAGAGTGTCCTTGTATCGTTTCTTCTGACCATTGTGATCACCTGCCCTATGTGAGTTCTCCATAAAATAGTCTTTTCGGCAAGTGTACATTTTGCATTCAAATAATGTGGCCAATCCATCGGAGTTGCACTCTCTGAAGCATAGTTTGAATCCTTGGCAGTTTAGCTGGAGCAAGGACTTCAATGTCTGGTACCTTATCCTGATAGGTGATCCTCATAATCTTGCTGAAACAGTTCAAATGGAAGCAATTCAGTTTCCTGGCATGGAGCTGGTAGATTGTCCATGTTTCACAGGCATACAACAATGAGGTCACCACAGTGTCTCTGTAGACCTTTAGTTTGGAGTCAGTCTGATACTGCTTCTATCCCAAACTTTTCTTCAGAGCCTCCCAAACATTGAACTAGCTTTAGCAAGTGATGAAGCAGCAGGTGCGGATACACTGGAAGCTATAGTCACAACCTTGCACACTGGCAGCCCTGGCCGTACAGTCATTTCTCACTAGGAAGGAGCAGTGGGACTCGGCAGCCCCCTGAGTGTTTGAGTAGCCTTTTAAGGATCACACTGCTCACCTCCTTGTGTGAGGAAGGGGTCCAGAAAAGGTGCCCTAAACATTGTCTGCTTACTCAACCCTGGCTTGATTACTGCTGGCAGGCAAGGAATCTCACCGTGTAGTCAAAACACAAAAAATGTACAAAATGTACAAAAACATCTGCAAAGATGATTCCACTCACCATCGGCACATAGAACGTGCTCACTCTAATAGACAACACAAAATCCAGTAGACCTGAAAGATGAACTGCTCTTGTTGCAAGAGAACTCAACAGGTATCACAGCCAAATAGCAGCCCTGAGTGAAACAAGACTGGCAAATGAAGACCAGCTTACTGAAGTTGGAGCTGGATACACATTTTTCTGGATTGGGCACAGAGAAGGGAAGCATGATGTTTTCATCCATATTGTCAAATGCTTTCAATGATGATGAAGGATGACCTTGATGTCATCAAGGTCAACTACTATGGTAATTTCTTCAATTTGAAGAGGCTACAAGCCAAGACCAAAGTGGAGGGAGTGTTGGCGCATGATTTTGTGTTTGCAGATGATTATGCACTCAATATAGCCCCTGAGGCTGAGATGTAACAAAGTTGGATCAATTCTCTGCTGCCTGTGCTAATTTTGGTCTAATAATGAACACCAAGAAAACACAGGTACTCCATCAGCCACCACCACAGCATCCATATGTGGAACCATCAGTTACAATAAATGGAGAAGTTTTGAATGCTGCGGATAAGTTCACTTACCTTGGTAGTGTACTTTCCAGGGAGGTACACATTGAGAATGAGTTTGATACATGCACAGACTAGTAAATTTGGAAGAAAGATCACATCTAGAGTGAAAATAAAGAGCATGATTTTAGATTGGCTTTGAGGTGTCAGTGAGATATCCTGGTAGAAATACCTTGGAGACAGTTAAAAATAAGAGGAATTAGAATATGAAAAGATCTTGCAGTCCAATCACTAATCCACATTTTATGAATTAAGAAACTGAGGCTAAGCAAGAAACTTATCCAAGGTTATATAAATAGTAAGAAAAAGAGTTGGGAACAAATCCAAGTTCTCTGAATTCAAGCTCTGTATTCTTGCCATTGCTCCATGCTAATGTAGAAAAGAGAGAAAGCAATTTGAGAGTCATCTGCATAAAGAAATTAAAATATGAACTTACCAAAGGAGAGAGAGTAAAGAAAAGAGGTCTAAGGACAAAGTCTTTGGAAATACCAATACTAAAGGACCAGAAAAAGAAGATGGAGTCAGCGATAGAGATGGAGAAAGTAGCATTATAGAGGTAGGATGAGAACCAAGAGATTGTTACATTTCTGAAGCTGAGGGAGCAGTAAACTCTTGAAAGTGATACTCAATGGTGTCAGAAGTTGAAGGGAGGTAAGATGGTGAGCCCTAACAAAAGGCCATTGGATTTGGTGATTGGGAGTTGATCTTAGAGAAAGCTAGTTTTGGTCAGATCATAGAACAGCAAGAGGCTGAGGAGAAAGCCTCAAGCTCTCACAGTGAAGCTGGTTAGTGAGGAAGAGGAGACCTTGGGTATAGGCAACTTTTTCAAGTGAGCAGCTAGGTGGTACAGTGGATAGAGCACTGGACTTGGAATCAGGAAGACTCATCTTCATTGAAATTCAGCCTTAGACGCTTACTACCTAGGCAAGTCCCTTAATTATATTTGCCTCAGTTCCTCATCTGTAAAATGAACTGGAGAAAGAAAGAGCAAATCACTCTAATACCTTTGCCAAGAAAACCCAAGTGGGGTCATGACGAGTCAGACATGACTGAAACAACTCAGCAACTTTTTCTGGTTTATCGGTGAAGAGGAAGAAAGGATGGGACAGTAATTAGATGTACTAGGGACAAGGAAAGTTGTTTTTCATTTTGCTTTGTCTTTATTTGGTTGGAATTGAGGAGATTCAAGTATATGTTACAAGATGATTAGGAGTCCATGGTAGAGAAGATAAGTAAGGAACAGACAATGACCACGGAACCAGATTGATAACTCACATGTTGATAAGTGTCATCCTACTTATGACTAAATTTTGTGTTGGAGTGTTTCCTATTTGCAATGGTATTTTTAGAAATATTTAAATTATCTTAACTACACATATTTTTACAAACCATTTCCAGCACAAAAAAGAAATAAAATATTTGGCACATGAATGGATATATTAGAGTATTTTTTTCTGACAAAATGACTGAAATAGGTATTTCCTACTTGAAAGTTGAAATGTTTTTTGACAAAGAAAATGGATCCACAAAACAAATGCTTTGATGTTTATTTCCAAACAATCCTTCTGAAACAAGGATATCAATAAACATTTATTAAGTACCTACTATGTGCCAGGCACTATGCTAAGCACTAGATTTACAAACAGAGGCAAAATAACAGTCTCTGGTCTCATAGCGCTTACAGTCTAATTGGGCAGACAACATATAAACAAATGTATACAAAGCAAGATAGCTACAGGATAAATAGGAATAATTAACAGAGGGAACTGGAATTACAAGGAGTTCCAAAAGGCTTCCTGTGTAAGAGGAGATTTTATTTGGGACTTAAAGAATATCATGGAGATGAGTAGGTATCCTAGAGGAAGGAAAGCATTCCAGGCATGGAGAACAGCCAGAGAGAATCCCTGGAGCCAAGAAATGTCTTGTTGGTAAAATAGCCACGAACTAAGGGATTGAAGCATATATGTCAGTGAATACAGTGTTAGAAAACTGGAAAGGCAAAAAGGAATCAAGAATGAAGGGCTTTGAATGCCAAATGGATCATTCTGTATTTGATCCTGGGAGCAGTAGGAAGCCACTGGAGTTTACTTGGAATATGGTTGTAAATGTTGACATACTGTGTAGTCTAAATGAAATGAAATTTAGATGTCAGATTTACCAAAAGTAAAGGTTGACAAATAGGCAAGTAGGTGTGGTCATTTTGTCACTTAAAGATTCCCTTTGTTTGAATTGCTAATTGTTAATTCCTAATTGATCATAACTGCAGTTCTGAGCTCTGATGAACTCTGAAATTCATGGAAAAGCTTCATTATGTTAAAATCTGGCAGCATGCCACCGTAAAAAGAGTTTTAGATTCAGTCATCGCAGGATTCTAACTCCAAATTTCCTGACTGTGTGATTGTGAGCAAGTCACTTAACCTCGCTGAACCTCAGATTTCTCATCTGTAGAATGGGGATAATATTGCTTATATTACCCACCTCAAGAATAGTGGTGAGAAAAGAACACCATAAATCTTCAAGTGCCACTTACATGTGAAATCTTCTTGTTAGATTAATAATTAATCTATAACTTCACCATCATAAATGGTGAATATGTCTTAACAAAGAAGTAGAAGAAGGAAAGGAAAGAATTTAAAGTCTGAAGGTTTAGGTTCAAAAACTTGCTTCTTCTATTTATTGGGCAAATAGCTTCATTTCTCTGGATCTCAGTTTCATGATTTGAAACTAGGGCATTGGATTCAAAGACCTCTGTGGTATATGCATGATATATCTGCCATATAGTTAGGCTAGGTTTTCCTTAAAAGACAATGGAATTATCCTCAAGATTTAATTGACCCAGGGGACTAAGCCATTGGTATAGCTTCCTGGTGGTCTAAGTATAAAAAAGTATTGGGAATTAAGAGCTCCTACTTGAAACTTCTAACTGGCAGACAAGCATGGGAAACACTGAGGCAGGGATTTGATGCTGTATGTTTGCTGAATGGCCTTTACCTTTATGACTAATTTCATTTCTTTCCAATCTTGAACTTGAATTGTCAGACTTGTGTCAGTCAGGTCTGACCTAGAACAAGGTACCTCTAAGGTACCTTTCAGTCCTAAATCCCTGGTCCTATTAAACTGTAAAAATACTGTAGACCAGGACTGACTCAGGCCAATCTGGTGGTTCAGGTTCTGAACTGGAGTGAATCAGGACACTTGTAGACTTTCCAAACAAAGCTGTGTACTTAGCCATAACATCAATTGGATATTCAGCCAGAATTCAGCACTGGTTCAGGTAGAGGGAGCCCATGGTGAACTCTTTTATCCCTGTAAGCAAATGAGTTTGATCAGCAGGATGTGTTGGGACAGCTATTTGTTCCTCATGGGCTGATCTTTTTATGTCCTAAATGACCTGGAAGATGGAAGCCTTAGCCCTTTGGCCCAATTAAGTCTCAGTGACAGTTTTCCTTCCTTTAGACATCCCTCCACCCCCACCGCTCCCCCGCCTCCCCCAGCCCAATTAGCCTAGCCTAAATGGCAGGGATATAGTATATACTATATCTGTAAAAACAAGAAAAAAAACTGCTTTAGAGTACAAAATCATTGAATAAGAAGAATAAAAATGGGCAACTTCAGATGTTCTTCCAGATTTACCAGTCTTTCAGTATTTTCACATCTTAAAAGTCACAGATAACTATACTTGTGTTAGACATTTAATATTGTGCTCATCTTCAAATCAGTGCTGTCAAATTTGCATGCTGCAACTTAAAAGTTTGCATACTATTCCATCATAACCCTAAATGACAGTAAATTTTTGTCTAAGAAAACAAAGCATTTCTAAAATGGGTACTTCATATCCTTTAGAAATCAAGCTAGCTCTGTTTGTATTTGTTACAGGGGAGGGCTTTCTAGGTTGAGAAATTGAAAAGTGAGGAGTAATGATAGTAATGAAAAAAGAAGAAAAGACCTCCAACCAAACATTTTAAGAGTACACATCAGACAGCAAAAGGCCATTCATAGGGGGACACAAGCTAACAAAATAGTTTTGTTACTATGGTAAAGTTTAATATACACTTTTAACACAAACCACTTAACAGAAGCTCACAGTTTCATGTACAATCTTCTTTTCTTTTTTTCTTTGGATATTGAAATGATCATATTTGCTTCTGTTTGTTAATTTCATAATAAAACAGTTAAAAGAAATTAAGCTCGGATTTCTAAAACAATTGAAAGAAAACTCAATGAGAAACACTCAACCTACTGGCCATCTCATGACATTTAAAAATTTAACTGAGGTATTGATTTTCTTTGTGTTGAAATCAATGTTAACCGTTTAACAATAGCTAACCCGATTACTAATGATCCCACAATTAACACAAGTACACAAATCTTTACTTCAAGTATATATTAAGTTGGTTTTAGGAAGTCATTCCTTCTTTCTGTTCTGAGACTATTGATCAAGTCTGTCATAATTTCTTCCCAAATGGAATTCCGGCTTTTATATTAGAAGAAGGAAGTAAAAACATCTCCTAAAAGAGATATCAAGCTTCACTGACTGGATTAAAAGGCCAATACAAAAGTGGAAAAGAAAATTGAAGTCACATCAAAAGGTCAGAAGGAAAACTGGATAAAGCAAACATTTTATTCGGTCTTTTATTTTGGTCTCTATAATATTTTTATTTGAGGGATAGCATGGTGTAGAGGCACTAACCTCAAAGCCTAGATTCAAGTCTTGCCTGTGGCATAATAGATATGTGACCCTGGGCAAATCAATTTAGATTCTCTTAGGCAACTTTCTCTAGAATATAAGATGCAGAGAAAGTGTTGACTTGTATTAGCAGAAGTTTACTCACCCAAGAACTTTCTGCACCCTTGAATTCACAGGCTGAATCCCTATCCCTAATATTTTCATCTCTACAATATTTTTCATGCTTGCATCTATGATCCAGGTCTGGAGATGATAGATAGTATGTCGAACAAAAAGAATATTATAATTCTCATAAGCTTGATGCTGTGGTCAAGATTTATCAGCATAATGGTAAACCCAGCCAAACTTGGAATCTGTTGAAAAACTTGAACAAATCTCACTGTCAGCAATGTCAGCAGCCTTTAAAGTCAATGATAAATTTATAAGCAAAGAGGGATAAAGTTTTATAATTTTATAGTTAGCTAATGAGGGGTAAGGATTCCAAAAAGGGGAGGTGAGGAGGAAGAACATTTCAGACATGGAAGACAGTTTATACTGTCAGAGGACTGAGATGGAATGTCAAGTCAGTCATTAAGCATTTATGAAGTACCTACTATATATCAGGCACTGTTCTAAGTTCTGGCTGAGGATACAAACAAAGAAAAAAGACAGTCCCCATCCTTGAGGCACTCACAATCTAAAGGAGAAGACAACAGGCAAATAATTATGTACAAACTATAGACAGAATAAATAAGAAATAATCAATAGAGGAAAAGCATTAGAATTAAGAGGAATTTGGGAAAGACTTCCTGTAGAAGGTGAGACTCTTAACTGGGATTTGAAGGAAGCCAAAAACAGCAGGAGGCTGAGATGAAGATGGAGACAATTTCAAACATGGGAGACATATAATGAAAATTCCAGAGTTGAGAGATGGAGTATCTTGTTCCAGTAATAGTAAGAAGTCCAGCATCACTGGATCAAAGAGTAAGTGGGGATTGGGGGTATAAGGTATTAGAAGACTGTGATGACATCAGGGAGCTCGATTATGAATGGCTTTAGATGTCAGAAGATTTTTAAAATTTGATCCTTGAGGTGATAGAGAGCCACTAGGGTTACTGAGTGAGTGGTGGGGGGTGAGTGATATGTCAGACAAGTGCTTTAGGCTCAATGGAGGATGGGCTGGATGAAATAGGGAGAGACTGGTGGCAGGCAGTCACATCAGTAGGTTATTGTAATGACCTGGGGATGAGAAGAGTTTGAGGAAGCAGCAAGTATGGGGATTTGGCTGGAAGGTAGCATTGTGATGGGGCAGTAGTAATGTGGAATAAGTCTGGAAAAATAAATAAATAAAATCTAAAGAATGGGCTGGAGCCAGCTTGTGAAAAACTTTTAAATGCCAGGCAGAATACTTACTTAATTTTAGAAGCAAAAGGAAGATACTGGATGTTCTTAAGTAGGGGAATTACATCATCAGAGCTGCTCTTTATGAATAATGCCATTTTGGCGACTGTCTGGAAAATGGATTGGAGAGGTAAGAGGCTAGAGTCAGGGGAACCAATTAAGAGATGACTGTGACATTCCGGGTGAGAGGTGATGAGGGCTTGAACTATGGTGATGGTCACGTAAGTAGAGACAAAGGGAGAGATGTGAAGGATGACGAGGCAAGAAGTTAAAAAAAGTAAAAAAAAAAACTTGGGGAGCTGGAAGGATGGTAGTGCTTTCAACAGAAATAGGAATATTGGGAGAAAAATTACTTTTTTTACATGTTGAGTTTGAGATGCATATGAGAAATCAGTAAGATGCAACATGGCATAGTAAAGAGAATGCTGGATTTAAGAGTTTGGAAGAGCTGGGTTCAAATCCTCTTTTTACACTTACTATTTGTGTGACCCTGAGCAAGTCATTTAACTTCTTGGAGCCTCAGTTTCCTTAGCTGTAAAATTAGGAAGACTTATGTGTACTAGGTAGCTTTTAGTGATCCTAAAAGAAGAGAATTTTAGTGCAAGGCATCAATGGGATAGGGAAACATTGAATTTCCTCTATCATTCTATTGTTTCTTTGGAGCAAAATTATCTTTCCCTAATTTGGGGTTTGGTATATTGTGCCTTTGTGGGAGCAGCTAGGCGGTGCAATGGATGGAACTTCAGGCCTGGAGTCAAGAAGACCTGAATTCCAACCTGGCCTCAGACACTTACTTACCTTGTGACCTTGAGTAAGTCACTTAATCCTGTTTGTGCCTCAGTTTTCTAATCTGTAAAATGAGCTAGAGAAGGAAATGGTAAACTAAAATACTCAATATCTCTGCTGAGAAAACCCTAAAAGGGGTCACAGAAAGTCAAAAATGACTGAAAATGACAAAACAACAAGATATTATACCCCATAAGTAATGTACACCATAGTGTGAATTTATTTGTCAGAATCTTTCCTGAGAAAATGTTTTGATGGGGCAAGAGGTCAAAAGGGCATGGGGCAAGTGACTGGAAGAGGAAAAAACTATCAAAAAAGATCATATTCAAAACTATAGGGTCCTGATTACAAATTTTCCTTACTTCATAAAAACACAACCACAAAAGTATGATGCTGTTGGTTTTAAATGGTTTAAGGTATTGGATTATAAAGGTGTAGCATGGTGTAGTCAGTCAACAAACACTAAGAAAATGCCTACTATATGCAAGATGTTATGTTAGGCAAAGCCAAGAATAAAACCATCTCTCTCTTCAAGTAGTTTGCATTCAATCAATAATAAAAGAGTGCTGATTTTAAAGTCAATAGAGAATTACGTAACATTAAGAACTGTTGTAGGATCTCTAAGGACTGGGGTGTTGTACCCATGCATCCTACTAGGTCTGGTATCTAATGGGAGGGCATTAGGATCTCTGTTCTTTCACTCTTGTCCATCTTCTCTATCCTAGTGGGACAAATTTATTTATAGCTTAGGCTATGGCTCATGCCCAGTATTTTCTCTCAAAAAGGGAAAGTAAAAAGGTACTCAATGTATAATGTGAATCAGCCCCGAAATAGATAATCTATTCCTACATACAATGTAAATGCTAAACATAAAGGATATTAACAGAATGATTTAAAACAAGATTTGGTAACAAATTGTTATTGTTATAATCTGCTAATATTTAAAGCTCATCAGAACATAGAGCAGATGGCAGAACTGCTAATTAAGCATTTTATATTTCACCCTTTGCATTGCAGTCCAAACGATGATGGTACTTGTCTCCCGGCAAACTGGCTGGGGTTGGGCCAATCTGGATTTCCTCTTCAAATTATTGAGTAATCCTCTCTTGATACTGCTTAGCTCTGACATGATCTAAGACTCTAAACTTCTTGAACTCACTTGGTTGCCCCGAACCCTAGAAATGACCATCTTAGGATAGATACTTGTTCACCTAAGATAAAAAAAAAATAGAAACAAAAGTAGAAAAGTCAGTCAGGGACTTGGATGTCAACGTATCCATTTAATTCCACTTCCACTAGTTGCCATATGGTTAAAGTTGCCATGATGCTAATCCACGATAGACACTCTCTTTTCATTGATAAAGCAACCTACACAACAAACCTCCCCCCACAACCCCTGCCATAGGATAGAAGAAGACCAAGTGATGCCAGAGATGGCATTCACTATACCTGGATCAGATCCTTCACCTGATACATGGTTATGGGACTATGGGCAGGCCACTTCCCACTTCTCTAAGCTTCAGGTTCCTTATTTTTAAGATAAGGATAATAAGACCAGTAGTGCTTCCCTTACACGGATATCATGTTCAATGAGATAATTTCCATAGAGTGCTTTATAAACATTTAAAAAGTTACATAAGCAACTGTTATTATTTCCTCAGAAATCTATTACCCTTTTATTTTTTTTAAAAAAAGAGAGATTTGACATTGGAAAATATACTAAATATTTATATGTTAGATCCTAAAGGTAGAAGAGAAAATGGACCAGAGTGAGAAAGATGTTTATAGTCTTTGGCAGCTTCCTTAGGATCCTGATATGTAAGAAGGTTTGCTTAGATCTCTATATCAATTAAGAAGCCAACAAATATTTATTAAGCACTTACTCTGTGCCAGGTGCAGTTTTAAGCACTGGGGATTGAAAGGCAAAAGTGAAATAGCCCTTGCCCTCAAGAAACTTACATTTAGATGGGGAGGGCAAAATGTGAATCTATAAAAAATATTCAAAGTTTATACAAGTTATGCTTGTACATAAAATATATACAAGTATATACAAGTGTATACAATTATACAACATGAATACAAATTAATGGGGGAAACACTAGTAGTTGGCTAAGGTGATTGGAATGTTGTATGTGAGGAATAGCAAATAGGTCCATAGCATATAACTGGACATGAGAATTTGCTGAAGGGAGTAATATTTAAGAAGACTAGAAAGGAGGAAGAATCCAGATTGCAAAGGACTTTAAGTGCCAGACAGAGGAGTTTATATTTGATCTTAGATGTAACAAAGATTCACTGGAAAACTCCATTTTCCTAAGTCAGTGGTGTGGATGAAACTGTTTTGGGACAATCATTTTGGTGGCTGTGTGAAGGATGGATTGGCATGGAAAATGATGAAGCAGGGAGAATAAAAGGTTATTTTATTTGTACTAAGAGTCCACTGCAGTAGGTCTAGGCAAAAAGTGATGAAGAACTAAACTGAGGTCATAGATGTGTGAAAAGAAAATGCGTGCAAAGTGCCATGAGGACAGAAGCAACAAGATTTGGGAACCTATTGGATGTGTGGTGAGTAAGGGTAAGGAGTCAAGGATAATATTGAGGTTGTGAATCTGAATGACTTAAAGGATGGCATCCTGAGGACATTTTGGAATAGTACTGAGGAATTTTGGAAGAAGGTAAAATATAGGTTTTGGTGAAAAGATAATGAATATTTATTGGACATATTGAGTTTAAGATGCCAACAGGCTATTCATTTTGATGTATCTAAAGGGCAATTGGTGATTCAGGACTGGAGATCAGATGAGAACCTAGGATTAGATATAGAGATTTGGGGATCATCTACAGAGAGATGATAGTTGAACTCATGGGAACTGATGAGGTCATCAACTGAAAATTGAAGTGATGGAAACTAATGTGGTCATTGAAAGAGTATAGAAAGAAAAAAGAGTCTAGGTTAGCACCATGTGTCATAGTGGGCATAATATGGATAAGTCATGAAAAGGAGACTGAGAAAGAGTTGCCAGGCAAATAGGAAAAGAACAAGGAGAGAGCAGTATAAGGAAAACACAGAGATGAGACAACATGCATGAGAGTATGATCTTCCATGGATAATGAGGGCAAACAGATGAGTTTCTTCCGATCTGTGGAACCTTGGATAACTTCCAGTGGGTTATATGTGTTCTGGCTCAGTGTTAAAGGTTTTGGCACTTTAGAATGACAGAAAATCCTTGCTCTCCTTCATTCTGTATGAGTCGGAGGATTGCATCAAAGCTGAGTTCGAAAGACTTGGTCACTGAGCCAGGAAAAGACACCTTTCTACTAAGCAAACCTTAAAAAGAGTACCTTTGCCTCTGGGCTCTTTTTTCCTCTTGTCTCCCAATCATATAGCATGTAACAATCTCTGTCTCTGTCTGTCTATCTCTCTGTTTTCTTCCCACTACTCAGCTTAAATGGTAACAGCTTGCGTGTGACATTTAGATCAGGAGCTAAGCTAGGTAAGTTTGAGTGTAGGCCTTAGGTCTTTGGTTGCTTCATCTGGTTTATATTTATTTCCTTGAGCATAGATGATTAAATGGTAAACCTGAGATGGACTTCTCTAGCTTTAGAGGCAGTCTTGTGTGTTTAAGAAGTTTTGAGTTCTTTGATCACTCCACCAATATACTATAGGAGGTACCCCTCTTCCCAGCTACTATAGCAATTTTGGAAGGGGGAAATGGCCCATTCAAGACAAGAGAAGAAGCCCAACCCCTGGCCTGACTTTCCAGAAGACATGGATCCTGTGGGAGATAGTGTAGACCTGAATTGAAGCTAAAATGATGATTCAGCCATCTAGGAAACCTCTCAGAAATATTAAGAATACTTATGTTGCTGCTGAATGTTAAAAAAAAACCCACATATTTGTGAGCCTTTTTTTGTTTTTAACTTTTTCTTTATGTGGAGGAAATGAGTAGCTGTCCTATACCTGATTTACTATATACTAAATACCCGGACATAAACTGTACCTAAGCTTAAACTCCAGAGTGGAGTCATAAAATGCCAGAGTTAGAAGAAAAAGAACCTGACCCTTCTGAGTCTAGCAACAGTTCTATGTTGTTACAAGTGTCAAATACTGAAAAGAGGTCAAGGATGAAGACTGAAAAGAGGTATTAGATTTGGCACTTAAGAGGTCATCAGAAATTTTAAAGATAGCAATTTCATTTTAGTGATTAGGTCAAAGTTATATTACAGATGGTTTAGAAAACAATGAGAGGAGAGGAAGTGGAGGCATCAAGTGTACCAGGCTACTTCAAGAAGTATGACTGAGAAAAAGAAGAGAGATATCCAGCAGAAATGGTAGGATATATTATTTTAAAGATGAGGGAGACTTGAGTAGACTTGTAGTCAACTGGGGAAGGGAGAAAGTAGATAGGGAGAGATTCATGATTAGACGGAGACAGGATGATAATGGGAATCATCTGCTAAGAAGATGGGAGAAAAGAAGATCAAGAGTACATATAGAATAGCTGACCTGTTAAGAACAAAAAGTGTCTATTTTTCAGAGCCTGGAATAGTAACAGCAAGCATTTATATAGCACCTACTGAGTGCTAGGAACTGTGCTAAGATGATATTAATATCTTCATTTTACAATTGGTTGGAAGAGGGGAGTGATTCCTCATTTGTAAAATGAGCTGGAGAAGGAAATGGCAAGCCACTCCAGTATCTTTATTAAGAAAACCCCAAATAGGATCATGAAGACTCAGACATAATTGAAAAACAATAACTTTACAATTGAGGAAACTGAGGCAAGCAGAGATTAAAAGAATTGCCCAAGGTCACATAGCCACTAACTGTCTAAGGTCAGATTTTAATTGAGATCTTCCTGATGCTAGCCACAGCACTCTTATCTACTTCACTACCTAGTGGTCTGGTGTAAAGGAGGAAATAATGGGGGATGAGGCAAAGGTGAAGCCTCTCTCACAATGTCTTACTTATACCCAAATCTTGATTAGAAGAGCTACAGATGGATAATTGGGGTACAGGACTCTATGCAGCCTCATTTTTTCATGATGGAATACTATATCCCAAAGAACAGTGCAGGTGTTAATTGGTTTAACTCCATCTTCTAGGTTAGGATGGTATCCTTCCATACAATGTTTTCTGGCATGTATCAGTGGATAAAGTTGGTTTTTGGCTTTTCCCATATCTTCAGTAACAGACTTGCAGGCTCCTTTGTGACACAACAATTATTTTTATTTTTATTTTATTTATAATAATTTTTATTTATTTATATTAATTTTATTTATTTTCAGTGTTCTACAATCACTACCATATAACTTAGATTTTCCCCCTCCCTCCCTGAGATGGTATACAGTTTTATATAGGTTCTATATGCTCATTCCTATTAAATACATTTTCACTATAGTCATGACACAACATTTTTTAAACCATAGAGAATTATGTAAATATATCATCTATTATTTGTTCCTCCTCATATCAAATTTTGGGGGTGCCAGTTTCATCCCTAACTAGCTTTGACCTAGAAGAAGTCTATGTTTCAGTTAACCTCTCTAGGTTACTATTTTCTCATCTGTAAAACAGGGATGGTAGCTGTTGTCATCAAAGTATCTATTAAATACCTATTATGTGCTGAGAAATGTATAAAATGATGGAGATACAAAGAAGGGTAAAAACAGTTCCTGTACACAAGGAGCTTACAATTTAAAAAACATGAAGCCATCAAATCCCATTGACATCATTTCCCATAAAAGTTTTGCACCTTTGCTTCACATTGATATTAGATTTCGTTCTGTCATTTATATCAGGATTCTGAATCTCATATACTAAAACAGTTCGGTAATACTTAAACTTGAATCCAGACAACAAAATCTGGAGAGGATTTTGAGAATATCTACCCACAAGATATCCCTTCACTCTTCCAAATCAACTAACCACTACAGCCACATAACAGAGGTATTGAGAAGTAGAAAGATCAGAGTAGGAAGGAAAACCAACAGTATATAGAGCTCTGGAAAGAAAAAAATACTTTGGTCGGGGAGAGAGATAATAAACTGCCTTAACTATAGTAGAAATAAATGAAGACCACTGTCACAAATCACATCCTCTATGGGTCAGTTGCATGCTTATAGAGTAGTTTGGAAGGTATCCTCTCTCTCTCTCTCTCTCTCTCTCTCTCTCTCTCTCTCTCTCTCTCTCTCTCTCTCTCTGTGTTTCTGTCTCTCTATGTGTCTCTCTGTCTCTCTCCCCCTCTCTGTTTCTTCCCTCCTTTGTCTCTCCCTCTCTGTCTCTCTCTCTCTCTCTGTCTCTGTATGAGTTTTAATAAAAATTCATGGCAATATTTTGTCTCATGAGATAGCTCTCGCTATTTGCCTTATCTGCTTTTTAGGATTGAAAAGTATAAGACAATTCATAAAATGTAAGGTATTATGCCCATTGTCAGATGTAATCCTCTTAAATATTTTCACTAACCAGATATTTTTTTTTGGTTCTCAATCCCAAATAACTGGTTGGCCCAGATTTCACTTTCTTATCCTTTCAAGTGAATAAAAACAATCTAAATGAAAAGCTTCTGTGCTGAATTCTACACTCTGTACTCAGCTCTATCTGTTCAATAAAGTACAATAGTCATTTATCAAGTGCCCACCAAGTGCAAGACATGACCTGTAATTTCAATGGTGTAGGGAGAACTCCCTTTACCAAAGTAAATCAGTAATGGTTCTAAAATTTATAG
The DNA here is from genome assembly GCA_028658325.1 of Potorous gilbertii. NCBI lineage: Eukaryota > Metazoa > Chordata > Mammalia > Diprotodontia > Potoroidae > Potorous > Potorous gilbertii. The sequence goes on from CM053769.1 coordinate 447,510,065, forward strand.
TTTTAGAGAGTTCAGGGCCCCAGGGTAGCGGGGAGGCGGGGGAGAGAAGAAAGTGGGGAGACACAGAGAGGCCGTGTGACTTGTTGAGGCAGTGTGAGTCAAAGGTAGGACTTGACCTCAGGTCCTCCTGCCTCTAAGGCCATCACATGTTCCAAGATGAGTAAGGCATTGCTAGGCACTGGCACCATAAAGACAAAATAAAGAACAGCTATTGTTTTCAAAGAATTTATTTTCATACTGGCAACTAGATAGTGCAGTGGATTAAGCACTGAGCCTAGAATCAGGAACACTTAAATTCAAATCTGAACTTAGATACTCCCTAACTGTGTAACCCTAGGCAAGTCTTTTAACCTCTGTTTGTCTCTGTTTCCACATCTGTAAAATGGGGACAATAAGAACACCTAGATCTCAGGGTTGTTGTGAGGACCAAACAAGATAATCATTGTAAAGCATTTACCGTAGTACCTGGCCCATACATTAATATTAGTTATGATAATGTTCGTATGAGTATTATCACTGTGAATTTAACATACAAACAGATAAGTAAAAATACAATCATGTAGGGAGAGTTCATTGATGACTAAGGGGAATCAGGAAAAGATCCCTCATAGGAGGTGGCACATCAGCTGAATCTGGAAATTTTATTTTAATTTAATTTAATTTAACTCCACATAATTTAATTATGTGGAAATAAGGAGAGAATGAATTTCAGATATAGAAGAAAACCTGTGCAAAGGTAGGAGATGAAATGCCAAACTAGGAGATGAAATGCCATGCCCAGGAAGAAGCTGGGTGCTTTGGTTGGAATGTAGAACACATGGTAGGAGAGTAATGTGAAATAAGCCTGGAGAGGTAGACTATGAAGGATTTTCATGTCAAGAAGAGCCTATATTTTACCTAAGCAATAAGGATCCACTGAAGGTTCTTCAGTGCAGTGAGTGACGTAGTCAGATTTGTGTTGGTTTATAGTCTTTTTTTCTTCTTAACCCCTCTCTACACCAGGAGCTCATGTGTTTATAGTAAGTTAAGGTTCATAACAATCCTGTGGGATGTCTATGTGATGTTATTAATATCATCATTTCAATTTTACATATGGGAGCACAGAGAATCAGAGGCAGGAAGTTACTTCTCTCCATGTCATACAGTCCGTAAGTGGCAGAACTAAGAATCTTAACCATATCTCTCTTGACTTTAAGTCCTGTGCTTTTCTCCCCACTCTTCCCAGTGGTACAAAGATGCAGTAGAGATGACACCCCTCCATTTACTTAAGAATAGTCGGATTGCAGAGATCACTCCCTGAGAAGAATGATGTGTTTGCCATTTTGTGGACAAACAGAAAGCCATTTTGGCTTTAAGGTTTGTCACTGTTGAAAAGTACAGCCTCCTAGGCAGCTGCTTTGGCTACTGTCCCCAATTAACTTAGCCTAGTCTCAAAAATAGAAGGCAGCCTCTGTTCTGTTATATAATAAACAGTTCTTTATTTGAAATGACAATATTTACTTTTCCTATAGTGAACTCCAGCCGCCTACTAGGCAGTGGGCAAACAGTAGAACAGCCTAAAATGGAAACTTGAGAAGGCAGTTTAGTTAGTACAGTTTACTCTTAACTTTCTATTTGACCTACAAGTAATTAGAAGATCCCTTCAAAGTTCTTCTCACTCTTTATCTGGCTTGTACAGTATCACGTATTTCATCTGCCTTTCAACCTCAAGGAATAGTGATTTGGGCTCCCCATCCATGTCTGGGCCTTCTTATTCTAGAAAGTGAGAAATGAAAGGACCAGAAATCATCTAGCCTACTCCTTTGCTTCAAGAAAGTCTAATTAGATAAGTTTATATTCTTAACATTTGAAATATTGAGTGATGGGGGATGAAAGAGAATAATGATAAATTGTACTTATATAGAGTTGCAAGGTTCACAGAGTACTTTTCTCGTAACAACTATATGTGGTATGTGGTGACATTAAATGACTTGCCCAGGGTCATAGAAGCAACAGGTGCTAGGGCCAGGATCCAAAACCAAGTCCTTTCACTCCAGACCATAGTATTTTTTAATTTATGGACTAAAACAAGCATTTCCATAACACAGTACAATAAAAAAAGATGATTGCACATGAAACTGCAAATCTATTATGTACAAATTGATATTCTTTTAAAATATCTAATAAAGTTATGATGTAAATTTCTTTTCTTCTTTCCTCTTCCCTTCCACCCTACAGATGGCCACCATTGGACACAAATAGGTGTCTCTCTCTGTATATATATATTATATGTATATATGTATTCTCTATATAATTCCATTTATCAGTTCTTTGTCTAAATGCAGATAGTATCTTTCTTCTTGTCCTTTATAGTTCATCTGGATACATATACTAGACAAAACGACTTATTCACTCAAAGTCATTCTAAAAACAATACTGCTGTTACCATAAACAATATTCTCTTGATTCCACTCTTTTTACTCTTCATTATTTCATGCAAGTCTTTCCATGTTTTTCTACAATTATTGAGTTCATCATTTCTTATAGAACTATAGCATTTCATCACAATCATATATCACAACTTGTTTAGCCACTCCCCAATTGATTGGCATCCCTACAATTGCACAGTATTTTAAAAACAGACTTCAACAGTAATCTTTTCTGGAATTCAACTACCTGTACACTCAAGAGGTTTTTTTTATTCTTCTGTGCTATGGAGAAGTAGAAAATACTTCGTTTTATCCTTATGACACTCATTCGTATTAAAAAATATATATTAATTCCTTTCCCTTCCCAGTCTAAATCCCTTTTTCTATCCCTTAAATCATCTTGTTGCTCATCTGTCATTTCACAAATAATAACTTTAATCTAAATTAAATAATAAATTAAAAGAAATCTATCCATTGGCAGGGGCAGGTAGCACAATAGATAAAGCACTGGGCTTGGAATAAGAAAGTTTCATCTTCATAAGTTTAAATCCAGCCTCACACACTTACAAGCTATGTGACCTTGGACAAGTCACTTAACCCTCTTTGCCTTAGCTTTAGCATTGGTAAAATGAGCTGGAGAAGGAAATGGCAAACCATTACAGAATCATTGCCAAGAAAACCCCCAAATGAGGTCATGAAGAATCAGACGTGACTGAACAACAACGAAAATCCATTGGCAAGTACGGTACAATGATGAATTTCAGCACATCCAGCAGTCAATGTCTTCTCTTCTTCTGCCTTTTCATGAACCATATCCAATCTGATCCATGGGATTTGCTTAATTCTTATAAGTGGTGTTCGAGTTCTCACCAACAATTTTTTAAGTCTTGCTGCCACGAACATTTACATCTACATGCTTGGTCTAATCTGTAAAATCAGTTCAGATGCAATGATCTTTTCATTAAATAAGATAATTTGTTGTTCACCTAATTTCTTTCTAGTTGAAAAATCCTGAATTCCCAGAGTTGTGCGGAAGTTCAGAGACTCTTTCCTACTTAAGAAACAAATATTAAAAGCATTTTTTGAAAGTAATTAGAACAAAGGTAAATAATTTCAGAAATTAAACTTCATAACAAACACTGTAATAAACTCTTCTTTTTTATGCATCTGCCTAATAGATACAAACTCTAATAATGAGTATTCTCTTTTGTCACAACATACTACAAATATGGTATTTAAAAATCTTTCTTCTTGTTCCTTTGTTTCCTTATTCCTTTCCCTTTCTCCTTCCAAAACTTTCTAAATTAAAGATGTTGAACACATTCAGAAAGCACACTGTACCTGAAAACTTGAGTCATTATATTGTAATCATATTTATTAGAAGCTAATAGTGTCCTTATAGGAGAATTAAGCTATAATAATTACCCTGCAGCATTATGATCTGTATCTTTCCCCCGACACATAATGCTACCTACCATCTGAACTATGGCTTGTTACTACACAAATATAGTACTAGATGAATTTATACCACATCATCTTTCTATTCCTTGATGATTTAAATACTAATAGCTCACATTTACATACGAGTTATCTCATTAGATGTTCCCAGCAACCTTTGAAAGCATGTCGTGCAAAGGTTACTGTACCAGTTTTATAGATAAGAAAATTAAGGCTCAGGGAGAGGTTGATCAATTTGTCCAGTGTCATGCATTTAGAAAATTCTGGAGCTTAGCTCAAAGTCTAATCTTCCTCTAAATCTGGGGCTCTTTCCACTCTACCTTGGCAGCCTTTAAAGACATTTTTTGTGGTGTCACAAATCTTCAATTTGAATTATAAATCGTGTCTAACTCAGAAAGGATGAGAAATTTATAAAGATTCACTAAATGCAAATGATTTTCCCCAATGAACCCTATGTAAACAATTGATTTCTACTGTTTACAACAATTGCAAAGCAGTCAGGACTTCTAAGGTCTCTACCCACCCTCTTGCTTCTACTGTTTCCACAGGCAAATCACTATATAACTTGACTATGTATTTGTTATGAGGACAATACTACTTGCTACTTTAGTACTTTGCAGATGGATGAGTTCACGCCTATAAAAGTTCAAAGTTCATCTTTAAAGATTGTTATAAGAAGAGCAAATTATTAGCATTCCTTTAATGAGTGCTTAATTAGTTACCTGGTTGTCAGTGATGAATTCAGTTTTCCGAAATGCTATTTATTCTTGCAGACTTATTTGTATGACTCTCCTTCTGGGCTGAGACTTCTTTTAATCTGTTTGGAAATTTTGAAAAAAGATTCAAAAGCTTTTTGTGTTTGTGAATTGTTTTTTTTAAATCATCAGTGCCACTTCTTTCCCTTTTCTTTCTATACGAGCTCATACATCTCAAGACTACAGAATCCATCCTTATTTAGTAAGATCCCTACCTATTAAATCTACTGGACATACTCCCCATTTGGATCATCAAAGTGTCAAGTACTTTGTAATGCCTGTAGTCCCACAAAGCAGTCAGTCTTAATGTAGGAAAAGTGTTTGGATATGAATTATTTAGGTAATGTCATCCTTGGTGGTGGAATCATTGTAGTCTTTCCCACTGGCCATTACATGCAGATGACTCAGTTTGGTAGGCATTGAATAAATGCTTAATGAATGGAATTAAATTAAAATATAGGATTCTGAAATTCTTACTTGAAATGAAGGAAAAATGGACACTATCTAAAAACCACCTGTCACATAATAAATTTTTTAAAAACACACCTTGTTGGTTCAAGATGTGTTGGAAGACTATTATAATACGGAATCACTTATCATTAGTTTTAAATAAAAGAAAACAAATATTTTTCCATACAATCTTTCCCATTTGATATTGTGTTTGTACATAATTTGACAGATTCTTATCTCATTTCTAAAGGTAAGCATCTTTTAAAAATTATTTTGTATGTAGGAAAATATGAATGAAATATATCCCTTTTTTGTAAAAGCAGTTAACACTGAATAAAAATCAAAATTAGTATTATAACTAAAATAGATAAGTAGATTGATAGATACCAAGAAAATTACAGAAGGAAAGTATGAAATGCCTTAGCTGAAGCTATCCCTCTAGGACTCCCTATAAGAAGAAAAGTCCTCTATAACAAATATGTGAGTAGCAAAAATTAAATTTATGTGACCATTTTTCTTGGGGTGTTTTAATTGGAATTTTTATTTTTATTGAATATGGAGTTCATAATAAAATATTTTTAAAAGAAACAATCTTCTAAAATTTAATAACTGACAAATCAATGGTGAGAACCTTATTTTGGAGTTACATGAAAAAAATATATTTATTAATTTCCTAAGTGACTGTAAAGGAACCCATAAATAATGTAGTTGCTTGGGCTTTTGTATGTTGTATTTCTTCAAAAACTTTGAAGACTAGATATTCAAAATGTTCTTAATATTTCCAAGCAAGAAAATGCTTCATTAAACTAAAGAAAAAAGTATCTTTATGACCATCACATCTGTCAGTAATCCTCAACATTATACAATAGTAAATGTATTCTGATTTGGAGGTTTGTTCCACATGGAGAAAATAAATTGTGAAATTTCAATAACCAGCATGAAATTCTGAGCACTGTCCAGGAAGTTTCAGAAACAAGAACCTTTATTAAGCATGGAAGTATTAAGGTTTTGAAGGGCCAGTAAATGATGTAGTGTACAACGGTAAGGTCTAATTTACCCACTCAGAATGGAAACCCTATATCCTGCATGTCTGGTTCATGTATGCAGATAGACGGATAGACTTAATTTCTCCTGGGAAGCTGAGTTATAAAAAGGTATCATTCAGAACAGACAGTTTTATGATTGCATAAGAGAAAAAAAAGATGATAAGAGTTGCTGGGGGTGGTGATGGTAAGGATGGTTCCTTTCAGTGTTAGAATTTATCATTAAAGATAAATTCAAGAGATGAAATACATCAAGAAGCTAAAACACTGCAAACTAAATGAGAAATAAAAGTTGTGCAGCAGTTCGAAGCATATGGACACCCACACAGTTTGCAACAAGAGCACTGGGAACCCCCAGACTTTAGCTTATTAAAGATGACCTTTACCCTCTCTAAAATTTCAAAGCTGACGTTTCAAGGGCTGAACAGACTGTGCGCCATATGTAACATGACCTCAGCTCCACTCTGCCAAAGCACTGATGGCATCACTAATGAGAGGTGAAAGGTCCTTTTCTTGCAGCTTTTTCAGAAACCCACCAACTCTGTGTAGTAAGGATCCTCCCCCCTTCACACACACATACTTCTTTTTTTTCTAGGCTAATTGCATTTAATACACAGCTTCAAAACACTTTTATTACAGGTCATTTTCCTTATTGCTCCAGTCAAATGGCAGGATGTACAATCAAATGATAGAGGAGAACGAACTTATTCTAATTCAAAAGGCAAAAGGGATTAGCAGAATATTATATTAAACTTGTCCTTCATTTATGCCTGAAAGGAAGTTCTGCAGAGGCTCCATTCAACTTATTTCTTCCTGGTTTATAAAATATATCAAAGACTGAGTCAACCAGGTGTGTATTTCTTTCTGAAAGGGATAAAAAAAAGCTTCATTTGGATAGAAAAATGATCATGACAAAGCAATTCTTGGTAGTTTCACTACCTTTTACCTAACAGCTTGCAGTAGGACGTGCTGGGGAAATATAATAAACGTCCTTTAAAGCAAATTCCTTGTTTCTTTTCATGTGTTTGAAATGGTATTCAGATAACTTTTGCAGTTATCTTTATAGCACACACAATTTTCTTCCTAAAGAAATATGTAGAATGATCCTTAAGAAATTAGAAAATTAATTGAATTGAAACAGACTTTCTCACAAGAGAGTCTTTGTAAAAAAAAAAGGCAGAGGGGCGGTCTTTGCAGGCAGAGCTGCAGAACACATTCCCTTCAAGGTGGAAGTGAGGGTCTTTACTGGAGAAAGTACTGAGGAATCAAGTTTTCAGGAAATGCAAATATTAAAATATGTGGGTAGCATGCACTAGTAGTAGTTATTGAGTATGGAGATCTTCTGAGTTACTGCTTACTATAAGTAATAATCTTACTTTCTATTTATAGATCAAGTTGGATCACTCCAGAATTAAAGCAATAGGCACCTCGGTTTTTTTTTTCCTTTTATTTTGATGAAATAGGGAATATTCTATTTTGGGGGCGAGAAGGTCACGAGATGAGCTCATTTAATATGGGGGATACTTTTCCCTGTTTAAAACCCATCCTTTTAGGGGAAGGGATTAACGGGAAACATTATTTGCATGATACTAGGGTGTGTCTGTATGTACTTGTGTATGACTGAGTCCGTGACCTTATACAAGTGTCTAAAAACCTTAAGAATTCTTCCTGGGTGAGGCAATAACCAAACCAGATGAAGCTATTTCTTCTTCTAAGTCTTTCTGATGTGGATACACTGGGTGTGTTCAGGAGCTGTATAAATATGAGGCAGGGATTGCTTGCCTTTGCACCCCAGTGAACCTGGGAGGGTGTTGGGTGCCCTGCTTCTAAGTAGGGCAGTAAAAACAGGTGTTATGGGGACCCGCCTTTCACTCACCCCTCGGCTGCCACCACCCCTCACCCTCGTCGGGGCAGATCACCAACAAGCAGAATTTGTGCTCCACATTCCTTTCTCCAAATTACATCCAAAATTACATCCACAAGCCTTCGCTTCTTACATGGAGGGAAACAGTACAGGAGAAGCAGGGTGGAGGACAGGGGGTGGGAGTAAAGGAGAAAGAGACTGTAGGGGGAGTTGAAAGGAAGAGAGGATCCTTTCCTGTATCTTCTCGGCTGCAGGAGCCGGTGGTGAGCCGAGCTTCTGGGGCTCAAGGAGTGGGATCCTGCAGGCAGAAAATCTCTGGATCTTCAGCCTGTCAGATTTCCGGAGGCTGGAGGAGAGTGAGTCCTAGCCGCATCCGCACCTCTCCCCGCCCCGCCACCACCTCCTTCTCTTCCCACCTCCCCACCCCCATTTGTGATCCAGGGCAAGATTTTCCAAGTTTTGATCTGACTGGCCTGACCTGGTTCTTTCTGCCAGTAAAAGAGCGCCCTCTCCCTCTCTCTCCTCTTCCCGCTTAGTTGTTCAGATTGCTGGCTTTTCTCGCGCAGCTCTCTCTCCCCAGCCCCGGCCCCCTCCTTCTCCCCGTATTATCTTCCAGCTTCTCAACTTCGTAGGATAGCCTACCTCCTCCACCTCCACTCCCCCTACCCAACCCTTGGATCCTCTTTCTGTCCCTCTGTTCCGTTGCTAACCATTCTTCTTACATCGTAGCCCAGATCAATCTCCCCAAAGGGGAAAGCAAGAAGTTCCTTCTCCTTTCCCACTCCCATCCCAGGTCTGGCAGAGCCAACGGCCTCGTAGAGGCCAGGATGAGTATATAAAGCAGTACCCCGGGAGGGACTGGAGAGACTGGGGCCACTGGCCATTAGCCCCTAAGATCAAGTTGGGGTCCTAGTTTTGCTCAGTGGTGAGGCCTCTTTTTAGGAGGCTGGAATTGGAGATCCCAGGCCTGAGCTGAGATTTTAAAGGGTCGGAGAAGAGCTGAGGAGTGAACAGCTTTGCAAGGCGAAGGGGGCTGGGGTTTACATGGGGGATGGGGATGTTTTCCTCTACCGAATGGGAAGATGACTCTTGATGGCTGTCAATGATGCTTTCTTTAGGCGAAGGGAAACTCTTTGCTACAGAACTTTGTAAATTGTAGTCTGAGATTCCGAGGCTGCTATTTGTTAGCTCGCATTTAAAGGAGTTTCAAATTTTGTTTCAAACTCTACGGAGTCAACTGTGTGAAAGTGGATAGCAGTGGAGTGAGTGGGAGGAGTACCTCACCCCAACCTTTTCTCATCTAGGGCCCAAGAAGTACCTAGTTTTAGACGCGGCCGTGCATTTTGCTGGGAATTTCCCACAGATACCACGAGGGTACATGAAACCCTGAAGCCAAAGCAAAGGGCCACTGAAAATCCAATGTATTTGGAGTATGTTCAAATATTACACCTTTGGGGTGTAGGAAAGGTTCCAGATAAGGGGAAGAAATATGTCTGACACACGTAGAAAACACTCGAGGTGTACTCACCTTTCTCTCCGAACCCAGCCTCTCCCCAACCACCACGGTTTCTATCTGCTTTAGCTGACACCACTCGATAGTGAAGGCCGGTCTCTCAAATGCACTAATTGAGTCACATAACGCTGAGAGCCTCTATTTCAGCAACCCGGAGCCCGATTTGTCTGCAGCACTTTCTTCCGCAATTCAGATACATTATCTCATTTGAAAAGTATTGAGGCAGAGACGCTGCCATTACCATTGTCTCCGGTTACGCTAAATGGCATTATGCTGAGAAATGAAAGAATACAAATGTTTTGAACGTGTTGATCTTCTGACTGATTTGGCCTGGCCTGCATGCTGGGTACAGAAGTAGGCAGGCAGTGGATGCTCTCTCTGAGAGGAGGTTGAATCTGACAGGATCCAGCCGTTAGCTGGGGAAACTCAGGAGAGCAGGCTCTTTTGGACTCGTGGTTTTTTGGTCTTTGTTCCTGGCATTGAATCAGGGGTTCATAATGTGGTGTTCAATGAAAGTGTATGTGCGTGTGTATATCTATCTGTCTATATATGTATATATGTGTATATGTATATATAATATATAGATACACACACATAGATAAGTTTCAATATATTTTGTTTTTTAACCTATGTGTTTTATTTTAATGCATTTAAAAGTATTATTCTGAGAAGGGGTCTATAGAGAAGAATTCGCCAGAGGTGTCTCTGACATACAAAATAGTTAAGAATCTTTGCACGAAAGGTTTTGAAAGAAAAGTCAGTGGTCGGTGATATTTCATAGCCACGGAACTTCTGGGAAGGCATATTACATCCTCAGGTGAAATCTTCTCTCCTCAGGGATAATATTCGGGCGTTTTGATTTTTGGTTGACGTGAAAGAAGAGAATGAAAATTACATCTTTAATTTGTGTATACCTCCCTAGGAAAGTATTGTAAGGGTAGGGAAGAGAGATCACCATAGAAGTGGAGGAATAAGTTCCCATCATTCTGGAGCTTTAAGCATGCCCTGTGGAAAAGGTTCTTTAAGGTAGATAGAAGAAAAGAAGTTCCATTTGCAAATAGCAGTACCTGACTTGCCAAAACTATAGATGTCCACCTATTGTTGCTTGTGGGTCAACAGAAGCATCTTCGGAGGGAGAAATCAGACTGAGAAAATGCAACCCTGTCGAAGAGGAAAGGAGTGGGAATGGAAGAGAGGGATGGAGAAAGAGGGAAGAGAGAAAAAGAAAAAAAGTTGTTAAAAGATGTCAGGGCCACAGTGTTTAAATGGCTGACTATTCTAGCCAATTTCTGATTGTACAGTGGCCGGCACGCAGTACTTATGCGCGTGTCTCTCTCCTTTTGCTCAAACTAGACCCCCACATCTTGAAGTAATCAGCAGCCGAGAAGGGACTCGTCCCCCTGGCATCTCAGGTTAAAGAAGGAGGTCCAGGAAAATGTGGTAGAGCCATTACAAGAAACCTGAGATGCATTCATCAGGGACTCCAATTGCCATCGCATTAGGATTGATTAGAGACCAGCAGTACCGTAATGACCCGGAAAGAGGGGCAGCCAGGGATTATTAATATCAGAACGTTGGGGGTTGGGGGAAGAGAAGTTTTATGTTACTAGGATTTATATATGAGTGCAGGTTTACCTAAGGAAACTGGATAGTCAGTGAATCACGCAAACAATAAATCTAATTGCATCTAAAATTTCATGAAGCCTTATTTAAAAGGAAAAAAGTGGGAGGGGTGGAGAGAATAAAAATTTAACTGTGATTAAAACACAGGTTACAAGGAAACCCAGCCCAGTATTTATCTCAGACTTTATAACCAAAGTTTGCTGTGGATAAAGGCTGTAGAAACTAAGGAAGAGACGGAGTGAATGACTGAATAATTTGGTTTCCTAGACTTTAGGACCCAAAGAAGAAGAATTTTCCCCTCAATCACTGCATTTTCACTTTAGGGTTCACTTTTCTAACTTTTTTTCTTTACACTGTGCCTTAGGGGAAACGGGGTGTGAATTTTGGGGGTAGGCAGGGACACTGAACATTCTGAAATCTAATTTTTATGGAAGAAGTGATACCCTGGTTAGGGTTTTTTTTTTTGGCATCCCATAAAAAAAAAAAGACATTAAAGACTGGGATCCCGAAGAGACGTGGAGGAGAGAGTGGTTCGTCTCCTTCCTCGGACTATGAGCCAAAACAAATCAGCCCCTGATGGTCTAGGTTTAAATGCAGCTCACTGGATAATTAACTCCATCTTTCCAGCCCAACTTAACTGTTTATTTAGTGTCACCCTGTATTATCATCACTAGCACTTTCCTCTGAGAAGGAGGAGCTGCAGGCTTTCACCTCCAAAAAGGAAATTCTTCTTAGCTTAGACAGATTCAGCGTGCAGGATGTATATTAGTTTAAATTTTTTTTTTTTATTGGAAACTGTGGAAGATAAAGACACGTGAAAAGTTTCATTTGGCAAACTTGCCAACCTGGGACTCGGCAGGAGCTGGGGGTGGGGGGAGAGGACTCGGGGAGGGAGAGAAGTGGAATAAAGTCCCTCTCATAGTGTCCCTAACCCTTGGGAAATAATTCCAGTAAACTACCCAGAGAAAGGGTCCTTTGTATTTAAATGTGTAGAATGGTCAACCAGGTCAAAACCTAGCATTTCATGAATGGGTAAGACTCTTTACTAATCTCCGTCAAACTTCATCCTTTCCTTCTCTTCACTTTCTTTCCCAGTTGGAGAACTTCAGTGAAACTCGACCTTTTTGCTTCCCTAGTCGGCGTAGTATAGTGGAAAGAAATCTGGCGATTTGGAGTCAAAGAGACAAATCCCAGCTTGGTCACTATCTACCTGTATGACCTTGGGCGAGTCACGTAACTTCTCTGGGCCTCAGTTTTCTCAGGACAAAGTCCCACACCTATGGGCTTTGGCACTGGGGTAACATTCAAGATGAGAGGATTGAACTACATGACCTCTAAGGTCCTTTCTCGCTCCAAATCTTTGATCCTATAGATCTTCCATCTCTAGAAGAGCCCATCCTACCTAATTGGAAGCAACATTCCCCAACTAGAAACCGATGCCAAAGCAACAGCCTTCACTTCAAACCTAGGAGCTCAAACCTAGCACCAGCATCCCCTGACTCCGCAGCGAAACACTTGGACACGCACACATACACCTGGTCCAGATAGGGAAGACAGCAACGTAACATCATAAAGGAAAGAAGACCTTTAAAAGCCAAGTTTAAAAAACCACCCACACACAGACAACCTTAAGCTCCTTTATCTTCCAACTCTTAGAAATCTGTCTTTCCTTCAACTTTTCTTCCCTGTTAAGTTTGTTTTTTCTGGTGCCTCGAAGTACATCCAAGACAAAGGGTAGAGACCATATTTTCAGGAGACAATCCTAGCAGATTTAAAGAATCTCTCCGCCTCTCCTAGATGCTTCTCAAACCAGCTTTGTTTTCACAGGTGTGGGGGGAAAAGAAGGGGGAGCAATTCTTATGAGGAATTAAATGTCTCCAGGGGGTCTTGGTGCCCGGAGGCTGTTTATTTGCACCTAGGAAGTAGGCTTGCTCTAGTCCCCCTTCCGGTTCCACGAGGTGGGGGAACTGGGTTATTTTAGAAGAAAATACAAATACAAATCCTTATTGTTTAGAAATAAACCGAGGAAGCTGGCCGGCTCCCCTATGCCCTGCAGTGGGAGGGGGAAAGCTGAGCAGATCCGGTGTCACGTTGCAGATTCCCACTAAAGATAACGAAATGTGATCTATTTTTTCAGAACAGCAAGTGGATGGGAAAGAACCTTTACAACACAAAACTCATTTACTAATGGACTGGTTTTGGGTTTCCCCACTCACTGTAAAAAAAAAAAAATCGCCTTGACTGAGGGTTCATCTTATTCATACCTCTGAGAGCTTCTTTCCAGAGAGAAGAAACTAAGTTTTGGACCAAACTTCTCTTGTGGCAGTTTTTGTTAGTGATTTTATTCTAATATGAAAGAATTGAGGAGACCCTGTATAGCTACATAAAGCAGACTAGAAAAGAAGCATCTGACTTGACTACCTCTAACCTCACAATAATTCTACACGTAGGGTGCCTCCCTGAGGATCTCCAGCATGAAGTAGTTAGCCTAGATGGCGGAGACACGACGAACCTAGTCCTTCAAAACCGTATCAACGTTTTTCCGTAGAGGAGATTCAAATTATTTACTGCATAGTGAAAGGTTTTTCTGTCAACATTACAAACATTTGTCGACATTTCCTTCCATTCCCGTGCCCCAGTATTCGTTTTTCACCTCTGCAAATAGTAAAGGACATGAGCAATTACCTGCACAGATGAGCTGAAACTGGAGTTAATGCATGATAACCGTATTAATCTATTTTGCCTGCGCCTCCCAGAAAATCTTTGCAGCAATAGGGGAGGAAGGGAGTCGGAAAGAAACAGTTTTTTCCTTCTTTAAATGTAAAAACAAAAACCCAACCCAAAAAGTATCTATGTGTGATTTGCATTGACAGGAAAGGTTTTGTGTTACCAGAACAGAGAAAACCTTTCTCTGTGTGAGTTAAAATGGATAATTTGGTTTGCGTGGTTGGTAAATTCATGACATTTTGCCTCTTTTAGTGGTTTAAAGTGAAAGGTTCCATTTTGGGAAACCTTATATATCCGGACCAATAATGAACATTGTTATAACAATTGGTTCCCTTTTCCGGGATCGAAATAGCAGGTATCCTCTCTGTTGCAAACAAAACCATTTTTTTCTTTTCCAGTTATGCAATTTTGTGTATTATATAGCAGAATAACAGTTAGTTGAGACTGGGGCTTTGAAGTGTTTAGGGGTGAATACTAGATCTTTCTGGTAAGATTCGATGTCAATGGCATCAATCAATGCTGTCTTCTTTCTTCTAGACCACCTTCGGTATGCTCCACTTTGAAGAGATGGGGGTCGAGATGGAACGAGAAGCAGGGAGGAGGAATAAGAAACATGAAAAAAAGGTGGTGGCATTGATCTAAATGGAGATTTCTGCTCACTTTCCTCTTAATCTGTATCTGCTTTTATGTATCACAGCTCTTCCTCATCTACTCAGTAAAATAATTAGTTTACAAGCCTTCACTTAGTAAATGAGTATTCAAACGCAAACATTCTATTTTAAGAGACCCTCCCCAGCGACTGAGACCCACTTTCTGTACCTCCAACCCCCCCTATTATAATTATGCGCACTTGCTCCAGACTTTAGGGTATTAGTTGATTTTTAGACCTGGGTTTAAGACTCCGTTCCGGTCCCCACACAGCTGCCTTGTCAATAAGGATCTGTTCCAAGTAGAGACATTCCTTCTGGCAGGACATTGCAGCTCTTTAAGACTTCATCTGAAACATCATAAGTACTAAAATAAAATGGCTAGGGAAAATTACCAGACACATGGTCATGAGATGCAAAAGTGCCAGGCATCCAGTTTAGAAAATAAGTCATTGTACAGACTATGCAGCAATGGCTTATTTTAAATAGCACATATTCATTAAAATACATTTTTAAAACCTAAAGGTAAGAAAATCTTAACATCTGTTCCCAGGATTTAATTGCATGTGTAAATGATACAGTGGAGACTCAGGGATGCAAAATGTATAGAGAGCTAAACTAGAAATTCCCAGAGAACTGAAAGATTCAACCACTTTTTACAAGCAGGATGATAATTCTTAGAGTATCTGAGGTAGTAAATAGTCTGTGTATTGTTAGCTTATAAAGAAAATAAGAGAAATCCACACACATACAATTCTTCCTCAGTGGCTGTTACTTAAATTTAAACATTTAAACAGTTTAGTTCCGGTAGGTCATTTGCCTGAATGAATTAAGATATATTTAATAAAGACATACAGGTCCTAATGAACCTTGAGATCTCCTAAGCTTGGACTAAGAGGCTTCACTTAAATCAAAAGCATTTTTGAAGTGTACTTAAAATTCTGTTTTGAACTTATCTAATCAAAGATAAGCATAGTCATAAAGTCACTCCCATTCCACCATTTCGTTTCCCTTATCTCAACTTATTGTTCTTATCATTGGCTCTGTCCCAACTACTGACAATAGATTATCTTTGTTTAGGGAGGCTAATTGTTTTCAAAATCTTTTTAATAATTGCTTTAGCGCAAGGTGTGCAAATGAGGATTAAGATAATTATAGTTTCGTTTGGGCAATTTGTCCAAACATTCCCCACACCTACAAGAAAAAGCAGAGGATGGGACTTTAAATTGCAGAACGCTTTTCATTCCACTAGCAGTAAAACAAGCTTGCATTACAGTCTACAGACACACACACATACATACATCACTCCATACTTAATCTTCTTGGAGCCGCTACCGTTCTAGTTTTGAGAATAGTGTCCTTTGCATAGCTAGGCTAGGATTATATTACAACCGGACGGTTATTGGAGATGGGTACAGTTTTATTTAATTTACACCCCTCCAGCGCCTTTCATCTGAGGTCGCCAAAGCTTTTTGTTAACATCAATTAAAGAAATTTCTCATCATTCCTTGGTAGGAAGGTATTAGTAAGATTGAATGAGCAAAAAAGGACATTGAGTCCCTAAGGGTCAACCTAAGCTACCTAGGGATAAACCTAGTCAGAAATTAAACCCCAGCTGCCCCACCCCCCATCTTGGACTAATTAACTCTTCTTCTCTGAACATAACATATACCTAGTCCAAAATTAAATTGCTTCTACTATCTAAAGGAGAAGAATTTCATGGCTGAAGTCTCTAGTGTTAGTAGTGGGGTTAGGGGACAGGCTTAGCGCTGCCCATACATGAAGGCCCAAGAGCGAAGCTGAGGCACCATCAGCAGCATGGACTTATGGTTCTCCTCTTGTATTATTTATCGCTCTCCATAAGCTATTCATCAAACCATTATTTATTCATCCCAACGTTAAGGTAATTAAATATGAGCTCACCGGGAAAGGGCAGGTCTGGAAGAGACAGGGGAGATGGGGGAGATGGGGGGGAGGAGTTAAAAGGTCTGTAATAATTGATTTGTACAGAGATGAGCCTGGTTCCCCTTAGCTGACACTTGAGAAGGGGCTCAAGTTACAGGGTCCTGAAGTGTCTCCCCAATCCCGACCCCTGGGCCAGCTAGGCAGTCTCATTCTCGCGCCCCGCTTCCCATCTCTCTCTCTCTTAACCCTCCCTCTCCCTCCTCTCTCTTCTTTCTTCCTCCCTCTCTCTCCTCTCTTCTTCTTTCCCCTCTCTTCCTCCTCTTCCCTCCTCCTTCTTGTTCTCTACTTCCTCCTCCTCCCCTTCTTCTCTTTCCTACCCCCCACTCCCGGCCTCTCTCTCCCTGCAGAGGAGGCTCGGCCTCCCAGCACCCCTGCCTTGCCTGGCCGAGCTCTGAGGCTGGCTAGCTTGGGATAGGCGCCACAGGCAGCCAATCAGCGCGCCCTGTCCGCTCCGCGCTTTAAGGCTGGTTGCAGGGAGAACAGAAACCAAGTTCCCCAGCAACAATCAGCATCCACCCGGAGAGAGCCCGGGGAGGCTGCTCCGCGCCGGAGGCTCAGTGCCCGGCGCTCCCACCCATCCACCCCACCTTCTCTCCCTCCTCCTCCTTTTCCTTCTCCTTGCCCATCCTTCTTTCTATCCGCTCAGAACTCCTCAGCTGAGCTCCCCCTACACCCCATCGTCTGCAACTGAGAAAGAGAGAGGACTTCTAGAAGAGGGAGGGGGTCGGAAGCCTCCCCTCCACTCCCATCTCTAGCTCTGGTTGCCCCCCCTCCCATTTTCCGTCTCACTCTCCACTGTGCCCCAGGTTGCTACCTCGGGCCAAGCGCCAGCCATGTCTATGCTGCCGTCTTTTGGTTTCACCCAGGAGCAAGTGGCCTGCGTTTGCGAGGTTCTCCAGCAAGGAGGGAACCTGGAGCGATTGGGGAGGTTTCTCTGGTCCCTTCCTGCCTGCGACCATCTGCACAAGAACGAGAGCGTCCTCAAGGCCAAGGCCGTGGTCGCCTTCCACCGGGGCAATTTCCGTGAGCTCTACAAAATTTTGGAGAGCCACCAGTTTTCGCCTCACAACCACCCGAAGTTGCAGCAGCTGTGGCTGAAGGCTCACTACGTGGAAGCGGAGAAGCTGCGGGGCAGACCCCTCGGGGCGGTGGGGAAGTACCGGGTCCGCCGAAAATTTCCTTTGCCGAGGACCATCTGGGACGGGGAAGAGACGAGCTATTGCTTCAAAGAAAAGTCTCGGGGTGTGCTGCGGGAGTGGTACGCACACAACCCTTATCCTTCACCCCGAGAGAAGCGCGAGCTTGCTGAGGCCACTGGGCTGACCACCACCCAGGTCAGCAATTGGTTTAAAAATCGGAGGCAAAGGGACAGAGCAGCGGAAGCCAAGGAAAGGTACACAGGGCGTTTCTCTTTGCCTTCTTAACCCTTCTGCCCTCTGTAATCCCCCCACCCCCACCCCACCCCACCCCAGCCCACCCTGACACCTTTATCTCCTTTTGTCAGAGCATTGCTGTCAGGAACCTCATTCTCCAAGCTGAGATAGAAAAAACAAAGTTCATGAACTTGGATTTAGCCTGCTGAGCGATCAAGAAGGAGAGAGACTAATTTTAGTTGTTTTTCCTCTGCAAGATTATGTTCAGTGGGTGTGAGTCTGAGAAATTATTTGCGACCAGTTTGTTTCTCTCACCCCTGACCCACTCTCCTCTCACCCTCTTGTGAATGAGTGGCTGGAATATGTCTGAGAGAGGACGAAGACTCGAGCAGGAAAGGGACGGGAAATGAAAGGAAGGGACGGGACGAGAGGAGAAAGAAATAGGAGTGTAGTGTATTTTTTTTTCCAGTATCAGTAATATAGAGAGAGCGCCAGAGATTTGGGAGGAGGGGGTGTCTTACTGAGTGGCAGAGATCTCTGGTACCACCTTTTCCTCTTCCCTTCCTTGAGTGGGGCTGACTTTTTGGGTCCCTATGTCTTCACTTTCACACAATCCCATTAAGACTATCCTCTTCAGTCTCCAGTAAGTTCTTTGGGGGAAAGGTCGGGCGGTTTCACATCACACTTGTAAATTTCTAGCTTTAGGAGGGTGGAGCTTTAAAACAAAATCCAGAGAGAGCTATGTGGAAAGACGGAGACGACTTTATTGACTTAATCACAACCTCTGAAACAAAGCTGCATCCTTCCTTGCGCACTTCCACAGCCAGGAAAGCTGTGTATCTGTCAGCACCGCCAGTCGGAGACTACGAGCTCAACAGCCTCACTCATTGCTTGCCCCAGAGATCAGAAACGCGTTTTTTATGGCTAATCCCCAACTGCCCTCCCGCAAATACTCCCCACATCCTGACCTCCTTCCCTCATCCATTCTTTTTGCAGTTTCGAGCTGAGACTCAGAACTGGGAGGCGGCCGGAATAACTGCGATCAAAAGCAGAGTTTAGTGAACCGTCCGGAGTTTTTTAGGAAACCAGAGCACTCTGGCTGGTTTTCTTTTGTTCACTTCCCTGTCTTGGTACCAACACTCTACCTATTTATTTTGGTCCGAGTCAAAAGCGTCTAAGCAATATAAATTCAGTTGAAAGAAGTCAGCAGGGCGGGAAGAGGGAGGAAAGGAAGGAATGAGAAAGGGAGGAAATAAAGTGGGGAGGGGGTACTTCAGGAAAGCGGAAGTGAGAGGAAGCAGTGAAATAGTGAACTTAAACAGGACTTAGGACAGGTCCACTCAGCGCACTCCGAAGTCACACAGGTCTTGATTCTTAGTGAGGACGTCTTGACATGACCTCTGGTTTTTATGAGGGATGAGGGAGGAGGAGGAGGGATTGAGATTTCGAATGGGGCGTGAGGGAGATGGAATGGGAACAAAAACTCTGCGATTCCAGTTAGGCTGAAGTTACAAAATCCTCCAAGTCAGGCCTCAGGGCCCACTCCCTGATGAAATCAGCAATACTGGCTTGGGTCCCTGTGTTTACTCAGGTCACCGCACTGCCTTGGGCACTACTTCCCCATGACCTGTCCTTTTTAATGACAATCGCCAGACAGAAATACTAAAAGTGGTTATTTAGTCATATACATCTCTCTTCTGCACTATGGAAAATAGGTATCTGATTTGACCAACAAATCTTTCTTGGGTCATAGATTTTCTACTTTTTTTCTTTCTCTTCTAACTTTGAAGGGCTAGAATTTGTTTAGGTTAAGCGTTATTTAAATGTGATACCTCAGAGTGTTTATTTCAGAAGCTCGGTCTGTGATAGAATTTTTTTAGTTTGTTTGTTTTTTTTAATCTCCACAAATATTTTCCTTCTGAAATCTGCAAGATTTGGGAAGCAAGGTCTATAGGGCCTTGTAGGGAACTCAAACTCTTCTTACATCTCTGATTCCACTATGTTCTTCCTCTTGTTTCTTTCATGACTTCTGCTAAGGAGTGGGTGAAGGAAGACTCCCTTTGTGCAAATATTTTTTTCTTTCATATTCTCTTTCTGCATTCCCTTCCCTTCCCTTTTCTTGTTCCTTTCCTCCTTCCTTTTTCCTTCTTTTCCTTTCTCCATCTTTCAATGTAACTATGCTCTTGTTTTCTATTTCTCAGGGAGAACACTGAAAACAATAACACATCCTCCAACAAGCAGAATCAGCTCTCTCCTCTGGATGGGGGTAAGCCACTCATGTCCAGCTCAGAAGAGGAATTCTCACCTCCCCAAAGTCCAGATCAGAACTCAGTCCTCCTACTCCAAGGCAATCTGAGCCATGCCAGAAGCTCAAACTATTCGTTGACCGGCTTAACTGCTTCTCAGACAGCCCACAGCCTACAGGGGCACCAACATCAGCTCCAGGACTCCCTGCTCGGACCCCTCACCTCTAGCCTGGTGGATTTAGGCTCCTAAAGCAAAAGTACTTCTGGCCCATGGAGAACTAGTTGAAGCATCCACTGATCAGCAACTAGAGACGTTTGTAAATATAGAACAGGAACAATTTTGCAGCGCATATCTGGGGAACTTCATGCATCAAGGAAACATGGACTTTCACAAATACACTTTTTAAAAAGGGTAACAGAAACAACACTGCTCTCAAGAAATGATCTCTCCTCCCCAACTCTTATTACTTTTACTTTACACCCTTGTTCCTAAGTGTCGGTGCAAACCCCCAAACTAACAAAACTTCAATGACCTACCAGTTTATGCTACTGATTCCACACTTTAAATTAAGTTTAAAAAACCCCACCAACACAGGAATTACAAACTAGTTGGATTTCAATTCTTTAATTTATTTATGATTCATTTTTAAAGGAGAGAGGAAAGAGAGAAATCTGATGCAAACAAGAGTCTCTACCATTGGGGGAATTTGATTGAGTTCTTAAGCTGAATAGAGGAAAAATGCTCAAAATCTTTTTTTTTTTTGAGGGAGGAAATTAAGTTTACATTTTTCATATCTAGTGTTAAATGATTTCCATTTAGTTTAAAATAAAAAAGTATTAGAAAATCAAGTGCCTAAATGTCTTAATGCACATATATAAGGCAGTTAGAAATAGAAAGTGACCATTGCATTTTTGTTGAACTTTTAGGGATTTTTGGGCGGAGGTTGTTGATTTTCTTTCTTTCTTTTGATGGACTTTTGAAATGCATCAATGTGAAGTATCACAGTTTCCTGGATGTTTCTTCTTATGCCCTCAGTGCTTTCATATCCACTAGTATACTCTTGCTAAGTGTTTCTTCTATTCCTAGTTTTTAGCTTGCAAAAGTATTCCCATAAATCTGGTGACCTGGTATTTGTTACCCAAAATGGCATGTGTTTTTCAGGGTTCTTTTCTATTGTACCTAAAGCAGCCTAAATTAAAACATAGCAGAGCATCAGGAGTATGGTTCTCTTTTTCAAAGGTGAGTTTCTGTGTTGCTGTCATCCTAATTTTAAACATACAGTTTTTGACCTTTTTTTTACTCCTGATTGTTTGGAATGTAGAGCACTTTGAAGGTCATTATCTGAAGCAGTTGTAGGATCTGATTTTGTCATATGAGAGAAAACGGGTAAAAACATAGATTTTTAGATAGGCTTTTAAAAAATATTTGGAAATAATGCTTCCTAGAGTGTCCTTCTCGAGACTATTCACATGTTAATGCACCCACTCTTTGTCACCAGAGCTGCTGACAAGAGTGAAAGTAACAAAATTTATCAGATAAAATTAGGAAATCAATCAGTATGAGTAACATCATGAATCTATCTTTTAGGAACCATATACAAGTTGACTAAATAGAAACCTCAGTGCACTTGCTTAAACTGTGCCTTGAAAAATACCAGTAATTACTCTTGATTATTTTTATTTGGGGGAAAAGTGACACAGCCTTTATACAAAGCTGTAAATTTTAGTGAGTGGCATTATTTATTAAAATTATTGTCAAGATGACTGGATTGGCTGGTTCTTGATTTGTAAAATATTGTTCCCCAAGGACAGCCTATTGGTTCTCTGACCTGAGTTTCATAATCTTGATTTTCCCCTTTTCCATAAGCAGTACTATTTACATATTCATTTAGTATGCTTTCTTCCCTGCCTTTGAGGGCAATCCAAGGAAGTAGCAGCATGGTGAATGGAAGGAGTGCTGGATTTGTAGTCAGAGAACCTGGATTCAACTCCAGGCCGTACCTTCCTCTTATTTGTATTATTTGGAGCACTTGGCTTGACCTCCCTCAGGTCTTTCATCTCTAAAATGAAGGGATGCAAGTAGATGAACTTTAAGATTCCATTCAGCTCTAAATCTATAATCCTATGAATTTGGGCAAATGGAAAATGAAAGCTTCCTATGCTAACCAGTTCTTTGGAAGCTGAAAAGGAATTATTTGTTGTTGAGGAAAAAAGTCTTAATTGTTTCATGTTATCATAATAACATTTATATATGAAATCATTTCTCTATCACAGATCCATTATTTCTCCCATTTGGATCGGAAGCTCCTGGTCCCAATATCCCTTCTTAGCGTTTTGGATCATTAAGTTACTGTTTATTTAAGTCACTAGGGTGTTTATTCTCCAGGTTTTGGGCCACGGAGAAATGCCACCCTCTGCAGGAGGGACTCTGACAAGGGAATCTCCGTACATTCTTCATATTCACCTTCCCCCTTACCCCCAGACAAACAAATAGCGCAAAGATAGTTTTAAATGACCCAGACCAACTTCAAAGGACAACGCGGAAATCTCCCCCGAAAATAAGGAAGGGCTAATTACTTTAATTTTGTACATGCCCTTTCCTCCCCCTCTCTTCTCCTACTTCCTCCACTTTCTTCCAGCTTAGTTCGGTATAATTTTAGTAGCGGGGATGCTCCTTGTGACTTCTTGACCAACGAAGCTAAACGCTCGTCTTCTGCTCCCTCAGTTGGTGACTCTTGGAAATGCCAGGCAATTTGCAGAGCAGTCGAGCTGCCCTGGTACTGTAAAAAGGCCCCGTGATTACTGCTTGTAAAGTCGTTAAAAGAGCAATTTTCTGTCACAGTCATAAACTCTTTGTAAAAATCCCTGGCTTTCGGGTGCAGCGCAAGCATATTCCAGATGTTTAAAAAGAAATTGCACAGTTTCTCTCTCCTCCGCCTGGTGATAGGATGGGAAAGAAGGTGAGAATTCTGGAGATGGCTTTTGTTTTTTCCTCAATCATTTTCAAAACCTCAGCCCCATTAGAAGAAGTGTTTTTTTTTCTTCAAGGGAAAAATCGGAAGGGAGCCCTTAAAGACTTCGAGGAGTGATTCCGTTCTCTCTTTCTTTGGGCCTGCTGCTTCTACTTACTTTTAAATTTCTTTTAGGTTACATTTACAGACTTAATGATGATGGTGAAATTAATGAACAAAGCCTCATCATTAATAAAATATTCTTAGGGGAACAGTGCCTTAGAGGCTCTGCTAAGCGAAATGAGAAACAAGGGAAAAGTCGGCCTTTTTTCTGAAAGTTTTAAATAGTATCTAGTTCTCTGAACTCTCTGGCTTTAACCTTTGATTTAGAACGAAGGTTTTTGATGTTTGGGACCTTTTCTCAATTTCCAGTGGATGTGTTTGAGATAACGTGGGTCCAGTCACAGCATCCCCACCCAGGGTGGGGAGAATTCTGAGGGGCTGAGCACCACTGGCCTTGAGTGTAGTCTCCTCAAAGGGATCATTTCAGTTCATTTTTAAATTTCGAGTCGGAAGAAAAAACACCTAGTGACTGTAATGAGGTGCTTGGGTGTGAGGAGTCCTATGACAAAAAAAAATCCATGGCTAGACCCTTTCCCAAGGCTCCAGAAATTCGAGAGAGGAGCTGATGTGCTATATAAGAGGCAGGCGAGCAAGCTCTTGACTGAAGCTGGTGCGCCGTGGGACTGGAGTGAAAGGGGCCGATAGCGACGACCTTCTCAAACTCTATGCGGCGGAGTTCACTCCTACTAATTTTTACTTCCCGGCTGTGGGATCTTTGGTGCTGCCTGTGGCCTCCGACCAGAGGTTGGGGTTTCGGATGTACATCATCATTTTTAAGGATGTGTCAGACCGGCAGGTCTCTGTACTTCCACGACTCATCCAAGGACCGTAGCGCCTAAGGAGGCCCTGGACTAGGGGAGGCGGCTGAACAAATCGTCTACCACCTGCCTTAAGTCTCTCTGACCTAACTCAGTTTCGGCTTCGGAATAGGGGCCTCATTGGCGGGTAGAGGAGTTGGGGGAAATCCGGAGCACTGTGGCTCCCCAGCTCCTTACTCTTGCTTTTCCCTTCCCCGGTCCCTTGATGTCCCCAGCAGGCTTTCTGAAGTTAGGAGTCGAGGCAGGCTTCGATACTCAAAAACAACCCAATTCCCTGAAAGAGCCGTGGAAATCATTGTCTAGCTGGGGAACTGTGACGAGTCATTTTGTGTCAGTGGTTCTCCTACTCAGGTGATCAGCCTGGTGACAGTGTGGAGGTCGGGTTGGGTTCTTCCAGATGCCTTCAGCATCCATGATTTAGGGCCAGAAAGTCTCTTGTCCTCTCCATTGTGGCAGGTGCTGGAAGTCTGTGGCCGGGTGAGAGATGTATAGCGATTACACCTTCTGACCCTGCGGGCAAGAAGGCTTCCCCGCTGGAACCCGCTCCCCTGGGGTGCCATCCCTATTCCCCCGGGCTTACAGGAGGCCAGCTGGGGCAACAGAGATCTGAGTGAGAGCAGGAGAGAGAGAAGTTTTCTTTGGGGGAGCCTCTGCATTTAGTCCCCTGCCACCCACCTTCAGCAGTTCAGATGACTTCCTAGACTCGGAACCATATTGCTGATAGGCGGGAAAGAGCTGCGAGGTGATTGAACTGTGTGGCCTTTGGCGCTTGACAAAGGGTCGTAGAAGGTTCACTTTAAGGGAACAGAGTTTATGTGGCCTAATCCGGCACCAAGGGCGCACTCGGCAGCCTGAAGACCCAGGAAAAGTCACTCTGGGCTCGGGAATGGCTACTTTCTCTAGGCCTGTCTGGGACCAGAGGCTTCAGTCCTTAAACTGAGGCCGGAAGGGGAGATTGGGATCTCTGGGATGGTAGTGTCGAGCCTGGCCACTGCTGAATTCAGTGTATCAGAATCCAGAACAAAAGGTCGGCACCTACCTATTCACATCCTAACAAAACAAGCTGCTTTGCATCTTTGCTGTCCATAGCTGACCTGGTTGTACTGGGGTTGCTGTGTGTGTGTGTGTGTGTGTGTGTGTGTGTGTGTGAGTGTGTGTGTGTGTGTTGATCTTTTCCAATACCGCGGCAAACTAGAGTGGCAATTGACCCACTCCACAGTCTGTCACATGGGATAAAGGATCTTTGCTTTTTATTTAAAATAATACAAAAGCAAAAACTGAAGCTAGTAGGAGCTGGGGTTACTTCTTGGACCAGATGACGGCTTCTTGTTGGTTCCCCTTGGATTCTCAATCCCTAGAGACACCAGCTGCTCAAAATCCTTCCTCAGGCCCTGCTCAGCATAAAATCCTCGGGGTTCTGATTGGGATCGAGATCTTGACAAGCTTGAAAGCAAAGAGTGGCCTCAATATAGAAATATTTGCTAGTGTAAGCAGTTGTCCAGGTGGGAGGGAAAGTCATCTAGGAGCAAAACAAAGCCACTATCAGGGATAATTACAGAACAATTTTTTATCCAGAAAAGTGCTACTCTGAAAAGGCTAGTTTTATTCCTAATATTTTAAAACTGAGTACACACACTTCAGTACAGCTGATGAAATAAGAAACCTGTTCCCCTACTGAGGATGACATTCAGTGTTTTCGAGGCGCTGGTCCTTCCAGACAGCGAGAAACAACACTGCAGTAGCATTTAAAAACAAAGGAAACTAGACACAGAGAGGCGAGTGAGCTGCCCTTCGCATCAGGGTTTTAACTTCCCTCTTTTTAACTTGTTAACGGAAAACTGAGAAGAGAGTTCCCAGCAGGTAGATTAGAACTACCTGAAGATTTGTTCTCTGTTTTGATTTTGCTATTTGAGTGTTTCTGATGATTTTCTGTCCCATGAAATTGTTCAGTGCTGAAGTTTTTTACCTTTACTGAAAAGTTTAGACATTGTCAGAACGTGTACTCTTTTGTATCATTAACTAGATCATCGGAGTTGGGGGGAGACCCCTCCACAACCGAATTCTTTTCTGAGAAAGGAGAAGTTTAGATTTAAATATTGAAATATATTTGAATTAGCTACAGAGTTGCTCTATGTTAAATTAAATGGTACTCGCTTCCCCCCAAGTAATAAGTTTTCATTAAAAAAAATTCAATTATCCTCCTATTTTTCAACTATAAATAGGGAAGTAAAAATGAAATATTTTTGCCCTCTCTGGTTGGCACCACCCCAACCTTAACAATATGCAAAATACATTTTTACCTTCTTGAAACAGGCATATCTAAAATGAAGCACAATTGATTTAGAAAGTTGGATGTTAATTTGCAGATTAAAATCCAGGATTTTAAAATTAATTACTGCTTTAAAACCTCCATGATCTCTTCTTATCTGAGGATATTTTGCTCAAGGAATTTGCAAGAGTGGATAACTAGGGGTTATGTATAGAGCCCCTTAAAATAAAATATTTAAAAATTGTCCTAGACTACAATTTCTTATGATAATTAATTTCTACTAAGTCTAGTAAACAAAGACATCTTAAAATTCTTGGAGAAGATGTGAAAGGAGAACATCACTAGGAGAGAGTGCTCTTTGTGCCAGTCTGTTACAGCCTTAACTACCCATTTCTTTATATCCTCTATTGTGTTTCTACTTTAAACACTTTGCCTTTCCTTTCACTTTTTTAAGATATCCACATACTAAAATAGCTACTTTGAAGAGGCTCTTCTCTAAGTAGGATTGACAATTGCAAACAATAAATTGATGGGAGTGTGGGGAAGAAAATAGTTTTCAGCCAACAATGCATTTTTGGTCATACTCATCCAAACATTGTATTTTTTTTTTTTTTACCATAAACATCTGTATGTCCTAATTTCCTCCCTTAACTGTTGGAGCTCAAAAAAGGGAGAAACTTTCAGTGTTATTAGAATACAAACTTTCAGTCTGAGCCTAACGAAATCCATTTATAATCCAGAGAGACACTTATGTATCTGTAAACCATGGAAGTAGTATACTGAAGACAGCATTAAGATTGTATTCACATAGAATACACAGGACAGCACACAGATAGGAAATGGATGACAAGCAGGTCGAATGAAAATTGGGTTGTTTAGAAAAGTCAATATGCTTTGGTATTTATGTAATGAAAGGAACATTTAAACAAGGGAGCTCTTGTCTCTGTCTACAGATATATTCCATGAATACTTTCTATGCATTACAGATGCTATATAAACATAATATACTTCCTCCCAAAGTCAAGTTCTTGATTTTAATTGAAGAATAATATTTCTTAGGGCTCTACCTCTAAGTACAAATAGTTTGTTTAAAAAAAATCCATTCTGGGAATCTGTAACCAGTGACTGTTTTCAAAATAAACAGATGGATTTTTCGTAAAGAAGTTAAGGAAGGTTACATATAGAATCTCTTGATTTCTGCTCACAAGAAAACCTATATGGAAAAATCAAAATGCAAAGAATGACAATAGAGGTCCCTCTTCTCTTCATTCTTTAAAAAACCAACAAACCAACAAAACATTACAGAATGATTTGATTCCCGAGATGTTGTGGTTAACTGTTTGTTTCCCAGCATCTTCATAGAAACTAATATCAGTCATTTGCTTCCCTTCCTGACATTCTTTTCTTCTTTCTTTTTAATTGCAAGATCCAATAAATGATAAACAAAGTCCAGTTTTTAATTAGTTTTATAGAGTTTCACAGGGATTATCTAAACAAACTTGAACAAATATACAAAACTCATTTATAGAACTTTCTCTATTTTCAGAAAAAAAAATCACCTCTGGGTTAATTTTGAATTGGAACATTAAAGCAGATTTCATAATGTTTCTAATTCCCCTGACCAAACCTCAATGCCACTAAAGAGGGCTCTTCTAATCCCACTGGCTAAACCTCACTGGCTAAACCTCTGCATGCATACCTAGAAAACAGAGTTAGAACGTGTCTCTTCTTTGGGACCTTGTCTCATCTAGATCAGGAGACCCTAATTGGTGACGCATTGCAGTGCTTCTAGTCCCTAGATTGAAAAGTAAAATTCAACAAGGATAATAGAACCATAGCTATGAAATTGGAAGGGTCCTTAGGGTCATCTTGTCCAATTATTTTACAGATGAAAAAACTGAGGCTGGAGGAGAAATAGTTACACAGATAAAAAATACCAAAGGTGAGATTTGAACCCAGGTCCTCTGACTCAGAATCTAGGGCTTTTAACACTGTTCTTTCCTACTTTGCTTGGATAATTTTATCTGTAAGGGATGTAAGGTTTTAAATTTAATTTTAAAAAATTTTGGGGAGAAGAGAGAAAGGGTTCAATTTTAATTTTAATTCTTCTCCGAGGAAAGAAAGAGTTAATTTGTTTTCTGACAGGTTTCAGGCTCTGTGCAGGTCAGCCAAAAAAGGAGAGGAACAGGAGAACAACCCCATGATTAATTCTACCTGTTTTTCCCATGAGCAATCACCTGCTCCAGGGGTCATGAATAGCAGGTAGCTCTCCCCTCCCGGGCTCTGAGAGGTTCGTTTGTTTGGTGACAGCTGAGTGACAAGGCCTGAAACTAGAGCCTGCCGCCCGGCCTGATGTGAGGATAAAAACCCTGGATGTTCCCTCAAACATTTCAGGAAATGAAAGTTGTAATGTGATCCCTCCTGCGCCCACATCTCCCCCGGCCAACACAAAAGCTCAAAGGAGCCTTCTCGCATTGAATTCAGCCTGAAGTTAGTTGATGGAGGGAAAGCGGAGCCCAACCCAGAGGGAGGGAGAGAGAGAGGGAGGGAGGGACAGCAGACAAGCCGAGTCTGGGGCTGGCAGATGGAAGCAGGAGAAAAGGGCTGCTTCTCCCTGTCTCTCCCCACTAAGTTGTCTGCCTTCCCACCCCCCCACCCCCACCTAGTCCCTCCTGAGAGCCCTAGTTCACCGCAGACGGCGTGGGCTGCTGGTGCCACCTCATTTCTTACTGTTTTGAGGGTCAGCCTGCGCTGCAATAAAGAAGCACCAACTCAGTCGACCCCTCTGCCAGTTTTGTAGCCCCAGATTAGCTGCAGCTGGATGCAGGTGCCCAGTGCTTCGATTTGCTTCCCAGTGCTAGGAGAGGGAGGCCTCTATTTTGGCTGGAGTAACACAGTCAGGAATAGGGGCTTTTGGAGGGGAGGGGGGAGAAGGAAGAGTGTCTCTCAGTAGGATTAATGCAGTGACCTTGACCTTGGGTAGAAAGCAGAACTGGCTGCTGTACTCTGTCCAGGGCTTTTGATTGGTGGGCTAGAGTACCCCAGCCAAGATCTGTGGGTTGGGTGGATTTACTGTTCTGTCACCATCTTACGCTGTTGCTGCCTGTTCCCTGTCCTTATGACCTTTTTCCAGGTTTGAGGATTCACCATCCATTGCTACACACAGAATAAGTATTGTGAGACAGAGCTGCAACTGTCAAGGGAGTTCTGGGGGTAGGTCTGTCACACAGGTGAAGGAACAAAGTCTTGGAGGCTGACACCAGCAGGAACTCCCATTCAATCTCTGGTCTTTGGTCATTCTAAGATTCAGCTAAAGAAGTGGAAGGATATTAGCTAGAGGGAAGGGGAAAGGATACTGGAATTGTTGAAGTTTCTCCCAGGCTGTCATTATTCCTTGTTTATGGGTAGTCTGGACTCATTTTCAACAATAGAGAAGAATGAAGAAAGAGGGGTCAAGGTCATCCTTGACCCCTCTTTCCTACATAGCCACTCAATTCCTACATCATGTATTCTTTCTCTACTGTGCTTTTCCTATACAGCCCCCATTCACTCAGTCTTTGCTCTAGAGCCTCATCAACTCTCATTAGAACATTTTCAGTAGCCTTCTAATTGGATTCCCTGCCTCAAGGCTCCCCACTCCAATCCATTCTCCACACTTTTGCCAATGTGATTTTTCTCAAGTGAAGGTTTAATGTATTACTCCCTTACTTAGTGAAGTCTAACGGCTCCCTGACAATACTATGTCCGAATCTAAGCTCTTCTGTTAAGCTTATAAAGCTCTTTACAACTTGACCCCTTCCCATCTTTCTGGGTCTTTAACACTCCGTTCCCCTCCAAGATCTCTATGGTCCAGCCATACTAGCCTATTTGCTGTTCCTCAAACAAAATACTCCATCTCCCACCTCCATGTATTTTCACTGGCTATCTTCCACACCTAGAATGATCTCCCTCCTCACCTCTGTCTTTTAGAATTCCGGACTTTCCTTTGAGACTCAGATCAAGAGGCATTTCCTATAGGAAGCTCTTCCCTACTCAGCTGCTGGTACCTTTCATTTATCTTCTGTGTATTGATTTGTGTACATGTTGTCTCCCTCATTAGAATACAAGTTCCCTGAGGACAGGGACCATTTCAGCTTTTTCTTTGTATCCCCAGAGCTTAGCACAGTTCCTGGCACATAGTAAACTGAAAGTTTTTGTCCTTAATCAAATTATTGTCCATTACAGTCAAGGAGTAGAGGTGACTTGGAGTTTCTGAAGACTGGAATGCAGTGCAAAGTCACTACAGTTAAACATACACATGTTCAGCATCACTAGGGTGGTCAACAGGTAATGAATTCTTTGTCCTTAGAGCCCTAGGTAAGTACAAATAGCATTGTATTACTCAGTTCTTAGAGAAACTCCCTCCCTCATTTTTTTTATTTCCCATGAGTTCATAAAGTTATTACAGACATTATTAAAACACTTCTCCCTGGTGAATAGGGAGCTTGAGAAGTAGTCATCCTGAGTTACACAGGAAAGACACCTCAGAGAGACAACTAAACCATACCTTGATAGGAGTTGGAAGATGTCTTGAGAAGTAGATTGAGAAAAGTCCCATTAATTGTCAAGTGTGTCAGGTAATGACCAGCTCTCAACTCTTTCCCTTACCCCCTGGAAAAGTGCAAAAGTGCAGGTTATTCCATAGGTAGCAGGTAAAGATCTGATTATCCTCTGGGGATAGTCAATCCTGAAAAAGATTTAGTTGCAGATCTGGGATTATAATTCACAATGTTATAACTCTAGGGATTTAATTCTGGAATGGTGGATAAACTCAACATGCTCATTTTGCAATCTCCTGTCTTCAAGCTATTTTGGATACATCTTCCTCCCCTGACATACGTTAGAAAAATGTATGTATGTACGTATGTACACATAGACACATATAAACACATTCTACAATACATGCTGTATGAATGGGCTTAAAGGCAGAATAGTATAACAGAACATTCGACCACAAATCAGAAGTCTAGAGTTGGAGTTTTGACTTGGTACTTACTAGCATGGTAGTGCAGTGGCTAGAACACTGAGTTTGGAGATAAGAAACCTAGGTTTAAATCCTGACTTTACTACATGTGTGAATACTTTGGCTAAGTAACTTTATCTTTTTGGGTCTCAGTTTCCTTAAATGTAAAAAAGGGGAGGGAGAAGAGGTTGGACTAGAAGATTTCTAAGGTCCTTCTATCTCTCTCTCTCCATATATCTTTGATCCTACTTACCTGACATGATCAAGTCAATTAACCATGAATTATTTCCTTTGCAAAGTGGGTCTACTACCCATTCACCTATTTTACAGGTTTTGTGAGGAAACTATATGAGTTACTACTACTGTTCAAAGGAGGCCACTTATTTAAAAGGAACTTGAATCAGCTGGCTGGACAGTGTTTTTAGGACCGGTTTCAATAATCATAACGAGGAGGAACATTTAACATCTCAAAAATTAGAAAACCACTTTTAAGACTGGTAACTCACTAATATCAGGACAGCATCTTGCAGCTAGTGGGCACTCAATAAATACTTATTAGTAGTGAATGAATAAATGGCCAGTTAAGACTATAGGAAGTTATTCAGGTAGAATGTAATTAGAAGAGTTGGAATTTAAATGAGGTCTCTTGGTTAACACCTCCGGTCTGGTGAAAATCCTTAATGACCTCCAGGGACAAATATCTCATTTGGATAGGTTCCCACATCTTCACTTATTTCAAGGGCATTTAAATTTGGGTTTTGTGTATGGGGAATTTGCTTGAGGCAATACAGTAGAGCTGAATTTCCATCTCCTTCCAAAAAGATCAAAGCAGTACTTGGAGTTATGTTGGGAAGTTTATTCAAGACTGATTCAGAAATAGAGGTGAAGTCAGACTACTGGAATTTAGAAGGTCCTCTTTAAGGGTAAATGCAGGACCAGAGGAGTAGAATAAGATATGCTTGTGGTAGCAGCCGTTATAAATGAGTCCCCTTCATGGAGCTAAAAGGGAGGTTTGATAGAAAAATAAACAAA
This sequence comes from Potorous gilbertii, assembly GCA_028658325.1. Lineage (NCBI taxonomy): Eukaryota > Metazoa > Chordata > Mammalia > Diprotodontia > Potoroidae > Potorous > Potorous gilbertii. The sequence continues at coordinate 447,542,332 of CM053769.1, forward strand.
AGAAAACTAGACTAGGGGCTCAGAGACCAAGGCTCTAGCCTAAGTTCTGCCACTTGGTGAGTGACTTTGGGTGAGTCATTTAAATTTTCTGGTTTGTAATGTCTCCTCAATGTGGAATCAAAGTGTCAGACTTAGGGGTTCTTAATGTTTTTGTGTAATGGATCTCTGTGGCAGTTTATGGATCTCATTTCAGAATAATGTTTTTAAGTGAATAAAATAAAACATACAAGGTTATAAATGAAGCCAATTATATTGAAATACAGATATTAAAATATATGTGTATACATCTATACCCATATACATATACACACATATATGTACATATAATGTATATTCAATATATACATATAATGTATTATATATATTGAAGCCAAATCATAACCTCATGTTAAGAATTCCTGTCTCATTTGTAAGGTTCGTCTCAGCCTTAATATTTGATTAAAATTCTGTGGATAGGATGGGGTTGTCTACATTCAAAAGAGCATTAAATATTCCATTCCACCTTCAGCCCTGCCCCCTCCCTCAGCATCTTCATTTCAATTCTGTTGAAAAATAGAAGATTTTAATCAATCACTGTGCAAGCACAGTCAAGACTCAAAACTATTACATATTAAACATCCTTTTCCATAAGTAAATGATTTTTCTGTAAGTGTGCATGTACACACAAACACACATGTACACATATACACACATCATTGATTTCTAATATTGTTAGGAAGTAGTGGGATGTTTATTAAGATGTAACAGTCCTAGAGATGTACCAGAATTAAAAATAGGCTAACATATATGCACTGTAAGACTGACAATTTGCTCATATTGAAAGTGTTCATCTGTGTACTTTTTTGTGAATGTTCAGTTTTATTTCTTTTATTTAGGAAGACAAAAAAATTATTTTATATTTGGAACCAAAGTTCAATTTGGTTCAATACAATTCAAACTCAATTCAAGATAAATAGAAAAAAAGGACAGTAAAGATAGTGGGAAGGAGGTGGTTTGATTTTGGGTGCACAGATTTTTATAAAAAGTCTCTTATTAGTCAGGGACTAGATGGGAAAATTTTGTAGGAACTATGACAGTATTGTTGCTTAATAATTTGCATATTCTTCATTGATTTGCAAGCAACCAGGGCCAAGAAGTTCCAAAGCTGCTTCCCCTTTCCTTACTTTCTACTATTGCTAATGGCATGACTTGAATAAAGAAATAGCACTTTTCCTTCTTGGTTATTCCATAAGTGTATTAAAAAAATAAAAAGAAAGAAAAATAAGAAAGAGTTCTCTATTCAGAGAAAGAGCTTAATTTAAATTAGATGAAAGTTTTTAGGTCTTTTAAGGTTTGGAAGGAGACCCCAAGCTATAGCATATCAGCTAGGAAATGAAATTTTAAGGGCATTCAAAGTACTCTCAATCACATTTCTACTAATTTCAAATGAAAATTATATACCTGAACCTGTGGATTTATGATGCTGACATTAGTTGTAACATGCTTAGAACCCTGTTGGAGGGAGCATTGGTTTTGAAATCAGAAGACCTGGGTTCAAATTCTGGCTCTACCTCTTGGTACCAGTGTCACCTTGGAAAAGTCACTCAGTTATCCAAATAAGAAAAAAAAGAGAGTTGGACTCCATGACCTCCAAAGTCCCTTCTAGCTCTAAATCTATGATCCTTTGATCTATGTCTCTTAGCTTTCAAGATTTTATCAGCGATGTCTATTACTCAACAGTTGAGTTACGAACTTTAACTAATTAATTCTGCATCTATAAAACTTATATAACCAATTCCATATTCATGAGCTCAGAAGCACACTAACTCACTTTCCTTGGAAAAATTAGCTAAATACAAATACTTGGGAGATAAGGTTCTACATAGAGTAGAAATGATGACATTTTAATTGGAAGAATATTTCAGATGACTGGTAAGACAATTGCAAAACTTTTTTTTTATTTTTAGAGGATTTTGGTTTTTTCTAATACTATTGTATATTTTGCTTAATTAAATTAATTCAATATGAGATAAAATGAAATATAATGAACTCCATCCTCACAAGGTCTTGTCTTCAAGATTGTAATCACATGTAAATTCTCTAAAAGTTATACTTGATGCATTTACACCACTTGAGCCCTAGTTATGACCTTACAAATCTTTAGGATAATGTAGGATTTGACTTGACTGTCTTCTTCCATCCTGTTCATGTTCTGAGTGTTTGGCACTATAAACATGAAAAAAAGTAGTTAAGGAACTTCCAATCATTTTATTTTGAAATATTGTTATATTTTTGCTCATGTTTGAAGTTTCATTTTCTGGTGCTTTTAGTAACATTTCTTCAGAGAACTAAAGAATTGGTACAGTATGACATATACCCAAAACATTGGGTGAATAAATTTCAAAGGGTTCAGAGAAAAAATAAATAGAATCACTGGCCTAGTTTATGGATGAATCTGAAATTTTATGATGGAAATTTCTATAGTAGAAGTCAGCCCAAAAGGTTAGGAAAGCTCTCCAAAATAAGATTCTGAAGACACAAAGAAACAATTCCAAGTTAAAGGGAAAGGAAGAGTTATCCACAGAGATGCCCAAAGGGCTCATCAACTTAGATTTTAAAAAATATACATACACAGAAGATGACTGTACGTGCAGAGGAAGACTATGAAAACCTGGGATGGTAGTGTAAGAAGAGTTATGGTGGTGGTGGTGGGGGGCTTGCAAAATGGTACTGAGAATTAGGAGAGTTAAACCCTCTTTGCCAGTGAATGAACTATGCATAGGATTATCTGCAAAGGTAGAGGCAAAGTACTTATAAAATCATATTTCAGATTGGATTTATCTGAAGTTATGTGGTACAAATCCAGTGGTTTTATGCTGTTTCCCTGCTTTGGCTCTAGAGTTTGGCCAGAGTTTGTGGAAAAGAAAATAGGCTCATAAAATTAAGAGCTGTTATTGATAAAGCTCTTTAAGGTTTGCAAAGCACCTTAAAAATATTATCTCATTTTATCCTCAAAATAAATCTAGAAGGTAGGTCTTCTTATTATTCCAATTTTATAGATGAGGAAACTGAGGCAAATAGAAACTAAGAGACTTGCCCAGTATCACATAGTCAATTCATTTCTGAGGCAGGGTTTGAACTCAGGTTTTCCTGATTTTAGGCTCTTTATATCTCGTTACATCAGAGGCATTTTTTTTCCTCTACAGGAAGCCTCTATGGCCAGGGCGCTATCCACTGTACCACTGAGATAGAAGGGACCTTAGACACCATCTAGTCCAGTCCATCATTGCAGGGATAAGGAATCAGGATCAGAGAGCACATGACTGACTCAATAGGGTGGTGATAAATGGCAGAATTTTAATCTAGGTTCTTTGACTTCAAGTCTAATGTTCTTTCCATTGTGTTATATAGATATCACATATGAATAAATCTTTCCTGACTTACTGTGTCCATTTTTTCAGCAATTGCTTATACTACTGGGGAAGGTGGAAAGACCAGACAACTACAGCACCTAGATAGGTAGGTTTCCTGTTCCCAGTTGCCTCCAGGATAAAATGCAAACTCCTCTGTTTAATATTTGAAACCATTCCTAATCTGACTCCAATGTATTTTTGCATACTGAAGTCACATTACTCCTCCCTTGCCATCTACAGTTGAGACTCACCTGGCTTCCTTTGATGTTCTCATTATTTCCATGTTTCATTTTCCAGTTCTCTGCCTTTGCACAGGTAGCCTGTCCCTTACGCCTTGGGTGGTCTCCCTCCTCATCTTTTGCCTCCTTTAATTCAATGATTCAACAAGTATTTATTAAATACCTTCTTTGTGCCAGGCACAGGGCTAGGTACTGGGGTTACAAAAACAAAAATGAAAATTCCTGTGCCCGAAGACTTTGTATCTCCCTTTTGGAATTCCTCATTCCCTTCAAACCTTGGCTAAGGTGTGACCTCATACAAGAGGATTTGAGTACTCCCTTCAAAATCCCTAGCATTTACTTCATGTGTATTTTGCATTGACTTAACTGGGTTCAAGTTGTTTCCTCATTGATCCCAGAAGGCAGTGGTCATTTTTCAAAGTCTTTGCATCTCTAGCACCTAGTACAGTTCCTTTTGAATAGTAGGTGTCTAATAAGTGCTTACTGCATTGAATTGAATAGATTTGAATTTCTCTCTCTCCCACTTCTCTCCCTGTATCTATTTAGAAGGGCTGAATTGATACAGATTCACATTTGCAATTCCTGTCCAGACACAACCCCATTTCAGCAAAGCAGTTACTGGTTTCCTTATCAGGAACATAATGTTCCAAGATGCCTTATTTCTCAGCTAAGAAGTAAAATTGACATTCTGACTGCTCAGTTCACTTTGAGATTCTTTTGTCCTGTTGGATATGGTGTCAACAGCCCGGGAGCTCTGGCTGAAATCCAGTTCAAGTACCTCATAGGCAAACAGCACGTACACATTCTTGCCATAATTAAATGGAGCGTTTCTTTGCTTCCTGTCCTAGGTGGTGGTATGGGATTCCTATAGGCATTACTAAACTGATGAGTCAATCTCACCCAAGTTGGTTATATTTTAACAGTCAAAGAAATGGATCTAACCTTTCAGGGGATGCTCTGAAGGACTCTCAGTTATGTTCAGTTTTAAGTGATTTAAGATTTTGGAGTCAAATGAACTAACAGGAAGATTGAAATGTAAAACAAAATATAACAAAACAAAACCCTATGCTTGAATTTTAACTTTTCTTAATAACAATAGCCTAGCATTTATATAGTGTTAGATTTTCTTATTTGAATCTCATAATAACTGTGTGAGATAGGTGCTGTTTTTGTTACACATTCATTCCCCACTTTCCCCTTTCCAGATGAGGAAACTGAACTTGAGGAGGTCAAGTGACTCCAAAAGGAAACTAATGAACTCACGGGACTTATTAGGCTTCATCAGCAAAAAGAAATCTCTGATCCATAGATACTGCTTTGGTTTTCTAATATTTTCTAATTTAGAAAATAATTTTCTAATATTTAGAAGGGCCAAGTAACATTAACATTTGAGTACCATATAGAACATATTTTTGTCTATGATATTCAAAATACTTAGCAATTTAAATTAATTTGTATGAAATATTTTTTGAAATATTTTTTGCATTTGTTTTCTCTTTTGTATTCTATTATGTGAGAAATTTGGCATACTAAAACTAAATATTTCCTGATCTTACAAAAAGTTATATATCTAAAATTATAAAAAGAAAGTGGTATGATTTTGTGTTGCAATATTTAATGTGTAAATCTCATCTTCTCTGTGCACAGCTATTCCCCTAAGAATAAGGACTATGGGGGATCCAAAAGTCAGGAATTGCACAGGGTTGTGTGCAAAAAGTGGTTATTAGCACTGTCTTGTATCTCTAATGCCTAAGAGAAATGACTGATGCAGGGAACTTTAGAATTCAGCACATCATTTTGACATCTACAAGAGAGGGAGCTGAAATGGTAGGCATTTCCTTAGAGGGTACAAATGCAGACAGACTAGTTTAACTTTTGGATCATCAGAACATGGATAGCTAGTATCTGATGCAATATTTGAACTCATCTTCTGGACTTCAAATCCTGTTCTTTATTCTCTTCACTGTTTACTTGCCTCAAAAGTACCATTTTATCCCTCTGACCCTCAATCTGTAAATGGGATAGAACTAGACGATTCCCTGAGATATATTCCAGGAAATATATACATATATGAGTGTATATATATGTATATATATATGTGTGTGTGTACATACATATACATATAATATATACATATATATATATATATTTGCCAGGCATGTGTATATGTATGTGTATTAGGACATGAGATTTCATAGGTATGGGGAACTCTAACATAATCCTTTTCACTGATCACTCATGAATACCACAAGGCCATATATTCAGTGATAATAGACATTTTAGAGGCCACCTAATCGTCTGGCCTCAAACACTAGCTGTATGATCATGGGCAAGTCACTTAACCCCATTTGCCTCAGTTTCTTCATCTGTAAAATGAACTAGAGAGGCAAATCCCTCCAGTATTCCTACCAAGAAAACCCCCAGATGGGGTCATGAGGAGTCGGACATGACTGAAAGTAACTGAACCATCATAGGATCATAGATCTGAGGCCCAATTTCATACTGGTAGTAAGCAACAAATATAGGATTGGCACTGAGGACCTCTGATGACTACTATCTCATATTGGCAGCTCTAATTTATCATCTTGGAAAGGTGCCTGGGGACTGGGGATAGCAAAAGACTTACCCAAGGTCACACGAAATATATATATTTTTTTACTTGAGACAATGTTTAATTTTAGATGAATTCTTGAGATGACTGTAATAACAATGGTTTAGAAGTAGGCTGTTGATCTATATTTACTAGTCAGTTTAATCAAACAACCTTTCAATTTAGTGGGGGGAAAGTCAATCTCGTTTCCCATTTGACAGTGAACTGTAGCTGTAGAAATCTTACTTGGATCTCACCTTGACTTCAAAGAAAGGTCTCAGCTTAGATCAGCCCCTTTTTTTTTTTGAGACAGGAAACAAGACTGGCAGCGACACCTTAATGTCTGAGGTATTCAGTTACATAGTGTCAGTGAGTGATATCAGTGTAAACGGTATATCTGTCAGCATTTTGACAGACCTAATTATTATCTTTCATGAAGTCACTGTTTTATCTCCCTCTTTTCTACACCTATCCTCTCCTAACCATTTTGGATAGATTCAAGGAAAACTAAGTTTCCTGCCCTTACAAATGGAAATTAAATACAAGGTCTATTTATTGATTGATTCATGACGCCTATTTGTAATTTGCATTAAAAGGAGAAGAGTAGGAATTTGTACAGGAGAATGCTATTTATTTCCCCTCTTGCTACTCTAAAACTGTGCATGTAAGAAGAAAAATATTTGAATGAAACTTGAAACATTCAGCTAGCTTTTTGTAAATTTGGCACCACAGAAATTTAGAGTTGGAAAGGACCCCATTCAGGAATTTCCTCTGTACTATCCCTGGCAGGTGGTCTATATCAGAGAATTAAAGGGCTTGAAGGGGGTGAATGATTGATTTAGCTTTTCAGGTTGCATCTATGTATTTGGGTTTTTGGTTGGTATTGTATGACTGCTATAGTTACTCACAGCAAGGAAGTGTCAGAGAGCCAGGGGTCATGACAGAGCAGCTCAATAGCTTCCTCATAGACCTCCACGGATCATCATATGGTTCTACTCAGGAAGTCATTGAATCTTATAGCTGGAAGGATTTTTAGGAGTCTTCTAGTTTCCTATCTGAAGAATGAATTTCTTCTACATCTTGGATGGGTAGCCCTCCAGCCCTGAAGACCTACAGCAAGGGGGAATTCACTGCCTATTGAAGCGGCCAATTTTTGATGGCTAACTATTGGCCAATTGTTTCTTATGTTGAGCCCAAATCTTTTGTCTTGTAACTTCCTCTGTTCCTAGTTTTGCCCTCTGGGGTCAAGCAGAATAAGTTTAATTCTCACTTTTACATGTCCAACTCTTTATGACCCCATTTTGGGTTTTTTTTTGGCAAAGATTCTTGAGTGGCTTGCCATTTTCTTCTCCAGCTCAGTTTACTGATGAGGGAACTGAGGCAAACAGGGTTGTGACTTGCCCAGGGTCACACAGCTAGGAAGTACCTGAGGTGAGATTTGAACCCAGATCCTCCTGATTCCACTGTGCCACCTAGCTGCACACTTTTATGTGACAAGTCATCAAGTGTTGACAACAAAGATATCATATTCCTACTAACTCCTTTATTCTTTAGGTTATCTCTAGTTCTTTCACCTACTCCACATCTGCCATCACTCTGAGTTCCCTGGCCATTCTAACAGTCCTCCTCTGGCCTCAGTTTAGCTTTCCAGTTTCCCTACTAAAATGTACTGCCTGGGACTGAACACAATTCTCCCATTGTGTTCTAACACAGTAGGATTGAGGCAGCTAGCTTTTGAAGTAGATAGAGTGCTGGGCCTACAGTCAGGAAGACTTATTTTCCAAAATTCAAAACTGGAATCAAAGACTTATTAGCTGTGTGACCCTGGCCAAGTCACTTAATCCTGTTTGCCTGAGTTTCCTCATCTGTCAAATGAGCTGGAGAAGGCTTTGCTTCCCAACCCAAACCAAAATAACCCCTCCAAAAACACCCAAATGGGGATACAGGGAGTTGAACATGACTGGAAAATGACCATATAGTGGGATTATCACTTCCTTGCTCTGCACAACATATTTTTATTAAAGCTGCCTAGGATTACATTAGGTTTTATTTTTGAGTGTCTCATCATACAATTGAGTACTTTGTAACAATCTTTGCAATCTTTGTAACAGTACTTTGCAATCAATTCTCTGCAAAGATGGTATTTGTGGCTAAGCATCAAACAATCATATTCAGTGGGTGGGCTTAAATCAGTAAACATCTGATAAAGTTTCAGACCCAATTTCTTTCTTCTGGGATTTTGTATCTTTGTTGATGGGTCCAAGGGATGGGCTGGGAAAAATGTAGCCTTAGCTAGTAGAGGGCAAAAGGTGATTAGAGACTTCCTGCCCACCCCACTCCTCCCCATCTGAAAATGTTTCCAGTAAGAAAGAAACCACCTTTATTAAAGGCTTTTCACCTTCCAGTAGCATGATTTAGAGCAGCTATCTCAGTTAAGAATCTGCACATGGTTGCTTTGTTAAATCCACAGAGTTGAGGTCACGATTACTTTTAAGAGCTGACTAGTTACCTATAAAGAAAGCTCTGTCTCCATTAACAATCAGTGGAGAATTATAGTTTAAAATATTTTTCATAAACAATCTACAAAATGGTTCTTGGGTCAAAAGCAATCTTAACAGTGGGGAGTTGGCCATAGCCCACATTTGCCACAGTACATAGGCTATAGCCTTATCTTGCTACACAATCTCCCTTGATAAAATTGTGTTCATTGGAAACTAAAAACTGCTTTGATAGCTGAATGACTGCCCTAGAGACTGTCCTGGAGGAAAAAAGAAATGTGGTTCCATGGAAAAGCACTGCAAGAATTTCAGATTCTTTATGAAATACTGTATTGTCTCCCTCCTGCTCCTGTATTAGAGAAAATTCAGAGAAAACAAGGGAAAAATCACAGGAGTAAATGAAATCTGTTATTTCATTTCTATCCTTGGATTAGGATTGTGAGAAGCAAGGCAGATTTTTCCATTTTATAGATAAAAGACACTGAAGCATTAGTGAAATTAGACTCTAGAACTGAATAGGATATAGTAATGAAATACAGTGCATTCACACTGGAGATTGATATATGTTTCTCTTAAGCAGATAAAAAAGGCATTTAGATTTTTAGAACATGATGTTAACTTAAAAGACATATGAAGCAACGAGTAAAAAAATTTTTTTCTCAACAGATTCATTCCACTCACTTGTATTTGTGTATTAAGCCAGAGGTAAAAATCCAGTTATCTGTAGCTTTGCATTTGAAACAAGCTCTGATATGTTAGATAACAAGTATAAACTAGATTAAGCTTTGTTATTAAACCAGATTCTTCCTTATGCCCTAGGCCATGTTTCTAGTTGCCAAAATTGCTAGTTCACTCAATCAAAAAACAATTAAACTCATTATTTGTCATCAAGTAGACCAAAAAGCCTTTGGGAGTGAATGTATCCACTTTTTAACCAGTTCTCTTAACACTGTTAATAGTCTCATTCATTCTGGAAAGGAAGCAAAGAGCCCTTGGAGGTAACTGATTGGTCTACTTATCTAAATAATAATAGTCACCATCATCTATGAACCAACACTCAATTTTCTGAAAATAAGAGTGTGGCTTCATAGCACCCAGTTTAATTTAGGAGTAATTTATTTACAGGGGTAAGTGTGGTTCATATTACTTGCCAATATCTGAAGTTTTGACAGCCATGTTGTTAAAACTACAGAGTAGCCCATTAAAAATAAGTGACATTTAGATAACTAATAAGAATTATTACTTGGTTTGATCTTTGATTTGCATTCTTCTCATTACAAACATTCTAGAGCTGCTTAATACAATATTATCATTATATATTCTTTGAGAAGAATATCCCACATTCATTATTTTATTTTATTTACATGTTACTTCCACATGGCTTTCTTTTGCTCTGCCCAAATCCCTTCTGGTTGTAAATTGTCCACATTAAGTGACAAAATGATAAGAAGTGACTGGTTCAGTGGAGAAGTGCTCTAAGAGGTGAACAAAAGATTGGGTTCAACACACAAGGCAGCTAGGAGCTCAGTTTAGAGTAGAGCAAGACCTCACAGGTTTTCCCCTCTTACAATGGAGTGGGATCAGGGAGAACTGGGTGAGGACTTGGCATATAAAAATGGTGTTCTAGCTTTGTTTTCTTTCTTCTTGCCTTATGGTTAAAGGCTTTCATTAGGGATGGCCAATAAACAATCTGAAGATAACATTTTCCCTCTGAATATGTAACAATTGGCTCTCCATGTGTCTCAGAATGTAAATTGTCCTAACAAGAGAATCTACCTACTTTAGACCCTGTAATTCACCAATGGAAATTTCCCTATAGGGGAGACACAGGGAAAATTTTTCTCATGCCTTTTTTACACTTGTATCTTACTCACTAGCTGAACCAAATTTTCCATTTTTCCCCATTCCCTTCCCAAAGAAAGTTTTTTTTTGGGGGGGTCGGGGGAGAGAAACAGAAGGGAAGGGGATAGACAGCTAAGATACTGTGTGACAGTGAACAACCTTTCTCTTTTTCCAGTAAGGTCACCACAAAGGGATCAGGGAACAAACAGGCTTCTGTTGCAGCAGGAGAGATTTAGATGAACTGCTGAGAATGACTTTCTAGCTATAAGATTTTTTGGACACTGAAATTCCTTACTAATAGGTATTAGGAAATCTTTTTCAGAGAAGGATAGATACATATTCATTTTTTTAAAAAGATACTTTATAATTCCAAACGAAATCCACACACAAAGAACTCTGGGTCTGTAGTCAGGAAGACCGGAGTTCAATTTCTTCTTCAGATTTGTACTCGCTGTGTGACCCTGGGCAAGTCACTTTACCACCATCTGCTTGAGGTTCCTCAATTGTAAAGTGAAGATAATAGTCGCATCTATCTCAAAACGTTGTTATGAGGATCAAAGGAAATAACCTCTGCAACATGCTTTGTACATAGTAGGTGTTTAATAAATGTTTGCTCCCCTGTCCTCTTCCACACCTTATAGATAGATACATTTAATGCTGTGTCTGAAAAATGCCCAAATATCCATTGGATATCCATCCTTTGGATGACAAAAATTTGGTTTGACTGAATTGACTCCATGTTGTATTTATACGAGAAGCAACATGTTATAGTAGATAGAAACCTCCTACAAAACCAAGAGTTGGGTTCAGTTCTTGCCTTTAGCACATCCTGGCTGTGGTACCTTGGGCAAGTCACTTTCTTTCTGAGTGGTCTAGGCTTGTAGAGGGAATTTCCTCATCCAAAGAAAGAAAGAAACAAACAAAAAAACCACTGGACTAGTCTCTAACCAATTTATATAAGCACCCTAAATCAAGTAATTTTGCATGTGATATTTATTTGTGAAGTTATCCCTTTTTCATATCTCTCTTTTGAGAAAATAAAGACAAAAGGATTTCTTAAACAATTATCTTCTCCTCACCCTCACTTTTTTTTTCTTCCTGATTTCAAACAAAAAAGACAGTAATCAATCAGTTTCACACCTACAGGCAATGGAGATTTAGATAAGAGTACTAGACTGAGACTGGAAGGAAGGTGGTAGAGAATAAATGCTGGGAGATCTAGAAGCATATTGCTTTTCAATTGATTGATATGTAACATTTTGTATATCCCTGTTCTTTGTAAGTAGAGGTAATCTTATAAAGATTAATAGCTATTGCTTGAATGAAGACAGTCCAGGAAGTTGGCAGGCAGATGCTTCTTTTGAATGTCTCCCTCCTGTTCCTACTTGGATGGGGGAGTGGCAGGGAAATAGGGTCGAGAATCAGAGGGAAAAAAAGAGGAGGAATCATAGGAATAAATGCAATCTGAGTATCTTATTTCTATGCTAAGACTGATAGGCGACAGGTGTTCCCATTTTATGGATGAAAACAATGAGGCATTAGAGAAATAAGGCTGTTGAATTGAATCAAATTCCATATCCAAATATATATGCATATCCAAATATATCCAACCAGATAGCTAGGGGCCAAAGTGGTACCAGAATTCAGGCTCCTCCAGAGACTGGCAGTCTTTTTTGTTTGGATCTCATTGCCTTCCTGCAGCAGAATCAGACATAATATGACTGGTTGGACAATGGGGCACTGCACTCCCTGGAGTCAGAAAGCAACTAATTTAATTGAAACCAATTTCACATTATCCTGAAAAATCAGGAGTGGGTCTCCAGTGTATTATATTGATATGACTTTCTCCTAAACAAGACCATGTCTAAATTCCAAGTCACTTAGGAGGTCTGCCACAGGCTCTGACAACTGAGTAGATTGACCTGGATAAAAAAATAAAACCCAAAAAACCTCTTCCCATGTTGCATCAGGCATATTTAAGTAATTGTTCTGACCTTGCCCCAGCAAGACTGATTATGTGAGGCACTACCATCGCCTATAATATTTAAGCTTTCACTATAGATTACTTCAAATTGTATTAAAATATATTGTATAGGTAGGGACAAAGAACTGTATACAGTGGTAACACCAATTTAGTACATAGTGTACTTGGTTATTCAGATCTTTACTGGTTCAGAGATCTCATTAAACTCAGGCTACTTACCCATGGAAAGAGGAAGGGGAATGAGGTAATTTTGTACCTGTGAAGATACAATATTTTGATCAAGTAACTGGGTGCTTAGATTTTATCTTAAAGATAATAGAAAGTACCTGTTCATCCTTGAGCAGGCTGTAACAGTAGCCTAGACTTACAGTTTATAAGCACTTTCCAAATATTATCTCACTTGAGTGGAGACGTTGAGTTAGGAAGATAACTTAATCTGGAGTTAGGAAAGTATGTTCCAGTTTGAGGGCTCTTAGTCACTCCCTTAGTGCTTTAGGCTTGTCTCTTCCTTGGACATGTTTCTTCATCTACAAAATAAGTGAGTTGGACAGGATGGGCATTAAGGCCTATTTAGCTCTAAATCCTAGGGTCCTATGAGAGATCATCTGTGCCCAAAGGATGGGTGGTCATTTGACTTTATTAGTATATGTGTTGGGAGCTGGGGGTGGGCTGCAGAGAATCTATAGTAGAGAGTCTCTTTTGACCATAATTTTATCACCCCTGTTTGACCCTTCATAACCGCTAGATTTGTTCTATGGAACCTTGGTTTATTGTCTCTTTTTCTTTACCATTTCTCTGATGGCATGGTCTTCTTCAGCAACGAAAGACGAACACACCCACACACATACAGTTATAGGAGTTGAAATTCTTCCTCACCATTAAGGTTGATACATTCTTATTCAATCAATCAATGAATCAATAAACATTTATGAAGTACCTACTGTATATTAGACCCTTTACTAGGTGCTGGGGATACAAGTGCAAAGAATGAAATAATCCCTATTCATAAAGAGCTTATGATCTGATGGGGAAAGCAACAAATATATATGTAAACATGTGCCTCAAAAATATAAAGTAAATAAGTAGAAATACATACTTATTAGGAAAGACTTCAAGCAGAAGACAGTGTTTAAGGATGCTTGCAAGAGAGAAAATGTGAGCAGAAGTAAGGAGAGAATGCATTCCAGGTATGAGGGAGATCCAGTTTAAAGGTGTGGAGATGGAAGATAACAGGGACTTGTGGGACCCATCAAGAGTTGAGGAGATCAGGTTGTTAAGATTTCAGTGTGAACATTTACACCTGGGAAATCAGTAAATGCTACAAATCAAGAGGTAGCTAAGTGGAACAGTGGATGGAGTGCCAGACCTTGAGTCGGGAAGACTCACCTCCCGAAGTTCAAGTCTTGCCTCAAACATTTCCTAGCTGTGTGACCCTGGGCAAGTCACTTAATCCTGTTTATTTCAGTTTCTTCAATCTGTTAAATGAACTGGAGAAGGAAATGACAAACCCTTCCAGTATCTTAGCCAAGAAAATCCGAATAGGGTCATGAAGAGTTGGACATGACTGAAAAACAAATAAATCAAGGCTTGATTTACTGTTTTGCTCATTATCTAGACTTAAGAAAGTAATGGAGAAAATGTCAATAATGTAGATTAAACTTGTGGGCACATTTCCCACTCCCTCCCGAGCCACTTGTTAAGTATTTTCATACACTTCTGAGAGATAGAGTGCCATGTTGAGAAATTTATATTTCATTCTAGAGGCAATAGAGAAGCCACTGGAATTGATTGAGTGGGGGAGTCACATGGTCTGATTTGGGTTTAATGAACATTAATTTGACTGCAGGTTGTAAGATGCTTTGGAATGGTGAGATACTTGAGTTAGGGAGACCACTTAGGAGGTTGCTGCAACAATCAAGATAAGAAATCACAAAGGCCTAAACTGGGGTGGTAGCTGGTAATTCAATCCCATTGTACTTGAGTTTATTTCTGACAAATGGGATAATAGTTCTTTTCTGTTTGTTTTTTAAGGAGATAGGGGGCTGGAGCTGTTTCTACAAAGTCATTCAACACTTAAAGGATCTATAAATTCATTGATGTGGGAGGGCCCTCCACTGACACAAGTTTCAACCCCCTTTTGCTTAATAGATGGTTGGTTCCTTGTCAACTGCTGTAGCTGACACAAACTGTTAGGGAGGAGCCAAGTTTCTGATCCTATTCCCCTCTAAGCTTAGTTAGGCTGATTCTAAGATGGCAAATAGTCATTGATGGGTCTATACTCAGAGACTTTCCATCTTCATATGAGCCTACCTAGCTTGAACTCTGTTGGAATAATCTTTGGAAACTCTGGGGCACTTCCATTCTGATATAGCATCTGAGCAGGACTTCAGTGGAGAATTAATGTAGATATACTATGGTAATTTAGAAATATGAAATTTGGTATAGAAATACTTAGAAAGTATTTTTACTTACCCTTTCCCTTTGTGCTGCAATTGAAGGGCCTCTGTGGACCATGGAGCAATAGATGTAGCTTCTATTGTCATCTTAGGTTGTTCCAATATATTTTCACCATTTTTTTTAAATTTCCTGAATCTCTTCTTCATTTAAAAAACCCAGTTTTGTCTTATTTTAGATTTTCTTTCGCCCTGTCCAGTCTCTTGTTATTCAAAATAGCCTTTGATTATCTTTGGCATTCAAAAGATGTGTGTGTACTTGGGCCCATTAGATAATGTTGCAAGCAGTAAGGAATTCTGTAAGTGTTCTCTTCAAGGGATTTTTTTCTGCACGGTGCTTTCCAATCCTGGATTATTTTCTGGAGAATGACATAAACTGACTGCTTGCACCCCATTTAGAAGCCCCATTTCAGTAGGAACCACGAATGGAATTCACAGATTTTTTTTTCTTTGCTAAGTAAGGCATCTGTCCATTATTTGCTTAAGCGTATTGAATCAATTTTTTGTGAACAAATTTTCCCATGCTTGTGATAGTCTGCAACCTTGAGTGAGAGTGCCACCTGCTGGCTTACCTTTTTATTGTTTTTTTAAAATATGTAGTTTATTTTTAATTTCCAACATTCACTTTTATAAGATTTTGAGTTCTAAATTTGCTCCTCCTCCCTCCCCTTCTTCCTAAGGTGGTATGCAAGCTGATAAATAGCCTCTCTATTATTTAATTATTTTCTATTTTGCACACCCAAGGCTTTGGTTTGTAATTAGAACAGGAGCAAATACTCATGCATCTTTTAATTTCAGGCTATAAGCAAGAATTTCCTGTTTGATTGTAGCATGATCTTTGTGGAAGTGATCAACTGTAGGAGAAAAACATTCAGTATGAGAAATCAAACATGTGTTATTGTTTACAAAGCTTAGCAGTTTCAAGAATACAATAAATAGTCCTATGTTTACAGTGTTCACATATATATGGTTTGTACATAAGATGTGTAGGTAACTGTACTAGGGTCTTGTATTTTATGTCATATAAAGGAAATAGTAGAAAACAGAATAAAGTTGTAGCAAAATGAAAGCAGAGCTCACAGGTTCTAATTGAAAAGGCAAATAAAGAAATTGTTTTTATTGTTGGTCCAAAAGTTAAAAGAAACATCATTTCATGGAATATTTGGCCATCTAGTATTTCAGTATTCATGATAAGGATGTGCAATAGAACCAGTATGGAAATAACTGTAGCTTATGTGTCAACATCATTTATAAAGGATGTTATTGTAGGATGATATAAAGGATGAAATGCTATCGAGAGCACAAGACCTTCCAAATTAAGTCAACTTATACTTTGACACTTGATAGACTTTGACGCAAAGCTGAGAATAAGTGAAAATAGTGAAAAGTGTTAGAAAATATGAATCAGTAACAAATGAGGATTAAAATTACATGGAAAACTCCTATTTTAACATGAGGAACACCTTTGAGAAAAGAATCAGAAGCCTCTGGATGAGGTGAACACAAATAATAGTACAAAAATTGAAACTTAATGGAGAGAAAATGAATCATATGAGATTCATTCTAAATCAGTTATATGCATATGATCAGACTACAAACTTCTTGGAAAAGATAAAAAATAATTTTTTTCTTAGAAAAGATAAAAATGAACACAAAGATAGAATTAAGAAAGAATAAAGCTGAGAGAAAATATATCATTAAAACTTGACTTTTAAAAATGAATTATTGACACAGAAGAATGGGAAGTAGGTGGAGGAAAGAATGTTGACATTGATCATAGTAAATTCATAAAGAAGTTTAAGTGATAAAAACAAGTTGCCAAGATTAAAAGAGCAAAGAACCTATAAATTTCCTTAGTGAACAAAAACTTTCTGGGCAGAGAGGTATAGAAAGCAAGGACAATGCAGATTTAGAATAAAAGTTTGTTTGTAAAACCTTACTAAGAAGGCTAGTGGAATATTATGAGTAGAATTGCTTCATAAGTCAGTGAATAGCAGTGGAAGAGAAAACAGGTTTAAAGAAAGCTTGATGAAAGGTTCAACTTAATGAAATCATCCAAAAGGTATTTAAAGATAGACTATGGAAGGAGAATGATGAAGAGATGAAAGATGGAAAAGATCTGCAAAGATTTTTTTGAATAACAAACTGTTTTTTGACATCAAGGAGAGTAGAATTACCACATTTAGATTCTAAAATCATAGTCCCAAATATATTCATAGAGGAAGCAGAAATGTTACTGAGAAAACAAAGATGGGAAAAGTACCAAGATTAAACCAAATGTATCTAGAGGATGCCCTTTCGGAACTAAACTAATTTTGAAGGAATTGAAGAATTGTTTCTTAAAATATATAAGGTCTAGTGAGTTTAAGTGCCTAACGTCATATAGGTAGTATGTATTATGAAGGAGATGTACTACAGGGTCCAACTAGAGAAGGGTTTCACTTTAGATAGGGAAGTACTCCATACATTCCAATTTATGGGTAACATTTTGTTGATTTCTTCTGGAACATAGCACAATCTCATACATGAGTTCTTTAATTACTCCACACAGCAAAAACCAAGGGGGTGAAAAATGTCTATTGTTTTGACTATATTTAGTTGGATGACAAGCCTATAAAAATCATCCCTCAATGTATGTATCTTGGAAAGACACTGCAAAGGGAGAATGGGTTTGGCTTAGAATTTATCAGGAGGAGGAAAGCAGACTGGATTGTCTTGGGGAAATTGCAAAATTCTTTCAATTTCTTCAAGTTTCTCTCTGAAATAGAAGCCCACTTTTCAAATAATATTCTTTCAGAGCTGTATTGCTTAGAACTTTGGAATGCTAAAGTTTCTGAAGACAAAATTGAGACTTTTTCAAAGGTTAATGGAGATGTATATGGTGGGTATGAGTAAGCTGTATACATTACATATCAGGAATTGTGAACAACTGTTCTAAATGCTGACATAAAAAATAACAAAAAATTATGGGGTTGTGATATGGTGAGAGCCAATAGATGACTCATATGCTCTGTTTGTCACTTTTGTAGTGTCAAGAGAAGGCTCCCGTCATATTGGTCTGTGGGAGTAGATAGACAACTGTAAAGTAAAATGGGTGGGCATGGATGGGTTTTGACCCGCATCACTGGAGGTATAACTACCCTCACTGATGAGATCACAGACCTATTTGGGTACTGAATATTGGAGAGGAAAAGGAAGTTCTATATGGTTCTCTTGTGACTGAGGTCAGCAATGGATGTATCTTGGCTCTATATTTTGGTTCAGGGTTTTAAATATACCTCCTAGACCTTGAATTTGGGTTGGGTATGAAATTTTTCCAAGGGGATTTTTGGCTTGGGTCTAAATGATAGCACAGATGATTAATTCTTTGCTTCTGTTTAGTCACTAAGGCTTTATTTTACCAGTGGTGCTGGAAAAAGCCTTAGACTGAGTGGATTGAGACTTACAGGGGGCAGTAGTCATCTCTTTGTTTGTAAGAAGAGAATGGAATGTAACAAAAACTTTATAGCCATTAATAGTGAATGCAATCTTCTGGCCAAGATAGTCTAACCTAAACAGAGATATCCCACCTAGCTCCCACATACGTACTTCAGTAAAATCCTAAAATTCATACCAAAATAAATAAGGCTCAAGAAATCCAGTGAGAAGCTTTAATAAGGGGTATCCTCCACACTAGAAGTGTTCAGACTAAAAAGATGAAATGAAATAAAAATAGTAAATTTATATGGGATTTGAACCAATAATAGTTACAGAAAGTCTCTACCATTTTAAAGTTTATGATAAATGGCTCTTGGAAATGATAAGAAAGCAGATAAAGATTCTGCAGCACACTTCATGTGCTAAACACTCTGGAGTGATGGTATGAGGCGGGCATATAAAAAAGTATAAAAGGAGGACACTGGTTAACACCAGTCCCCAGAAGAGTAACAATGGTCGGTGTTAGGTGAGATATAAAATTTACAGGTAGTGAGATATTGACATTGAATCAGGAAAGACCTGGATTCAATTCTTGGTAAGGATTTACCAAGTTTCTATCTTTCTAGCTTCTCTTTCCCCATCTGTAAAATAACGACAATTGTAATTACTTTAGCTCAATATTTTTGGCAACTTTTCAAGGCAGACTAACTGACCTGATGGGCTTATTGTGAGGCTCAAATCAGAAAATGATGTAAAATATTTTGCGAGTTTGTTTTAAAGATCAGGAAAGGTTTCATGTAAGTTGTAAAGTTCTGAGTCATTTCTCATTTCTTGCCTCATCACTATCAGTCAACCTGCAACTGGCATTCATTAAGCACCCATTATATGCCAGACACTGTGCTAAACACTGAGGGATACAGAGAAAGACAAACACTGTTCCATGCTCCCAAGGATATCACTGTCTGACAGGGGAGACAATATGCAAAGAACTATGTGCAAACAAGATATGGGCAGGACAAATTGGAGATAATCTCAGATGGAAGACACTAACACTAAGAGGCCTAGAAAAGGCTTCGTACAGCAGGTGGGCCTTCAGCTGAGACTGGAAGGTAGCCAGGGAAGCTGGGAGGTAGAGATAAGGAGAGAGAGTATTCTAGGCATGAGGGACAGTTAGTGCAAATGCCCAAAGGTGGGAGATAAAGTATCATGAGCAAAGAACAGCAAGGGGGCTGGTGCCACGGATTGCTAAGCGTGTAAAAGAATGTAAGGTGTAAAAAGAATGGAAAGTCAGGAGGGGACCAAGTTATGAAGGACTTTAAAAGCTAAACAGGAGTTTGAGGTGATAGGGTGTCAATGCGTTTATTGATTAGAGGAATAATATGGTCAGATCTATGCTGTAGGAAGATCATTTTAATAGTTGAGTGGAAGATGATTGGGAGAGACTTGAGGCAAGGAGACAAACTAGCAAACCATTGTGACAGGCCAGGTGAAAAAGGCCTACACCAAGGTAGTGGCAATGTCAGAAAAGAGAAGGGGGCAGCTATGTATGAGAGAGGTTATGAAGATAGAAACAATAGAACTTGGCAATTGATTAGATATGGGGAGAGAGAGAGACAGAGACAGAGAGTCAGAGAAACAGAGACACAGAGAAAGAGAAACAGAGACAGGTACAGAAAGAGATACATCGAGAAAGAGACATAGAAAGACAAAGAGAGACAGAGACAGAGACACACCTAGAGAGAGACAGAGAGAGAGAGAGAGAGAGACAGAGAGAGAGAGAGAGAGAGAGAGAGAGAGAGAGAGAGAGAGAGACAGAGACTGAGGAATTGAGGATGACACTCGGGTTCAGACCTAGATAACTGAGAGGATGATAGAAGTGAGAAGTTAGGAAGAGAGGGGTTTTCGGGGAAACATAATGAGTTCAGTTTTAGAGATATTGTGTTTAAGATGCCCACAAGACATCAGTTCCAGGCATCTAAAAGGCAGCTGGAGATGTGAGACTGGAGTTCTGTCCCAGGGTTACCTTCAGTATGCCCTTGAAATGATAAAAATAATCCAGCTAATTCAGTTTTCTTATTTGAGTATTTATAAAAGTTGATGGTACGTGTTTCTCCTGACTCAGCTCCTTCTTTATGCATTTCCATCCCTTCACAAACATACCATGGGTAATATACAAAAGTTTCCTTCAATCTTCATTACTTTCTTTTTTTTTAAAGGTTAGTTAATGGACTTCTGTGGGTATATCTAAAAATATAAGCTTTATTCTGATTTTAGAAGTGGAGGTTGATGGACAGGAAGACATACAGAGCTTTCATCTTGAGCAATAGCTCATTAACATATAGGTCACAGCAACAGGTAGCAGAGACTGTGGTTTCTGGTTAGAATGTTACAAAACATTTCCAGGTGGGACAGTATCCATTCTATAACAAATTCTATGATGCTTGGCATGAAATCTTTTCCAACGGAAAAGTCAAGGTCAGAATGTACAATAGTGAGCAAACTTCTTGAGCACATGGTCACTTACATAGTTTCGTAGTATTACTTGCATTTTCTGAATTTGAATTGACTTACACTTCCTGGTTTGTCTCAGTTTTGTAAGTTAGAAAGATGGGAGGAAATGTGAAATACACTTCCACCTCACTACTGACCTCTTGAGCCATCTATAGTGGTAGTTTATGGGGGAAAGAATCCCCATTTGAAGTTTTCTTGGTAGAGATACTGGAATGATTTCCTTCTCCAGCTCATTTTACATGATGAGGAAACTGGAGCTAACAGGTTTAAGTGACTTTCACAAGTTTACACAGCTAGTAAAGTGTCTGAAGCTGGATTTGAACTCTGGTGTTCCGGACTCCAGGTCTGGTGCTCTATCCATTGTGCCATCTTGCTGCCGTAGCATCAGTACATTTCTTATATTTCTAGTCTTGAACTTTTTAGAACTTCTCTCCTGTCATTGCCATAACTACTTTATCTCTACATTGTTGCATTCCATGCAACTTTTTACAATGCTACTATATTGCGTCCAGTGTGACCTCTTTTAGGTCAGCCTGAGATCTCTTCTTGTTTTTGGGTAGTGTGGAATTGAATGACATTATCTGTTTCAGAAACAGAGAAATACAGAGAATATTATTGTAACTTTTGATTTCTAAACTCATGTAGAAAAGAAGGGAAAATGTCCTAGAAGAATGGACTGTGATCACTGTTATTTATAGTCAAAGGCTGATTATTTGAAAAAAAGAAATCTATCCCTACCCTATCTACTACTATCACTCCTGTGTCCTCATCCTAGTCCTCTCCTTCCCTTCTATTGTGTTTTCTGTTCTTGTTAATAAACTTACTTTAATAATAAATCTCTTCCTCTCTTCCTCTTCCTCATTTTTTGTAATTGTAATAGGAGATGAGGAGATGGCTATTCCAGTATTCAATCTTTTCTACTTTGTCCCTTCTGTTTCCTTTTAGGATATTTAATAAACCACACCCTGTTATAATAATTAGCTCTATTTTTAACCTAAGGGAAATATAATAGCCACTTGTGACTATACTGCTGTTTTGTGGAGTTTATATCAGATGGAAGATTAATACAATCACAGTAACTCAGAGCCCCCAGTTAGGAAAATCCCTAATATTCAGAGGTTTAGCACTGGGCCTTAATTTTTGAAAGCACATATTTCAAGGTCTGTTGGACAAGCATAGGAAGGAGAAGTTGGAGATTGAACAGATTTTTTTTGTTTTGTTTAGAATTTTCCTTAGTCCTTGAAAAGTTGGGTAAAATTTGTAGTTACCAAGAAGTCTTTGCTCCAAGATGACTGTAGGGAGCTGACAGTCCTTTCATTTTCTTCTTTTAGTACTTCCTTTCAGTTTTTCTTTTTACCTGTTGCCCTTATGCTGCCAATTCTTTTCAGTTCAGTTTGTTAAGTTTTAGGTGAGGTGTAGGATCCAATTTTTCCATTGTTGTTGCTGCTCAATTGTTGAAGTACACACTTTTTATTTTTTGGAGGCAATCGGGGTTAAGTGACTTGCTCAGGGTCACACAGTTAGTAAGTGTCTGAGACTGAATTTGAATTCAGGTTCTCCTGACTTCAGGACTGGCACTTTATCTACTGTGCCACCTAGATGCCCTGAAGTACACACTCCTTCCTCTTGTTGACTGTTGACTGACTTTAAATCCTACCTTGCAGAATCTCTCTCTCTCTCTCCCCCCTCCACCCCCTCAGAACTCCTGGGCAGCTCAAAGCTCAAAGATCATGATAGATCAATGCTGAGAACAGAGAATGGCAGGCTTGTTGCGCTGAAATACAAGTCCCAGGATTCTGAGCAGTACTTGAAACCCTATTGCATAATAGTAGAAACTAGACTTCTCCTAAAAAAGGCATTTCTGGCCACCTCCTGTACCATATACCCCTCATATCATGCCCCCTGACACATCTGGATAATATGAAGAAAAAACATATTCCTTACCCCTTGATGGTGACTCTGCTATAATTAAATAATACCTTTGAAGGTTTCTTCTATCACATATACCACTTATAATAGTCATGGTGGGAGTTACCAATATGCCCCCAGGCTATTTTCCGTATGTTTTGGTGGAACTCACTATCTAACTCACAGTCTTTCTACCTCAACTTTTTATTTATAGTTGTGGGGATACTGTTGGTATTCCTTTGAATACCCTGGCTTCCCAGTTCATCATCTTCCTCAGCTTCAACTACCTGTGTTTTCACTTCACTTTAACCACACACTGGGATGTATCTCTTTCTCTGTCTCTGTCTTTCTTTCTCCTGAGCACCACTCCCATAACTGCTTTTTGGATATCTCCACCCATATGTTCTATAGATATCATGAAGGTAATATGTCTAAAATGAAATATTTCTTCTCACGAAACCCACTCCTCTTCCTAACTTCCCATTTTATTTAAGGACATTGACATCCTTCCAATTACCCAACTTCATAGCCTCAGAATTATCTTCAGTTATTTGCTGTCCCTCAATTCCCTTCCTCCACTCCTCTTCCAATCAGTTACTGAGGCTTGTTAGTTTTCCTTCTACAACACATCTCCACTTCTTTCCACATATGTGCCCATCACCCCAGGACCTCACATTCTCTTGTCTAGACTACTGCAATTGGTTTCTCTGCTTCCAACATTTCCCCTTTCCAGGTTGCTTTTTGCACACCAGTCAAATCGATATTCCCCAAACACATACCTAACCATATCAGTCTTCTGCTCAAGAAGTTTTAGTGACTTGTGATCTTCTGAAGGAAAATAAAGAAACTCTTTTTTTAGCATTTAAATCTCTCCATAATCTGCCTTTAAATTTATCTTTGTAGATTGATTTCACGTTAGCATCCCTCACAAACTAAATTTTTAATTGCTAACTTTAATGACCTTTTCCCAGCTCCCATCTTTCTTGTTCGCTCTGTAATATTTGACATTATTGACCACCCTGTCCTTCTTGATACTCTCTCCTCCCTAGGTTTGCAGGATACTGTGTGCCCACGTTTGGACATTCCAGCCAAACTGGCATACTTGCTGCTTCCCATACATGATATGCCACCTCCCATTTCCATGACTTTGTACAGGCCATTTCCCCATGCCTGGAATATGTTCTCCCTTTTTACCACTGACTCTTAAAATCCTTAGCTCCCTTAAAGAACTTCCTTAGCTGCTACCTCCTACAAGAGACCTTCCTAATTCTTACAGTACTTTCTTCTCCCCCAAATTGTGTATAGTCTGAAAAATCTCAGAATAGCTAAACACCTCTGGAATACTTACCTTAGATGTCCTAAACAACCATCTATGTCCCTCCATAGACTGACCTGCTCTATTGAACTCAAACAAAAATAAGTCAAAAGTAAATGAAAAGTTGACAACACTGTTTGCTTGAAGGTTTACTTCTAGAAATCACATTCTAAAGTATGACAATGAACTTTTAAAATAGAAATATTCTAAATTAACCTTGGACTATTCCTTTAATAATAAAATAGAGAATTTATGATTATATATATGTAAATATATTTCATATTTCCTTATTTGTGTATGTGTTGCTTTCCCTCCCAGTAATTTTTTGAGAACTAGTTCTGTTTTGCTTTTGTCTTTGTAGCAACAGTGCCTGGTACACAGCAGATGATTAATAAATGCTTGTTAAATTGAATTGTTGAAGTAATATCAAAGATTCATCAGATTTTGAAAATGTTTGAACCAAGTCAGGAATGGAAGTGCAAACCTTAGTGGGTTCTTAGTATTTCATCACAAAGTTTTGTGGTAAAACTGAGATGAAACCACAAACTTTACTGCCGGCCAGTCTAGCAATGGGAGAATGATTGATTTCAAGGTTAGCCAAGGTCAGGCGGAAACTTGGCTTGTTTCAGCTCCCTCTTCAAACCCCAAATCTACTGAGTTTTACATGGTTTGGGTTTTCCAAAACAGAAAACTTTTCCAAGACCTGGGCCAAAGTTGAGGCCTGGGGGACCAGGGGAAAGGGAAGTTATGTTGCTTTGGTTTGTGCCTTAGTAATTGGGGGAGGGTGGGGGAGGGAAATGTCATTTTTCAGAGTTATCAATCAGACGTAGGCACTTTAAATATTTGTTTGAAATTAACAAGAGCTAAGTATAGAAATTCAAGCAGGATTTCTACCTAGTAGTCAACTCAGTTTGTTTCATGGATCCTAACTCTTTAGTTTCTTGTCTCGTCTCTTCATCTTTCGGCTCCCCCATTCTCTCTGTAGTTATAGCTAATTTTATTTTTGAAGAATTTCATGGTGCTGCTCAGTGGGATTGTCAGGCTGTGTCCAATTGTTTCAGTTTAACATTCTGGCAACTTGTCAGGGCAGAGCCAGAGGTAGTCAGATTCTCTAGACTGAAGGAATTGGATCTGGCCCAATAGTCTGAAAGAATCATATAGCTGAAATGGTAAACCTAGTTGGATTATTTTAAAGTGAAAATTTGAGGAAAGCAACAAAAAGAGTACATTAATCATTGATTATGATATGGAATCTGGATTCCAAATGCAAGTGGCTTTAATTTATATCTCTTAAAATGCTTATTGAAGTCTTTTGTATTTATACCATAGTCATTTTCCAATATACATCGAGCCTGAACTTGTATCATAGAAAACCAGCTAACCAAAATCAATTGCTATGACTGGGTCTACAGCGTTCCAGATTCTTGTGCCTCCTTGTTTCTCCCTCATCTCTCTGCAAAAAGTAGGGCAGTATTTCCACATCTATTCTTTGGGAACAAGGTGATCATTGTAATTAATTAGAATTTGGCTGCTTTTCAATGTTGTTTTTATTGACATTTCTGTAGTCATTTTAGACATAATTTTCCTGGTTCTACCCTTCTTTGCATCAGTTCATACGAATTTTCCCATACTTCTCTGAATTCTTTATTGATGTTGTTTCTTATGATGCAAAAGTATTCCATTATATTCATATAGCCCAATTTATTCAGTCACTCCCAAGTTTATGGGTCCTGGTTGTATTTTCAGTTTCAGCAGCTAGGTGGCACAGAGGATAGAACAGTAGAACTGGAATCAGGAAGAACAGTTCAAATCCAGATTCAGATACTATCAGGGTAACCCTGGGCAAGTCACTTAACCTCTGCACACTTTAGTTTTCTTATGTGTAAAATGGGGTTAATAATAGCACCACCCACCAGGATTATTGTGAGGACCAAACAAAATAATGTTTTTAGTGCTGCAAATCTTAAAGTGATATGTAAATGCTTGCTAGCTGTTATTACTACAGTTAAAATGGGTGCAATCTCCGAATAACCCAAAAGAACTCATTTTATGTAGTTTCATTTATGAAAAAGAAGGAATAACTAGAACAACTGATCTCCTACAGCATCTCCAGGACTTCTCTTTGTTGTTATTTTTAGATTCTGAAGGAAATGATCTCAATCTTCTAATATTAGAAGTCCTAGCATTAGGGAAAAGAGATTATATTCCTTTCTTTGGCCCCAGACACCAGAACTAGAAGCAACAGGTGAAAGTTGCAGAGAGTCAGCGTATCTGTCACTGTAAAGGAAAACTTCTTAATGATTGTTTTTGTTCAGTTGTGTTTGACTCTTTGTGACCTCATTTGGGTTGGGTTTTTTTGGGGGGGCAAAAATACTGGAGTGGTTTGCCATTTCCTTCCCCAGTTCATTTTACAGATGAGGAACTGAGGCAAACAGGATTGAGTGACTTACCCAGGGTCACACAGCTAGTTTCTAAATCTGGATTTGAACTCATGAAGATGAGTCTTTCTGATTCAGAGCCCAGTGCTCTATCCACTGTGTCATCTAGCTGTCCCCAAAATTACAACTATCCAAATGTGGAATGGACAGCTAGAACTGTCCAAAAGTAGAATGAGCATTGGAACAGTATCCAAATACTTCAAGGTCTTTCAGCAAAGACTAGCTGATTATTTTGGGGTGATGTTATAGAGGGGGTTCCTGCTTAGACATGGGCTGGACCAGCAACTCTTAGGAATCCAAATACCTTCATGCCAGACCTAGGTATTCACCAACAATAAGAGGGAAAAAAAATCACCAGAATTGAAATTCATGAATGCTTTCTTATGTTTCATAGAAAGAGTACTGGGATTTGAAACATGAGAAACTAATTATTTTTGAATACTAATTTTTAAAAAACTTACTAGCCATTTGAATTTGGACCTGCTATTTTACCTCTCTAGGCCTCAATCTCATCATCTGTGAAATGAGAGGACTGGAACAGGATGATTTCTAAGATCTTTTCCAGTTCTAAATCCTGTGACCTAAAGGCAAGAAAATTTCAAATAAATTTTGAAAAATAAATTTTAGTTTTGCATAGGTGAATTTGGGAAAAAAGAGGTAAAAGAATAAACAAAATATTCTAGAGGTTGGTTGCTTTGGTATGTAGAAAAAGTACTGCTATTTAACTCAGTTGATAAGAGCAAATGAGGGTGTAAGCTTGATTGCAAATGAGGGTATAAGCTTGATTGCTTTTGTGTTTTATTACCATCTTCATTTCTGAATGTATCCCTCCTCTCTCTTCCTGCCCAGTGTGTCATCCCTTGTTATAAAGAATTTAAAAAGGAAGAGGGGAAAAAGGAAGTCTGGTAGAATTTAACTAACACATCAGTTGAATGTTCACAATATACACAATGTTCCGTACTGACAGACCTCTGTTTCTACATCTTCTCATCAAATCTTCAGGGTCAATGCAAGCTTGATTTCCAAGAGTCATTAAAACCCAATGCATGAAGCAAAAGTTGCTGGGAAAAAAGCAATAGAAAGTCATTACAAGCATTTCTTCCATGGGAGACTTTGCTATTCTTTATACATCTGGTCTTTGCAATAAGGGCTGCTTTTTTGTCTGCCTTTCCACCACTTAATAGTATTTTATCCAATTATGTGAAGATATCTTTCAACATTCACTTTTATAAGATTTTGAGTTCCAATTTTTTTCTCCTTTTCTCCTACCTACCCTTCCCTCCTCCCCAAGACAGCAAGAAATCTGATGTAGATTATACATGTACAATCATATTAAACATATTTGCATATTAGATATATTGCAAAGAAGTATTAGAATAAAAGGGAAAAACCAAAGAAAGAAAAAACAAAAAAAAAGTAAAAATAGTAAGCTTCAATCTGCATTTACTCCATAATTCTTTCTCTGGATGGATAGCATTTTCCATCATGAGTCTTTTGGGAATGGTCTTGGATCATTGCATTGCTGAGAAGAGCTAAATCTATCATAGTTGATCATTGTGCAACATTGCTGTTACTATGTACAATGTTCTGGTTCTGCTCACTTCACTTATCATCAGTTTAAGTAAGTCTTTTTAGGTTTTCCTGAAATCTGCCTGTTCATAATTTCGTATAGAACAATTCCATTGAATTTATATGCCACAAATTTTCAGCCATCCCACAACTGATGGACATCCCCTCAATTTCCAGTTCTTTGTCACCACAAAAATAGCTACTATAAATGTTTTTGTACATGTGAGTCCTTTCCACCTTTTTATGATCTCTTTGGGATACAGATCTGCACTTTGGGCATGGTTCTAAATTGTTCTCCAGAATGGTTGGATCAGTTCACCACTCCACCAATGCATTAGTAGTCCAAATTTAAGGACCACTCTTTTAACTGCTGCTTATTCTAGGACTGAAGAAGTAAAGCTCAGTTCACACTCGAGTCACTGTTGACTGCCAGTCTCAGACACCCATGAATGACACTTCCATTAAGGCCCCTCACCTACAAGAGTTGAGTAAAGATCAAGAATTGTGAGGGAGCAAACATACACTGAAAACCTTATAGCCAACTGTACCCATTCCCATCACATCCCAGTCAAAAAAAGTCTTCTCTCAAGTAATTTGTGAAGGTAAAACACAAAAGGAGATGATTCAGAATCGAAGGTAAGAGATGAGATTAGCAGTTCAAAATCAAATAGTTAGCTAGGGTTGGGGGAAGAAGATTTCAGGGTTTGCCAGGGCAGTAGATTGTACCTTTGTGTACCTCCTTTTCTACTCTCTCCTGCTCCTGTTTCCCATGTAATATGATTACTGTAGCCTATTCCTCTGCTACCTTGAAAACCAAGCCCCAGTTGACCAGATGGGCACAGCTGTGTGAATTCTCGTGTGTATCCCTTTGCATTTCATTCCAAAAGTTATTGCTTCCTTTGGGCAGACAGTCTGTTTGAAAGACAGGTGGGTGGCTCTTTTGATTTTCTCTACCCTGGTGCCATCTCCCTGTCCAACCCCTCTCCCATCCCACCCTTCAGCATTCATATTTTCTTCTTTTTCTCTTAGCCATCATCCTGCTGTTGCTTTGACTGCTGTTATTTCAGTAAAGTCTCTGTTGCTCACAGGCTGTGCATTCATTTATTGCCAGGTTACAAAGAAGAAAGTTTCTTTCCCAGTGTTGATCCTTTTTGTCTCCTTTTTAAAAAAGCCAATGTATGTTTATTGTTGCATTGCTCTTGATTTTAGACATCTCTTTTACCTTTAATTAGGGGAGTCTTTAATTAATTAGGTGGGGCTCCATTTGTGGGCAAGAGGATTCAATAACCATCCTTTCTTGGCACTGAGAACTTTCCAGCATGTGCCCAGCTCTTGTAAAATATCTTATTTTCTTCAAGGGATGGTGCTCTGTTAATACACTTAGTCTCTGTGTAGCAGTTGGGGATTTTATTTACTTTTGCCTCTTTCAAACTCAGAAGGATGTCTGAAGTATGATTAAAGCAGAGAGCAAGAGAATATCCTTTATCATCCAAAAGCAAATACACCTGCTTGGCAGATAAATCTCTGCTTGGCTTCCTGGACCAGGAAAACCAACGTTGTGTTTGGAGTTCAGCCAGTAAATCTGAGGGACCTGCAAAGTCATGTTAGAGAAGCATATTATATGTTGAAAGTGGGGCCTATGGATTGGCATTAGAAGTTAATGCTTGACTGCCATGTTGTCCACAGACTAAGGAAAAGTGATTCACAAAGGCCTCTGTTTGGCATTTAAAGCCCTTCACAATAAGGCTCCAACCTTTCTTTCCAGACTGTATTCTTACTATTCTAATCAATTAGTTGATTAATAGACCAGAACAACTGACCAGCAAACCTATAAGCAATTATTTATTAAGTGACTCCTAAGTATTAGGGCTACAGGTTGGGAAAACAGACACATATGAAATAATATCTCCCCTCAAAGAGCTTCTATCAGAGAAAAATAATGTGTCTACATGTAAGTATAAACAAACACTATCTCTTAGTGGCGAGCATTGATGTCCCTGGTGATGAGGAGATAGCACCCTACAAACACACACAAACATATGCATGTGTCCGTGTGTGTGTGTGTGTGTGTGTGTTCAATCAGGGAGGCACTAGTAATTGGTAGGGGGAAGGGCAGAGGGAATTAAAAAAAAGCCTTATGGAAGAGGTGGCATTTGCGCTAAGCTTTGAAGAAAAGTAGGAATTTCCTTCCTAAGGGGCAGAGGTGAGGAAGGAGTGAATTTCAGGCATAAAGTATTTCCAGTGTAAAGACTTGGAGATGATGTATCATTTCTGAAGACCAGCTTGGCTGGGCTGTAGAATATATGTATGGAGAGGACGAGAACAGGACTGTGATTGCCCTGGTAAGGGGAGCTCCTGGATGAGGGAAATGTCTCTATCAATGAAAGTTCGTGCCTTCTCTGTGACTTAGAGTCTTAGGGAGTTGGATAGAGGACTGAGGGGTGAGTATATAAGAGAAGGAAGATGAGAACCAAGGCCTCCCTGGATAGCTCTCTATTAGTAACTCCATGCTACATAAGGAAAAGTATAATAAACCTTGAAAAACAGATTGGAGTTGGGCTCTGGAGGGCTTTACGTGCTAAACTGAGGCCTTTGTATTTACCTCGAATCATAGAAGAAATAGGGAGCCATTAGAATTTAGGAATATACTTGAGCAGTTGTGTGTGGTATGATGGAGGAGATTATATGTGTGTAGGATGGAGGAGAGACTTGAGGAAGAGACACCAATTAGGGGGCCATTGAAACAGTCCAGACGTAGAGTTCAGGGCTTGAACTAGGTGGTGGTTCTGTGAGTCAAGAAAACGGAACAGATCTAGGAAGTATGGTAAGAGCAGAATGGACAAGAGTTAACAATTAGTTAGATTTGTGGAGTGAGGGAGAGGGAGGGGTCAAGGATGATTCCAAAGTGGTAAACATATGTGGAGAGATGCTGGTGTCCTAGACACTCAGAAGAGTGGTGGGTCCTACTTACTATTTCCTGCAGACATCTCTTGCCTCCATAACTTTGCAGATGCTATCCACTGAGGCCTCTTGCTATCTTCTTGCAGTCTTGTACTGCCTTCAAGGGTCAGCATAAGAGGCCTTTGTTGACTGTCATCTCAGTTTTTAACACTCTTTCCTATGTGTATGTAGTGTCTTCCAGGAGAATATAAGCTCCACGAGACCAAGGATGGTTTCATTTTTATTTTTATATCCCCAGCAATTGACATATTACAAGGGCATAGGATGTTTGTTGAATTCAACTGAGTCAAATCCTCTGTAGTGACGTACCAATCACTAACGCAAACTTTAAGGCAGGGTGGAAGGTTACAGTCTCTGGGGAATGTGAATGCACTGAGAAGCCAGTAAGAGAAAAGTAAAGACCTCTCTCCTGCTCCTTCCTATTCCCTACATCACAACCCCCACAAATAGGCATCCTTGAAAAGCAGCAGCTCAGTGTATCAAAAAACAGAACAATGATGAATTGTCAGGGCCTACCTCTGACTGTCATGGGAGAATGGCAGTTGCCTAACGAATATACAAGTCATGAGTATTCAAATCCCGTTTCAGCATGGTAGAGGCATACACTGAAGGCTCTGTTTCAGAGAGGCTTGCTGCCCACGTTGACTGTTCTGATTTAACAAAAAATGTTCTTTGTGTGAAGTTTTCCTCTCTTTAGCAAGGTTGGTTGGTTCACTTTTTAGGAATGTAGGGTAGCTCCACCCCATGGTAAACCCAAATATATTCTCCAGAAACCATTCTCTTACAGGGAGTATTTTGTTTTCCAGATTTAAAGCACTGTAACTCTGGTGAAAAGAGGAAATCCTGAGAACCTTGGAGATTAAAGCTAGTCATGGGTCTGTTGGACTGTACTGTCAGAGACAAACAAGGCCCTTGTCTGACTCCCCAGTACTGAGCTGCACTGAGCAGCACTCCTTTCTGGACCCTAGGGTAGTTATGCCTCTGAATTATGGCAACTGTTCTGGATCTTTGATTAACAAGGACAGACCGTGTGACACAATGAATAGAATGCTGGAACTAGGAGTTAGGAAGATTCAAGTTCAAATCCCATTTCTGGTCATGGACAAATTACCCACTCCTCCTAAGCCTCAGTTTCCTCATCTGTAAAATAGTCCCAATAATACCTGTAGCACCACTTCCCATGTTTGTCGAGAGGTACCAGTGAAATGGTGCAGGTAAAGTATTGTGAAAACTTCTAAGTGCTCTCTGAATACCAGTTATTATTGGAAAGAGATGAGGATATATGTCCTTCTGGTACTATCATGGGGGAGCCAGGAATACATGAGATGGTTATCATGTGGTCTTTGCTACTAATTTGCTTTTTAAATAAATAGGAAGATTTCTATATTCTCCCACTCCCATAAATTCACTTCTTCTTTAGTGTATCTCCTAAGAAACTCCTTCACTACCCATGCCTTCAAATGACAATAAATACTTAGCATCGTAGATCTAGATCTGGTCATCTAGTCCAATTCTCTCATGTTAAAAGTGAGGAAACTGAGGTCCACAGAAGAGACATGACTTGCCCAAAGTTAGAAAGGTAACCAGTATCAAAGTAGAAGTTGAGCCCAGGTCCTCTGACTCCAGGTCTATACAATGGACTTACTTTCTTTCCTTTGTACAGAATATCCCAAAAATCTTAGTGCTATTTTACCTTTTAATAGCTTAAACCTACATAAAAACTTTGGGAATGCCCTGTATTTGGGGAGACCTGACATTTACCAGATTCCTAGTGATACATGAATGAGAAAATAATTTGTTACTGCTTCTTATCTTTACTCACTTTCTCATTCATTCGGATATTAGTGTCTTTATATTTTTGTAAGTGCCTATGATGTTCTGGATGTTGTACAGGGAGTATGTCTATGCAAAAATTTCCCTTCCCTTCTGGACCTTACCATATATAGCAGAAACAATAATACTTGTCAAGCTGGCCTAGCCCCTGCTGCTGGCTGGTGACAGGGCAGGCTCCTGAGGGTTCTGACTCATAGTCTTGGTCAGAGAATAAATCCATAATGGAAAGAAGGGGGATGTGAACAAGGAGCACTGAGAAAAACGACAAGAATAACTCAGTGAATTCAAACTAAAGTCTTTTAGTCAGAGATCTCTCTTTAACCATCTAGAGAGGGATCATGGGTTAGGAGTGTAGAGAAAGGAGCAAATCATTGATTAACCAAGTGAGGGTCCAGTTTACATAGGAATTCAGCAGGGCTGAATGGATGAATTCTGCAGAAATCACAGAAGAACAGGAATAACTTGTCTTTCAGTTCTCTTTTCCCTACATGGAGAAGAGCAGCAAATGACCATTCAGGGCGGGTACTGTCAATAATAGTGAACATTATATGACGGTCATAGAATCCTATTGTGCTATAAGAAATGATGCACAGAATGGTTTCACAACAACCTTGGAAAGACTTCCATAAATTGATGCGAAGTGAGGTGAGCAGAACCAGGAGAGCATTGTACGTAGTCACAGTAATATTGCACAATGATCAGTTGTGAATGATTTAGCTCTTTTCCACAATACAATGATCCAAGACAGGTCCAAAGGACTCATGATGAAAAATGCTATCCACTTCTAGAGAAAGAACTGATGGAATCTGCGTGCAGATCAAAGCACACTTTTTCTTTTTTTTGTCTGTTTCTTTTGCAACGTGGAATATGTGGAAATATATTTAGTATGACTGCACATATATAATCTATATCAAATTGCTAGCCTTCTCAAGGAGGGGATAGAAGAGGGAGAGAATTTGGAACTCAACATTTTAAAAAAAGGATGTTAAAATTGCTTTCACATGTAATTGGAAAAAATGGTATATATATATGTATATATATAAAATTAAAAGAAATGAACAGCTAACCTTTATGTAGTATTTGCTAGGTGCCAGGCATTAGGTTAAGAACTTAATAATTAGTATCTTACCTGATCCTTAGAACAACTGTGGGAGGTACATGATGTTATTAGCCCCACTTTTAGGATGAGGAATCTGAGGCAAATAGCCTTAAGTAACTTACCCAGGGTCGCATAGCTAGGGTCTGAGGTTGGATTTGAACCCACCTCTTCCTGACTCCAGGCCTCTAAATAGAGCCTTCTCTCTTAACACATAAGTAGAACCAAACAAAATACCACATTGTCTCTGTCTAGAAATATATGCCTCATTCCACACCTCCTCTCTGTCAAAATGTTTGAGGTGTGCTACACCCATTTTGATCAGAGTTCTGAATCATTTCAATGTTTGTGTGTGTGTGCGTGTGTGTGTGTGTGTGTGTGTGTGTGTGTGTGTGTGTGTGTGTGTGTGTATGTGAGTTTTTCCTTTCCATTATTCATCATTTCTTTCCAGGTTGCCCTCTGGAATTCAGTGTGCTTCAGAAACATCTTTCCTGGAAACTCACTTGAGTGAGGGAATTCACGCAGTGGAGTACCTTCACATCTGTGGAACTCTCCCTCTGATAGAATGGCTCCCCCCAAGAATCTCCATTTAAGGATGGCCCCCATGCCAGATCTGTCTACGTTTCTTTTCAGGCTTTACTCTGAACTTTCTCTGCCTTCTTCTCTGCCCTTCCCTTTTCAGCTTCTTTTTATGTTATTTTCCTCCATTAGAATGTAAGGGCGTCTGCTTGTATTTGTATTTCCAGTGCTTAGCACCATGCTAAGTGCTTAATAAATATAAAGTGCTTAAAAATGCTTCTTGACAAACTGTCTGACTCATTATGTAAATTGTTCTCCTGGTTCTACTTTACTTTATATCACTTTATTCATGTTTTCCCAGGTTTCTCTAAATTATTCATATTCATTATTTCCGATGGCTTGATTATATTCCATTATATCCTCATCTCAATTTATTCAGCCATTCCTCAATTGATAGAGTCCCATTTTTCATCTAGTTCTTTGGTGCTACAAAAGTATTATTTTTTCGTGTTTGCCTTCAAGAATATGCCTGGTAATAGTTTTAGCTGGATTGAAGAGTGTGGTGTCATTCCAAGTTGTTTCCCAGAATAGTTGTACAATTTTACAATTCCATCATTAGCATTAGTGTGCCTGCCTCCCTACAATTTCTCTAACATGGTGAAAGTGTGTAATACTTGTTCTGTGTTGGAGCACCAATAGTTGTACCATGGGGCTATTGTAATAATAAGAAATGGGACTGAAAGTATTAGGAGGAGACTTCCAGATGAGATAACTTCCTGATCCCCTAGTGTCCCTCCATGTGAGTCTGGTCAAGGAGAGTTTGGCTTAGAATACTCCCCTTATGAGATTTATCCTACTCAGGTTCTCATTTGCCTAAAGGGTTTATCTACATTAGGTCTAGGTGGATATAAATTATGCTATAAGATTATAAGCTCTTCTGTTTATGGAAAACTTGTGTTTGCCTAGGGGTAAGATTATAGTACATCTCTCATGCTTATGGGAAATCCCAATGAGATCAGCTTCCACTGCTCCTCTTAAATCTCGGCTTACATTGGAGCAGGGATAATATCTTTCTGTCTCTTTAAGGGGATCAAAGTGTATTCTCAAATTTCTATCCACACTGACCTAAAACAAGGGTGTGGCTGCTTCCAGAGTTTTGGGGTTATAATTGTACACAGGGGCACATATGATAATTTAAGGAGGAGCCTGATGAGAGATAAATAACATAAATGAGCACTGGTTGCTTTTGGCTGGAAGCTACAAAGGTTAGACCTCTGGTTCTCCTATCTTTTCCTCCCCTGAGAAGAAATTGGGTTGGAGTGGTAGTGAGCATTCCATTAACTTTGAGATCTACTGTCTTGCAATAGCGGGAGTCCAGAATCAAGGACTAGGAGGAAGGAGAGCAGGTATCTAGAAATCAAATGTACAATCTGACCTTGCTCGTCACACTTCCTCCAGTGTGACTCATGATAAAACTGACCATCTCTTTCAGTTTCTCTTTCTTACATCTCTAAATTGAAATTAAAAAAAAAGATTGTCAACAAACTGGTGAAGTCTGGGACTGCCCATTCCTTAGTTCCAGAATCTGACACCCCTCTGGTGGTGTTCTCTGGGTTACAGCCAAGTTGAGGGTTACATAGGTTTCTTTAGTGCCTAGAAATCAAAGGGAGGTAAGACAAATGGGAAGATTCAGAGGAGTAGATTAGTGTCTGATCAGGAGGCCAGAAATAAGAAGGGACCGGGTGCTGATGGTTTGACTTCTCTCCCTGAAGCTTCTTTTTAGCAACTGCTTGCTTTTCCTATTCCTCCACTAACCTCAAGTGCCTGAATGGACTCGATTAAGTTCACTGTAACCCATCTCCTCCCTTCTGTCTCCCTTTACCCTCTCCCCCATTCAGCTTTGCCAGCGTATCTATGAGGGTTCAGATAGTGATCATCCACACTGCCTCCACTTCATAACCTCCAAATTATTATGCGTCACTACATTTTCCTCTAAGAAAGCTACTTTAGAAGTCCTCAAATT
Organism: Potorous gilbertii; assembly: GCA_028658325.1. NCBI lineage: Eukaryota > Metazoa > Chordata > Mammalia > Diprotodontia > Potoroidae > Potorous > Potorous gilbertii. The sequence goes on from CM053769.1 coordinate 447,578,920, forward strand.
GGTTCCATTTGAAGAACTTCAAAAGCTTTCTAGATCCTCTATGGTGTCAACTCCTATATCCATACTACTTGGGTAATGGGGAAATGGTTGATTGTGTGCAAGAGTAGAAGGGTTGAGAGCTGGGGGATCAAGTTCTTGGGAGGCAGGATCCCTCTATAGAAATGGTCCTCAGCTGAATGAATGTTTATTGTGGGTGCTGCTCGAGTTTCAGAATTCAAAAGTCACCCTCTATAAACCTCAGGTTTGCAGGGGTACACTACATCTCTTACTTGAACTCCAGCGATTATGCCAGTTTTTTATTTTGATTCATCCTTTCTCCTGTTCTTGGCTTTCCTTTTTGATTTTGTTCTTATTTTTTCTGGCTAGGTCCAGACTTCTTGGTTTCTCTCTTCCTCCCCTGTGTGGATATTTGTTTTTCCACTGTGAACTTTCCTTGAGTTCTCTTCTCATTTGTCTTTTTGCAGGAATCTTTTTTTTTACCTGGGGGCTCTGGTCCTTTGTACATCATGTCAACACTGCCTGCTGACTTTGGACCCCTGTTAGAGAGAGGGAGGTGGAGGGTGTGAGAAAGAAGGCTTTCAAAGGCTCTAGACAGAGGTTATTGAGAGACTGAAGTGGTTGGTTGCTTGGCTATGCATTTTTGCAAACAGACATTTCAGTTTGTGGTCAGGAGTATGACACTTTCTTTCCCTTAGGTCCTGAGGGCTTTCTGAATCCCTCTGTTCTTTGCTTTTCTATTCTGCTTGGGGGAGCTCAGTCCCCCACCCCCTTCCCAACTCTCTGCAGTCTTGCTTTCTTTCCGGCATGTTTTACCTATTTTTACTTGTCTCCAGTGTCTTACTGATGTGAAATACCCGCTTGGAAGGATGATTGTTTTTCAATGGAGGCAGTTATGACTGTTAATGGTAATGAAAATAAGAATATTGATTACTTGTGTAATGTCAATGAGCTCCAGCAGTGCCAAGAGGAAGGCAGCATGCAGGCATGACCCTGGTTTGTCGATCTACAGTGCCTATTTGGTTAGATCCCTTCTCTCCCCTATTCTCCATCCCCGTTTCTTCCTCTTTCTCTCCCTTTCCCTTCTTTCCTCCTCTCTTTTACTGCCTAACCATACTTGCCTGGCCTTCTCATATTAATCACAATCATAATACTTGGTCAGTCTAAAGAGAATCCAAAGAATCTGAAGGGTGGGAACAAACTCATAGAATTGTGAAATGTCAGAGCTGGGAGGGAACTTAAAAGAGTTGGTCTAGTCCAGTTTAAAGTAGGAGTGGGTGAAAATAGGAAAATGAAGCCAGGAAAATTTCTCTCACTATTTGCCTTTGTTGCTACTTTGTTGTTAATTTTATGCCTTTCCCAACCTCAGGAAGCACTTTGTGTCTTGTGCATAATAGGTATTCAACAAATGTTGCTGATTTACTACCTGCTTAAAAGTATGAGGTTTTAAATGCAGCTTTGTGGTTAAAGAAATTCACCTTTGGAAGGTTATATTTTGGTATTTATTCATGCATTTACCAGACCTACAAGGCTCAGATCATCAAATAAATCAACAGAATTGTTTTGTATTTCACATTGATCTAGACAGGGTCATTGAAACAGAAATTCAATTTAATTCAACAAATGTTCGTTAAGCATCTACTACCTGCAAAGTCACAAGAAGATAATCAATTTTAATGGAAGAGAGTCTCTCTCTGTCTCTCTCTCTCTCTCTGTCTCTCTCTCCCCTCCATTAACAATATTGTCAGAAAACCTGGACCAGTAGCAGACAATGCATCTAGAGGACATCCCAAAGACAAACACAGATAAACAAAGACTTAGAATTTTTAAGGAGTGCAATTCCTTGCTCTAGAAAAGAATGCTATTTATTGGACCATGTGTTCTCTACCAATGTGCCTTACAATGTGCCTCATTGTTTTAAGCCTTCTTTTCTCCCAGACTCTGTATTAATTTGTGGGAGAGTTGATTTTAGACTTTTAGACGGTTGCATTGTACCAACTGTTCTTACTATACTACTTTAGTAAATATACTATTCTAAAATCTAAGTGATGTGTGGCTGACTATTGTTGATGGGAAGCGCACCAATGGAGGCCTGTGAGCAACAGTACCATAGTCTCCAGTCCCTCAGGGCTGCCCCTATAACTTCAAGGGGAGAAGTGGTCAGCTGTCCTCTGGGAATCCGTTTCACCAATGTGAGTAGGAGTTGGGGAAATGGCCCCAGAGAAAATGGTACACACACACACACACACACACACACACACACACACACACGTACATTATTTAGTATGTGGTATTTGTAATTTTCCCTTAAAGGAACAACAAAGGGATTTTGATCCATTGGTATTTAAGAATGGTTCCTAAGGTGAAAGGAACTTCAGGAATAAGAGGAATAAAACTCTAAAATAGCATCTTCAATAAAGAACAAGGTCAACCCTGGTCAAAGATCTTAAAGAAAATTTCCTCTACCCTAATTCTCCCCTGTTCCCCACCACATATCATTTAGGCAAAGTCTGAAATGTTTCCATACTTATTTGTTCTCCTTGGGATATAACTTACTTAGAGACTAAAAGAAACTCAGGTTAACCATTTTGGAAAAAATTACCCAAAAGGATGTTTAGAAGTTTTCAGAATTGTTTATTGTCACCTGGGCACTTGCTCTAGGATGCTATAGAAACCACTTTGTTATGGAAGCTCATTCCAGTCCTGGACTTCTCTCTGCCACTATGGCTTCTCCTTCCTATTGATTGATTCCTCCTTGAACCTCCCTTTTAAGGAGGACTCAGGCCAAACACTTCTTCATTCCTCTCTAGGATACTCTCCTAACTGGCCAGAATTTCTCTGCCATGCCCCAATGCCGGGTACCTTCATCACATCCTCCATTTTTTCAACTTCCTTTTTATTTGTTGACTTTTTCCATTAGCATGTAAACTCTTTGAGGGCAGGGAATCTCTTTTTGTTTTGTTTTTTGTATTCTCAGGGATTATTAATATTTTTTTGTTGTTGTTCAGTCATGTCTGACTCTTCATGACCCTTGGGGTTTTCTTGGAAAACATACTAGAGTGGCTTGCCATTTTCTTCTTCAGTTCATTTTCTAAGTGAGGAAACTGAGGTGAACAGGGTTAAGTGACTTGCCCAGGGTCACAGACCTAGTAAATATCTGAGGCCAAATTTGGACTTACATCCTCCTGACTCTAGGGTCAATACTATCCACTGTGCCTCCTAGCTGCTTGATATAGAGTAGAAGCTTAATAAATGCTGATTTGATTTCACATGATTAAAATAAGACATTTAATTCTTCAACTTTTCTTGACTGTAATGACTCCAGACCTGGATAAGTGGATAGAGTTATCCATTTAACTGTCTCAAGTAAAGGTGAGCATTCTTTTTTTTCTGAGGCAACTCAGTTGTCCTCTATATAATTTCTGTGAATTTTTCCTAGTTTTGATCTCAGAGGAGGGGGAGATTGCCAAGGAAATCAAGTCTAATAATTTTTCTCTGTGACAGTTCTTTAGACTCAAGGGCAGCTATGATCTGTTCATCCCCTAACTAACATCTGAAGTTCCTCCGACTGATCTTCCTGTGTCTTTTCACCATCTTGATTGGACTACTATTGAACACCCTCCAGTTTATCAATATCCTTTCAAAATTGAGATTTTCAAACATGAACGTGAGACTTCAGGTCTACAGACTGGTCAACAGAGAACTTTTGTTTGTCTACTGGCTTCTCTGAATGCTACCTAAAGTTGTAATAATTTTTTTTGATTACCATATCACACAGTGGGCTCTAATGAAGCATGTAATAAATACATTAAAACCCTGAGACCTTTTTCAGAAAAATTCTACTACCTGGATGATGTCCAACACACACTTATTTTTTTCCTCCTCTTCTGTACCCCATCTTTCTCCTATTCTCTAACTCCCTTTTTCTTCTTCTTCTCTCCCTTTCTCTTCTCTTGCCTTTATTGTATTATCTAACCCTGTCTACCTGGCCTTCCCATATTAATGTCATAATATTTTTGATTTTTCTATCACTTTTATTCTGCAGACTAAAAAGTACTTCCTATGTAGTATATGATTTGTCCTCAACATTTTTGTTAAGGATGTATGGGCACTATTATTTTCATTTTGTTGAAGGGTTACAGAGAAATCACTGACTTAGTCTCTCAAATCCAGGACCAGAACACAGGCCTCTTGATTCCAATCCTAGAGAGTGGGTTTTTTGGGGGGAGGTTGGTTGGATGATTTATTGTTTTTGGTCTAGATTAAAAGAGTTACTAGTCCATCTAAATTCTTGCCAGCCCTTCTCTCTGCCAGGATTTGTGACCTGTTCTCCAAAGGGAGTAAACACAGCTGTGAAATTTTATTTCTGCTCGGTTGGAAAACTTTCCTGGCCCTAAGTCTAGGGGCAAGTGGCAATTTTGGCAAGTCTACTGGGCTTAGTTCACACACATTTAGGTACTGAGAAGCACCAGGGAGCATGAATTAGGCAGTGCTCTTTATCTGGTCACTTGTAAACTCAGAGTTGTGATGTTCTTTCCACTCTGGGTGCATGACGAAGTTTTGCCTTTTGAGCTCTGCAGCCAAGGAGTAACCTGTATTTTCATTCTCATTGATTTCTTTTGCAAAATGACCCCATCTGTCAGGTGTGGGGAGAAACTAGAGTATGCCTGCAAAATCAACTGTAGTGTCACTAACAACAAATGCACATTTTCTTTCCCCCTACTTTCCATAATTGTCCAGGTGCATAAACAAATTTCCTTGGACTGTATGCATCACACCCAGGGATGTCATAATATGTGTGTGTGTATGTGTGTGTATATGTACCAGATTCCCTTTGTCTCTATCTCTGTCTCTCTCTCTGAGACAAACCTGTTAAACTTAATACACAGTTAAACCCAAAAGGAATCAATACAATAATAATATTATTAATAAAACATTACATTAATATAACACTTGTATACAATATTAATGAATAGTAATAAAATAATATAATTAATTAAAATAATATGCAATTAAATCCAAATTGTGTATCATAGAAGTTCATAACCATGCACACAACCTTCCCTTCTCTTTTCCTTCATATATTGAAATGTTCATGTTTGTTGATGTTCAAGTTGTTACAGTGAGGGTCTAGTTGATACTAGATAACATACATATATATTAGTCACAGTCAGCATGATCATTTGACTTCTTCCAGCTCTACTCAGTAGCATATGAATAGACTCAGAGAAGGCAGATGGTCAAAATAACCCAAGGTTGGGGTTTGCCAAGGCATGAATGGCAGTATGACAAAAGAGTAAGGGATTTAAGAGTAGCAGGTAGTATGGAGTTGAACTTGTTCACTGAAAGTTTGAGACTGGAAAGGGAGGAGAGTGTTGCTATAGCAAGGTTGATGGCCTAGCAAAGCGCTGAGGGACAGAAGGAGTGTAGGTCGTAGTGAGGACACAGAATAGTTTTTAGGAAGGTGGAATGATCTTGGTAATTCCGTCAGCTTCTGTGGGCTCAGCTATCATCTCTGGAGATGACTGCCATACATAATCTTAAGTGTCTCTGTCTCTATTTCTGTGTCCCTGTCTCTGCCTCTCTCTTTCTGCTCTGTGTCTCTGACTCTGTTTCTTCCTGTCTCTGTCTCTCTGTGTTTTTGTTTTTCCAGGACCAGAACATGCCACGCCAATCTCATTTCCTATTTTGACAGGTTCCTATTTTGACTCAGAGGTCAGGGAATGCTATAGATATGGTTTACCTAGATTCTGGAGGACCACTTGACAAAGACTTTAATGTTATTCTTGTGGATAAGATGCTGAAATGTGGACTAGATAATAGTATAGTTAAGTGTATTCAGAACTGATTGAATAACTGGATCTCTAAATCGTTGTTAATTGTTTGATGTCAGCTTGAAAGGAGATCTCTAATGGAGTGCCCCTGAAGTATTGTGCTTGACCCTCCACTACTTAGTATCTTATCAATGACCTTAAGAAGGGCGTGGTTAGAGGGAAGTGAGAAAAAGATCTGGAGTAGTAGTAGACTGAAACCTTAATTGTGTGACTTGGCAGTTAAAACATCCAAATGCAGTCTCAGGCTATGTTGAGAGGTAGTGTCCAGAAGTAGAGAGGTGAAGACTGCTTTTCTGCTCCAGTTCAGATTGCATACAGAGAATCATGTTCAGTTCAGTTCAGCATTTTAGAAAGAACAAAAACTGGAGGGTATCCCCAAAAGGATCATCAGAATGTTAATAGATGTAGAGATCTATCAACCACATAGGGACTAAGTGAAGGAACTGGGAATGTTGACCCCAGAGAAGAGAAGTCATCATAGCTATTTTAAAGCATTTTAAGGGCTACCACATCTGGAATACACTCCCCTCTCATCTTCACCTGTTAAAATATCTTATTTCCTTAAAGATTTAGTTCAAACACCATCTTCTGGTCATTGTGTTGAATGTAGTGTTTAAGTCTTTCCATTGTTTTCCTTTACCTTTTCCTTTGTTGTAGTTATTATATAAAACGTTCTTCTCATTTCATACAAATTTTTCCAGGTTTCTCTAAATTTGGTATTTCTTAGAGAAATAATATTCCATCATATTAATATAAATAACTTGCTCAGTAATTCCTTGCTTGCAATTTCTATTTGCAATAAGCAATAGTGTTGCTGTAAATATTTTTTATATGTGTGTTTCTCCCTTCTAACATTGAAGTAGGGCATATTCTAGTGTGGGTATTAGTGAGGGAAATGAGTTTCCACAATCGGGTGACTTTTTGGATATAGTTCCCAACTGCTTTCTAGAATAATTGAACAAATTCATAGCTCTCCTAATGGAGAGTTAGCATACCTGTCCTCTCACAGTTCCTCCAACAGTACCGATTTTTAACAATAGGTAGAATCTCAGAATTCTTTTGACCTGTTTTTGTTACTGATTTGGAGCATTTTAAATAAAGTTGTTGACAGCTTACCTTTCTTCTGTTGAGAACTTTCTGTTTACATGGTTAAGGATTAAGAGTCATTTCTCCCATTTATCTATTGGGGAATAACTCTTCTTCTTATAATTGATATAAATTTCTCATATATCTAATCTATTTTTCTTTAATGGATTATACCTATAGCACTTTATAAAACCTTAAAAAGAACTATAGAAATATTATTATGTTCCCCTTATAGAACTGAATTTAGTTTTTATGTACCTATTCACACATTCTGAATCTGATACTTGAAAAATCAAAAGTAACATTTTTTTGCGAGACTTGTTTTCCAGCTCTAATAAAGCCCTGCTTTTTAGATCTTATAAGCACCTACAAAGCTATCTTTTTTTTTGTGCTTTTCCACTTGGAAAATTGGAGGCTTTAAATAGATGTTTCCAGAAGTGCTTGTGTTCTTCTTTGCCTTGTTATTAATCACCATGTAATTCTTTAAACTTTTGTAGAATATGGCATTTTGCAGATTTGTTTTTAAAATTGGAGCATACTTTAAAATGGAAAAATAAATCAGCTAATCAAAGAACAAAAGTAATTTCTGATTCTGGGATGAACAATAATGAGGCACACTTTAGTAAATTACACAATACTTTTAACAATTCCAAGCATCTCTACAAAGCAAAGACTTGTCTTGTTTTTATTATGAATATAACAAACATGAACAATTTCTTATTGAAGGAATAGGAAAAAGATTGCATATGATATTGTAAATCTCTGTTATATGTAGTTTGGTTAAGAAAATATATTAAATTTAACATGATAGTATTAATTTTGCCCTGCTTATTTTTCTTTGTCCCCTTCTGAACTCTTGTCTGTGTATTTTTAAAATGTTTCATTGATGCTTATAAAAGTAAGCACCCCAACATACATGGGGGGGCCTATTATCACAAGTCCTTAGACCTGCTTTTCTAAAAGGAAAGGCAAATTTGAGGGGTCAACAATCACTTTAATCAAGCACATATGTCATTCACTTAGTTCAGGGGAAAAAGTTAGCACCCTGAACTTCAGAGAAAATACAGAGAAACCAAGATCAACCAACAGACAGGGCTTCTAACTGTCTCATATATCAACAGACAGATAACTCTCTGACCATACATACATAATTACCAGAGAGAGAAGCATCTACTTCTGGGTTTTCAAAGCCAGAGGGTTTCTTAGCGGCTGCCAAGAGTCTTGTCTGGTCAAACAAATATTTCCAATGAGTAAGCCCCAAAGTAAAACCTCACCTCAGAGTATTTATACATTTTTTAGAGCCAGAGGGTATCACAACCCTTGAGAACCAGTGCCTCATTAGGAAATTAACCAAAGATGTGGGCCTCCCCTAATCAAGCTCCCCTTAATGGACAGGCCCATTAAGAAGATCTTTTTTTTTTTAAATAAATTTATTTAACTTTTTACATTCATTTTCACAAGATTTTGGGTTCCATAATTTTCTCCCCATTTG
>CM053769.1:447587828-447620994 GCA_028658325.1 Potorous gilbertii
CCTCTGCCGCAGCGGCCGCCTCCCAGGGGGTCCGAGTCCCGGAGATCCCCGACTCCCCTCTCGGCCCGTCTCTCTCACTGACCTGTGCGTCTGTGGGTGGAGGGACCTTCGTGGTCGCCGGAGATTCAGGTCCCTGATGCCTGCTTGGGTCTGCTGGCTCCTCTCAGTGCCGCGTGGCCGGGGCGGGGGAGGGAAGCGCTCCCGTCCGGGGTACCTTTGCAGTCGGTTTTTCAGGGCTCTCTGCAACGGAAATCTCCTTCACTGTGTTGCTGCATGGCTTCCACTGTTCCAGAATTTGTCAGGAGTTCTTTTTACAGGGAATCTATGGGCTGTGGGTTCGGACCTAGCATAGGTGAGTCTTTCTACTCCGCCATCTTGGCCCCGCCCCTCAAGAAGATCTTTAAGTCTCATAATTGCAATGTTCTTTTCTTTCTTTTTTAAAACCATGTTACTATCACTGCCTACATGTTCTCCCTGATTCTTCCCTGCTCCACATGCCAAAATCCTCCTTTAAAATAAATAAGTGGAGCAAAACAAATTCACACATTGACTATACCTGAAAAAGTATATTTCATTTTGCATCTCTAGACTTTTTCCATTCTGCCAGGAGGGGAAAACATGCTTCATTTTCAGCCTTTTCTAGTTATGACTAGTTTTTTTTCCCTATTGGTCAGAGTTCTCAAGATATTTACAGTTATTTTCCTTTACAGAATTATGGTCATTATAAAAACTGACCATCTGGTTCTACTTGATTCATTTTGTGTCAGTTCATACAAGTCTTCCAAAATTTCTCTGAACTGTGTCTTTTATAGTTTCTTATGGTGTAATAACATTTATTACATCCATAAACTATATATATATATACATATATATATATATAATATATTTTAATCATTCTCCAATTGATGAGCATTCACTTTGTTTCCAAATCTTTGCTACAATGAAAATGTTGTTATAATTTTTTTGTACATCCTTTTTCTCTGTTTTTGACCTCTGTGGGGTATATTCCTAGTAGAGGTTCAAAAGTGTATATATGTTAAGGTAGTTGAAGGATGGTTACAGCTGGATGATCACTTCCTCAATATGTTAGTGGCCTTTTAGGTATAATTTCATATGACTGGACTAGTACATAGTTACACTAAAAGTGGATTAGTATGCTTGTTCTCCAGCCTACTGTATTAATGGTGGGCAACTAGGTGGTGCAGTGGATAGAGCACCAGTGCAGGAGTCAGGAGGATTTGAGTTCAAATCTCACCTCAGACACTTGACTAGCTGTGTGACCTTGGGAAAGTCACTTAGCCCCGGCTGCCTCATCATGGGTCATCTCCAGTCATCCTGATGAATATCTGATCACTGGATCCAGATGACTCTGGAGGAGAAATGAGACTGGTGACCTGCACAGCCCTCCCTCACTCAAAACAAAGTCAAGTGCAAGTCATGTCATCATTTCTCTGATGGCGTGATCTTCAGCAACAAAGGATGAACACACTGTGTTAATGAGGCTTGGAGATCTTCCCCTGCCCATTAATAGGCCTTAGGTGGAGCCCATTAAGGGAAGTTTGATTAAGGGAGGCTTGTTTTATAGGAAGGCCCACATATTTTGTTAATTTCTAATGAAACACTGAGTCAAGAGGGTTGTGACGTCCTCAGGCTCTGAAAAGTGTGTGTATGTATGTGTGTGTGTATATATATATTTATACACACACATATATATGAAAGTGTATATATAAATATGTATACAAATATATGTTACATATTTATTATGTAAATATGTTTATACATACATATATACATGTATATACATACATACATGTATATATGTGGATGTGGGTATATATATATATATACTCACACACATTCTGAGGTGAGGTTTTGCTTTGGGGCTTACTCTTTGGAAGAAGGTTCATGTGCCAGATGAGGCTCTGGGTAGCTGTTAAGGAGTCCTCCAGCTTTGAAAACCCAGATGTTGGTGCTTCTCTTTCTGGTAACTATATATGTATGTAGTAGTCAGATCCAGTTGAATCTGTCTGTTGATCTGTGATGTCTGTATTGTTTGTTGGTCACTATTTCTCTACTTGTATTTTCTCTATCAGTGTATGTAATTAAAGCAGATTGTTAACCCCTTTGAAAGCACTTTCCTTAAAAAAGCAAATGTAAGAACCTGTGCTAGCAGGATATCCTGGATGTGCCAGAGTGCTTGTTTTTATAAGGCAGATCTTTAAAAAACAAACCAACCAATATTCTTCTAATGATGATTTATGGCTACAAAACATGAATACAACATTTTTAAAAGAACTAAATTTCAGCTCACTCAAAGGGCCCTGGAGATACTTCCAGTGAAGAACTGATTGGGAAAAATGGTATAAATGATACTAGCAATGAAATATGTAACTGGGAAAGAAGACGGCATGATCATGTGATGAGAGCAAAGGATAACTGATGGACAGCCTACATGCTCCATTAATACCCACTTATTGTCAAGAATTCCAGAAGAAGACCCTTGGAATGCTGGTCAGCAGAAATAGAATCCAGCCAAAGGGACCAAGCTGTCTTTATTATCACTACAGAAACACTTGATGGATGCATTTGGGGGGATAATCCAGGCTACTATATTTTTTTTTTAAAGATTTGAAACTTATTTTGTTTTTTTGTCTTTTTAAGTATTTTTTTTCAGTTACCAAGCATTTATTCCCTTCTTCCATCTACGTCTCCAATCCTCAACACTGATGGAAAAAAATAAAAACAAAACCCTTGTAAAAGATTAGTATCATCAAACAAAACAAATTCCTCATGGTAAAAATAAGTCTCATTTTGCATATTTGTTCATCACCTCTCATTCAGGAGGTGGGTATTCTTAATTATTGGTTCCCTGGAATTGTATTGGTCATTTTGGTTCTAGTACTTTTCTGTGACCTGTGGAAAAAGTGGTTTGTGACATGAACTATTTGGAGATGCTGTATTTTGTTTTTTTGGATGATACCTTATTTGGAAAATTGTTGGAAGAATATAAGGAAAAAAACCTTTTGAATGTCAGTGAGATGCTTTCTGGTTCCTGTCCAGAGAGGATGGTCTTATTGTATCTATTTACCACAGAAGTTGTGACCACAGTCTGAAGTAAATTCCAATTTTATCCTCTTCTTCCTCTTCTTCCTTTCCTTTTCCATTTCTATGCCCTAGAAATTTCTCAGATCACCAAGAGTCTCATCTCCCTGCAAGTACATAGCATCACAGGAGTGTTCTTCAAATGACTACCAAAACCTACTTGGAGTTGGGATTACATAGCAGAGGGTATATGACGTCTCTGATGAGTGCTGAATTATCCCCAACTATTATATAACAGAAGATTTTTTTTTTTGAAGAGGGAGAGTTAATCACTTAGAGTTCATCAGTTCTCTTGCTGGGTGTGAATAGCAAATATATTTGTATCAGTCATGGTTCAAAAGGTAACATAGACCAAAACCAACAACAAAATAAAGTAAAAAAAAGGTGTGTTTCAAAATGCACTCAGATTCCATCGATTCAATATCCGCTCAGATTCTTTCTCTGGAAGTGAATAGCGTTTTTATCATGGGTCCTTTGGAATTGTCTTGCATCATTTCATTGATCAGAGTAGCTAAATTTTTCACAATTTATTATCATTATGATATTGTTGTTACAGTATACAATGATCTCTTGATTGTACTTTGCATCATTTCACATGGGTCTTCCCAGGCTTTTCGGACACTATCTCCCTTGTCATTTCTAATGGCACAATAGTCTTCCATCGCAACCATACCACAACTTGTTCAGTCATTCCTCAGTTCCTAAAGGAGGCTTTTACCAAGTTTTTCCATTGGTCCTAAGCCCAAAGTTGGGCAGAGGGGTTTTAATTTTTCAGTCCCGTTTTCTCCATGCCCCAGACCATTTTGTCTAACTCATGGATACCACCCTAAAAATCAGTGTAGATGAAAATCTTATCCACCTTCCTCAAGGCTCTTTAATATACCAACTATATAGATTGCAGTTCATCCCACTAGAGGACCTGCCAGTATTCCTATCATTTAAGGGGTCCTCAGTTACCTGATCGATGACCACAGGCTCCACTTGTACATACCGCTGTCACAGAAAGGAGAACTGTCAGTGAACCAGGCAAAAAAGAGGTCCTGAGGAGCCAGGCTCTCACAGGACCTCATTGGGCCGGTTGAGAATGAAGAATGTTAGAATTCAGAATTGAGGTCTTTGACTCTGGCAGATTTTAACATTTTTACGAACATACTGCCAATGCCCATGAAACAAGCTCTCTGCCCTGGAACTTAAAGAGGTGAAATAAAATTGTTTCTGGTTGGTCCTAGAGGAATAGAGAAAATGGTGTCATTAAGGTTGACAGCCCCTTATTAGAGACCTGGGATACTAGTCCACCATTCTGATGAGGTCAAGAATGTCCACAAAGATTGATGTGACAACTTTGTTTAGAACATTAGAGGCCAGGGTAATCCATATGCCTTCTTCACTGGTCAGACAGGATTGTTGAAAGAGATAGTATAGTGCAGTATTCTCTCCTCCTTCATCTCTATCACTGGGAATGAAGTAGCTTTCACCCCTTCTAGAATCTAGTGTTGTTTGGTGTTAACTGCATGCAATGACTGAAGTGACTCCAGCAGTTTCCATTTGGCCCTACCCATAATAGCTATCAGAGAGGTTGCATTAAATGCCAATACAAGTATTAACTCTTAGAAGTTCACTTTCCCTTGGTGGTATTCTCTCAGAAAGACCCATAGAAGCTGGGTGGTACAAAGTATAACAGTAACCTAGTTGCCAATATTTTGCCACCCTGTAGTTCCAAGTGTGTCATGTGCCTTAGGGGATACATTAAGCTTAGATGGGGCTGAAAAAACCTTCCTGTTCTGGTACTGGATGTCTAGGCATAGTTTTAGCACCCTTATAGTTGGGCTATTGATCTACTCTTAATTAACTCTGTGTTTCGGGACGCACATCCACAGTGAACAGGAGGGAAGGAAGGTGACAAGCATTTATTAAGCACCTACTCTGTGACAGGCACTGTGCTAAGTGCTTTACAAGTATTATCTCATTTGACCTTTATAACAATTCTTTAGGAAGGTGCTATTATTGTCTTATTTTACAGGTAAGGAAACTGAGGCAAGCAGAAGTTAAGTCACTAGCCCAGTGTCATATAGCTAGTAAGTGTCTGAAGCCTGGCCTTCCTGATTCCAGTCCTAGCACTCTCTCCACTGTACCACCTAGATGACAAATGTATTCAACTTCTTCCCCACCCAAAGAGACTGTGAGTGCCATGTTTCCTTTTACCATCCTCAGAGCTCCCATTTGTGAGGCTAGCTGTATTTGCCCAGATACCACTGGGGCTATACTGACCTCCTAATCATAATTGATCAGTTTGTCTGCCCAGGTCTATATTATGGTGTGGTATAGCAAGTCTGTAGCTAAAGTCTGATGCTACTCTAGTGAGACTTGGCTCATAAGGAGGATTCTAACTGCTCCTAGTGGTAACTGGTCATAAGGTATGGAATGCCATGGTGGAGTAGCATAGATCCAGGCTTCTGAAACAACCTCTTCTTTCTTAAACTTCCTAGCTCTCTTCCTCCCTTGCTGACACCCATTGGGGAACCAGGAAAACTCAGAGAATTAGTTCCCCAGATGGAACTAATTTTTGTGGGGTCAGGTAGGCTTAACTCCCCATTTTAGTTACCTAAAAAGGGAGAAAGAACTGTCATCATATTGAATCTCTAATTGGTTTAACTGAAATTAAGTCTTTTCTAACCTTTTCAGGCTATGGAGCTCTCTGCATCGGGCCTCACCAACCACTGTTCTAATGGCACATCTGGTAATTGTGTAAACCTAATCTGTAGTATCCTAACTTCCTTGGGAACTTTTCCTTGGAAAACGTCTACTCACCTTTTGATTCACTTCCTCTACATTATACTTCTGCAAATGCAATCATGAGGTTAAACGAAAAGGCCATTCAATTCAATTCTGGTGACTACAAATGTTCTGGGCCAGACCTACCTCATTCTGGTCCTGAGGTTTAGATACTCAATGGGCCATAATAGTAACAAAAGAATGTTTACTTAATAGTATCATGGAAAGGACATTCAGCAAGGATATGGCATTGATTCATTTGGTGAAGTTGCCTCCTGCTTTAACTAAGGCAGCACTGAATGCCAAGCCTGTGGAACCAGTAACTACTTGCAAGCTGGCCTTTTGTACTTGGGCAGCTAACTCAGTGGCCCAAAGTGAGTTCTCTGGATCAATTGTGTCTTGAGGATGACTTCATTGCCTCTTAGGGAAAACCAAGACTACTCTATGACGTCAGAGACCTTAGTAGACATTCCTACCATTCAAATCATCCCAAGTATACACTCTATGTTTGTCATTTCTTATAGTGCTTTTTAGTATTCTTTTCTATTCATAGTCAACAATTTTTTAGTCATTCCTTAGCAATCATCTTCTTCCTAGGTTCTTCATAATTCAGAAAGAGAAGGCACAGTCTAATACACCTTGGGGATAGTTAACTTATTTTCATCTTTATTAATCAGCTGTATTGTTGGGCACTGCTGGCAAAGTTGTACAAACTGTTGGTATTTATCTCCCCTAGGAGAGTGCAAGTTATTTGGAGAGAGGAGCCTTGGTTTATTCCTTTCTTTATTTCTTTTGATGGCTTACACACTTCAGGTCTAACAGGTTGTACTGAATTAAGATAAATACAGGATTTCTAGGGTATAGATCTGTCTCCTTACCCCATCTCCTACCTCTATTAAATGGATTATGAGAAAAGTAAAGGTTAGCATAAAAGCAAAGGAGAAAACAGGACATTCTTTGTCTGGTCTTTAAAAGCTATAGGCTCCCTTTAGAACTTTTAAAACTCAAGTTCTATTTTTCTTCATACTTGTGAGTATATGAGTTAAAATTTATTATAAGGAAGTTTCACAGGATTTTGGAGATCATGGTCTGAGAGAGACTTTGGGGATCATCTTGTCCAATCCCACTCATTTTACAGAGAACACTTAACTCCAAAGAAATTAAGTGACTTGCCCAAGGTCACGTAGGTAGTAAATAGTCAAAATCAGAGTCTCTGATTTCAAAGTCAATCATAGTGCATGCACACACACACACACACACACACACACACACACACAGAAAGAGTTAGAGGGAGAGAGAGAGAGAGAGAGAGAGAGAGAGAGATGGTAATATGGTGAAGACTTGTCTGGGAGGATGTGGTATGTTTCTACTATACATGGTGAATGCATTAGGGAAACAATTATCCCTTTATGAGAGCTAATTTTGGTAACTCTAATACTGACACAAGCTGACTGTGTGACCTTGGGCAAATCAATTAACCCTTCAGTTCCTCTAGGCAACTCTGTAAGACTATAATTTGCAGAAGAGATGCTTATCTGAATTGATGGAGCAAGTTTTCCCTTTGAGAGTTACCTACATAGAAAAAAAATCACCAAGCCAGAGCAACTAAAAAAAAGTACCGACTGAAAGCATGCAAGGATAAAAATGTGGTCAAGCAACTGGTGATTGAAGACTTCCAAGGAGGAGGAAATTCACTGCCTCCAGAGACAACTCATACCACTTTTGAATAGTATATAATGTATACTTTACATCAAGACTACATCATTTCTTTGTATTTCCCACTTGTTATTCTTGATTCTGTCTTATGGGGCCAAACAGAAAAAACTTAATCCTTTTCCATATTATAGTCCTTCAAATACTTGTTATCTCTTTAGTTCTCCTTTTCTCTCTGCCCCTTAGTTTTCTCTTCTGTAGGTTAGATAACTCCAGTCCCATCAACCAATCTTCAGTTAATTCTCCAACCAAGTTGTTAAAGGGATGAACCTCCATTAAATAAAAATCTGTGGGTTGTTCATGTGAAACCAAGACTATAGTGCATATGAACTGTTTTAGGTTAATTCAACAAAGCAGATCAAACCAAATCAACAAATATTTGCTGTGGTTAAATCATATGCAAGGTTATCATGTTTATGTTTATTTGCCAAATTTACCAGAATCACATTTTGAATAGAAATATACATTGGAAATATGCAGCATTTAGAAATATTTATAGTAATTTTCCTTCTCTATGATGTACCTCCAAGTAAAACTACATATATATGTAAAATGTTAAAATAGCTCCTGGTCTTCACCAGTAATAACTTTTCCATATTTCCATTGCTTGGGAGTACGCATAAAATTATTTCTCCAGACTTCAAATGCTGTTTTTCTTCCTAAGAATGGATAACCAAAAATTAATCTTGAGTAATTTTTCATATTAAAAAAATTTCTGGAAGACAAATATTGCACGCCTCATGCATTCCAAGCATGATCTTTGTTATAAGATTCACTTTTCACACATGATGCATAGCATATGTGTGAAATTATGGTACCCTTCTTGGGACACTGAGTACTTGGCTTTTTTCCGTGTTTTTTGTTGCCAACTGTTGGATTAAGAAACTTTAAAAAGTTAACTTTAGGTTTTGGGGAATGCTGTAATATTTAATCAGAATTAAAAGAAGCTGGATAGAATAAATTGGAATTTACAATTGTATTTCAATTAACAGTTTCTTTTAAGCTCTCATCATAGAAAAAGCACATTGTATGGATTATCAAGGGAGCAATATTCCATTTCATATACTCCCTCCCCCACTCATACTCCCATAAGTCAGTAATATGGTTTTATTATAGTAAGCTTTCCTTTTTAAATCTTGTTTTCTTCTCGTTTCAGTTCAAAGAAGACAATTTATTTACCACTGTAGTTTTCTTAAGGTAAAAGTGTAAAAAGATCTATTAAAATATTTATTTCATTGAAAACATCAATGTTATATTAAAAATGAAAATGGGAAAGTTACAAGATAAATATGTTTCATCTTGCATTGACCAGACCCTATGACATCTGTGTAGGAAGCTCCTAGTAAGGAACTTACTTTGCTGGTGAACAGTAAACTCTTCTCTACAATTTAGAGTTCCCTGAGAGCAGTGGGAGGTTAAGACATACAACCAGTATATGGCAGAACTAAAATTTGAACCTGGGTTGTTGTAACTTTGTGGTATGGCTCTCCATACCACATGTAAATAATTTAAAGAATTCTCTATTACTTTGTTGTTGGATTTTAAGATGGTGCCTGATTCTGTGAGGAGATGATAAACTGAGTTTTTGTCATTTAATTTCCTCCTAAGCAATTGGTTTTTATAAAAAAGCGCTCTTTAAGGAATCTTTTTAGAGATCAAACTAATTGTCAGAAACTCAGTCCTGGAGCATTACATGGATATAAACCACAGTGTTTTTAGAGCTAAACTACTGGTTCTTTTGCAATTTTTTTCTGTTATGTAAACAAGATATGAAAAGTCTTGGGTCTGCTTTTCGCAAAGCTCTTTTTGATGCAAGAACACTCTGATCTACTTTGCATTGAAGTGAAATATTTGCTTTTTATGAATGTAGAGACTTTCAAGAAGATAATTTGATTTTCACCGTGCCCATGTGCCGCTTCTGGGGCCAACAGACTGAATGAGCTGAGAGAATTCTGTCTTGAGTGAGTGGCAAGGGGATTTAGCAGCTATCCACAGATTATGCAACAGCACAGCTTCGGTTTCCAAAGAAAATATGAACAATCTGCAGCACATTTAAAACTGCTCTTTACAAGATACAGGAGGGACAACATAATTCTCTTGCTAATAACAAACCTAGACTATTTGGAAAAGAATGGGTCATTGGTCTATATCTCCTCAAAGAAAATATTTGTAGTGTTCTTATCTTTATACATAGAATATATTTCAATTTAAAATAATCTGCCCTTTCAAGGAACAGCATACTTAGGTATTACAATAGTATTTTCCTCTGGCCCTGTTAATATATTTTTAGTGAATTTATTTTGCAGTTAAATCTATTTTAAGAATTAATCACTGGAATGGGGATAAAAATTCTGGGATCTAAATTAAATTTAGAAGTTATTTGATCTCCTTGTGTTTTTATCTTTTACTTTATTTTATTTAAGTCTGTTGGACTCTGACAGGCATCTAGGTTTGCTGGTGTTGGAGAAAGGACTGGAAAATGGCCCTTGGATGTTGTAGGGAAAAATAACGTGGTAGAGTTGGTTTTCTGTTTGTGTGTTTGTAACCGTTAAGCAACCAGGTTTCTTAAACTGAAAGTCAGGACAATGATATACATTTAGCAAGAATTTGATCTCTGGATGAGAGATACTGTAGAAGGACAAATTAGTACTTTCATGTGAGTTTCTTTCCCAGTGAAACACAAGGACAAATCTGTCTCTAATTATATGTTGCTTGGCTATGGCACTTTTCATCAGAGGACCTCAAAGTATTTTGCAAACATTAATTAGGCTGCCCAGTATCCCCATGCAGCAGATGTGAGTCTTTCTACTGATCTATAGAACAACAAACTGAGACACAATGCAGTTCAGAAGTTACCTAAGATTGTCCTGTGAAAAACACACATGGGCTGCTTGCTAATCACTTGCCATAATCCCTCATTTACAGTTGCTTATCCTAAGCCCTCCCAAAAATCATAGAACTTCAGAAAGCAAAACAATCAGCACTTATGCATCAGACTGAAGTCCTACTATGTGAAAGACTATTTGTCTTCTCAGCAAAGACTGAATCCAACTTGATG
This sequence comes from Potorous gilbertii, assembly GCA_028658325.1. NCBI lineage: Eukaryota > Metazoa > Chordata > Mammalia > Diprotodontia > Potoroidae > Potorous > Potorous gilbertii. The sequence continues at coordinate 447,598,474 of CM053769.1, forward strand.
ACCCAAGAATAACCAAAAGACTTTTATAGGTTGGGCTTCCTCTGCCAAGCATGGTAGGTAAATGCTAAACCTTTTGGTGGTGTTGCATAAAATGACACTTCTGGGGATGTCAAGTGACATCACTGGAAATAGGACTAATAGCAGGTTACAGGCTCCTTATATTTCAATTATAATCCAATCCTTCAAGGTTCTATGATTTTCTGTTGGTGAACAATTGGGTCTTTGGGAAACAAAATTTGCACACCAGATTTTAAAATTTAATCTGAATTATTAATATTTTTTCCCTCACTTTTTAAAGTCTAGACTGGGGGTAGGGAATCTTCAGCCTTGAGGCCATATGTGTCCTTCTAGGTTCTTAGGTATAGTCTTTTGACTGAGTCATGATTTTACAGAACAAATCCCTTTATTAAGGGGATTTGTTCTGTGAAGTTTGGATTCAGTCAAAGGGCCTCACTTGAAGACCTAGAGGACCACATGTGGCCTCGAGGCCACTGTCTAGATAATCAACAAAACAATAAACCAAGCCCTAATTTGTAGTTTTTGCTGATTTCTAGGGTATACATAAGGGGCAGCTAAGTGGAACAGTGGATAAAATGCTAGACTTAGAATCAGTAAGAAAAGTAAAAAACCCTTTTGGCTTCCATTTCCGAATCTGTAAAATGAGAAGAGAAGGAAAGCTCCATTATATTTGCCAAGAAAACTTCAAATGAGGTCTTGAAGTGTTGGACACAGCTAAAATGACTGAATAATAATAATAAGAAGGTATAAATGCTCACATTAACATTTTAAAAATTGACTCTTGTGAGCCAATTCAAGCTGATTCAGATCACCCTTGTTACATTTTCCTATTCCTAATGTAGATCCACATCAGAATACACCCAAAAGAGTGAGTATGGTTTGGGAAGACTTATATGAATTGATGCAGAATAACGTAAGCTGAATGGGGAATATATTATACAAAATGATTACAAAAATGGAAAGAATAAAAGATAAATATGAAACTGAAAGCCAGAAGTGTAACCCCAGAGGATTGAGAAGATATACTTCCCTCCTCTTCTTTGTAGAGGTAGAGCCCTATGGATATGGAATAGTATCTATATTCTCAGATTTGGTGGAGGTAGGTTGGTTTCATTGCATTGCTACAGATAGGGGAGAAGTGAGGGATATATTTGGAAAAGTAGGTGATTTTGATGATGAGTTTCTTGGAACTAAGTGAGATTGATTCTCTGATAATAGGCATGTAGTCCATCCCTGAATCCCCCCCTACTAAAAATCTTTTCTGCTTGGGAAGACGTACAGCTTGAGGTTTGTTGGCATAGCCTTTTGCAACACAGGGTCACCTCCCTGTTCTCTAAAGCCCTTCCAAGCTCTGAAATTCTATAATTCAACATGATGAATTGTAGCAGAGATGCAACCTTCTTATTACACAGAAACTACAAAAAGTGTGAACAAATTCCCAAATGCCTTCTCAGTTCAACACAGAATAAGTTAGATCCATAATGTGCCTACAGTGGAAAGGTGAGAGATACTTTGCTCATTTTCATTGCTCCTTTCAGGGTTTGTGGCCTAGTGACTAATGGGCAGGAAACTATTGGGCTAATTTTTCCTCTATATTTCCTTATTATCTTATTGACAGACTACTACAACGGCATCCTAACTACCACCCTTGCCTCTAGTCTCCTTCCCTCTCTTTCTTCCCCTCATCCTGTCCCCTACACCATGGCTAGATGGATATTTCAAAATGCTTTCAACATATTACTGTCACATTCGGGAGTTTGTTCTGACTTCTCTCTTACCCATATCGGATTAAACTCCTTTGCCTAGTGTTTCAGATCCTGCATAAAATGACCCTATCTTTTCTTTCTAGCCTTGTTTTCCACAACACTCTTAAAGGACCCTTCTTTCTACACTCCCTCCCATATCACTGCTTAGACTGTTTTCCCACTTTTGCAATGCCTTTTCCCCACCTATCCTACTTCAGTGTCTAGCTCAAGTCTCATCTTCAGCCTACATTGACCTCCCATTTGTAACTCTATTTGAACTATGATGTGCATTGTATAATTAATGTCTTCTTACATGCTCTCCTATTTTTAATTTTTATGCAGTCATCACCATAATTAGGCATTTACCAGTCTCTTACTATATGCAAGACACTTTTTAACCAGTATGCATTATTTAAAAGTATCTACGTATGTTCTAGCACATGTGCAGATGACTTTTAAGGTGCCTTCAAGCTCTGAGGTTCTGATTCAATATACATTTATTTACCCATATGTATGTTTATGTATTCATTTATTTATCTTTGTATTTACCTATCTACCTATGTATCATCTTTTCCTGAGATTTCTTATGTAAGGGTATGGGTAAATCCAATTGAGTAAATCAATTAAGTCACCTCATCTCATCTGAAATACATGATAATATGCTAGGCCTCACATCTTAACTGAGAATATGTTTCAATCAATCACAGGCTAAACATGAAAAAGTCTTTGATCAACTGGAGTGATGTTGACTCTACAAGAGTATTAAGATTGGCTGAGGAAACTTGGGAATATACTCTGGGGCCTGAATAAAACCAGTGAGTTAGTTCAGAAGTGATGAAAGAACTAAGTACTGAGAGGAAATTGTAATTCAGCTACAACCCTGAGAAGGAATTGATTGGGGTCGGGAAATGAGGAGGTGGAAGTGGGTGAGGAAGACAGCCCCTGACCTTGGCTTTCATCTTGTGTCCACAACTTAATAGCCTCAAAGAAAAGCTATGCTACATCTAAGGGTAATGCCTTGAAGACCTAGCAAAAAGACTTCCAGCATCATAGATTGTTCTTTGCCATAATGTTTCCTAGGCTTTCGACCATTTTCCTATAGGTTCTACATATATATATAAATCTGAGAATGTTACAGTTTTGGGGGAATGTATGTTTCAATTCTACTGCAATAAAATGCCTTTTTAAAAGAAACTAATTGGGTAACTGACAGTTTATGATAATCATGGGGGGAAATACACCTGTAGGGGCTCAAGACCTATAACATTAGATTTCCCCTCAAACCCCTAAGGGTAATACTTTATATACATACATGCATACATATACAGTTATATTTGTATTTATGCATGCAGACCTATCAGAGTCACAGCTGCATTAAAATCACCTTGGGCACTGATACAGAGAATTTTGTAAATGTGGACACAGAAAGAATGAATAGCCTATACCTCCAGGAATAAAGACAAGGGAATTTGTAGCCTGGGCTACACATCCTAGTTTCCTTCAAAGCTCAGCTCTATCAGACCTGACATTAGTGTCTCTCCACCTCTCCCTATGCCAAATTACCTTGTATTTATTTTGTATACACAAACATATATTACATATGTACAGCTGGGTCCCCAGTAGTCATAACAATGAATCCTATGAAAGGGTTGCATGTCTTGCACTATTTGAAATTACGATTATATAAACTATGGTGGTTCATTTTAGTCCAATGGAAATATGCAAGACTAATTCAAATAATGTGATCACTTCACAGAATTCATATTTGCATGAATTGGGACCCAATAGAATATAAGCTCCTCAATGTCAAGGACTGTTTCTTTTTTGTCTTTGCATCCCAAGCACCTAGTACGGCTCCTGGCACCTAGTAGGTAATTTCTTGATTGTTTGATTGACTGACTATGTGAAGGTGCTCCTGGGATCTTGTAGGCAATAACAGTAGACCATAAACTTTGACAAATCCTTCCAGGCTGGAAAGGTTTCAAACATATGTTTCCAAATGGATCACAGTAGGTAAATTTAGATAGTCTCCTCACCAGAATGTAAGCAGATAATGAGTACTTTTGGCCAAAATAACCTTCAAAGTAGCATCTACTAAGACTCAGATGGGGTTCCAATGTGCTTTGATGGGGAGAGCATCTTGATAAAATCACAGATATTCTGAAGAGCTAAAATAAATAAAAACTTAGCTACTATAAATTACAATTTCACCTCTTTCTTGTGTCAGACTCAGATTTTCTGAATTCTATTTCTTTGTTTTAGTCTGAAAAATGGAGATAGTCACATAAACTGACTTCTTGGGGGTGTTGTAAAGAATCACACAAAAAAATTAACATAGCATTTTGACATCTAGAGATTGCCTTAAATTTGCCAACAAAATTCTAAGACAGACATTCAAAGAGATGCGAAGGTAGCCCAGAATTGGTGTTGGTGGGAAGAGCATTTTTTTTACATTATGTTTAAAAAAAAGCTCTGTGTACACTGATAAATACAGTAAGTAGTGCCAAGTTCAGTGTTTCTTAATACAGCTTTCTGTCATGTATAATTGTGGATGCTCTTTTAAAAAGCCAACAGTTCTGAATGCCTAACAACAAGGAGAATTAGGCTTTGCAGACACAGCTGCATTCAAAGACTTAATGTTGCCCTTTTATTTTCCCCTTTGGAAATTCCAAAAAGAATCTAGTCTGCTCTGTAAGCTTTTAATTGGCACCTTTAAGGACAAAAATGATCATACATTGTAGACGCATAGAAGGCCATACAAATAAATCTGACTCAATTTTCAATTGTAAGGTGCATGGAAATAAATGAAGTTCCTGATTATCTCCGAGGACGAAATAAATGAATTATATTTCAGCTTCAGACTAGTTTTTACATTCTAAGAAATAATGAGCTCTTTAAGTGAAAGCGTCTAAATTCTGATCAACCCCAGGAACACCACACAGGTAATTTTTGGCTTTTCTTGACACTGCAGATAATTAGTATTTTCCAGGTAATTAATTATCAATCACCACTCTGCACTACTCTAGAGAGTAGCTCAGGAAATGACTAGGAGAAATAATTAACAATAACAGTAACAAGAATGTTAGCTTAACATTTATAGTAATGACGTACCAGGCACCGTACTAAATATTTTACAGAGTTCATTTGATCCTCACCACCATGCTGGGAGGTAGGTTCTATTATTCCCTATTTTACAGAAGAGGAAACTGAGGAAAACAGAGGTTAGGTTGACACACCCAGATTCACATCAGTAACTAAGTTCACATTTGAACTCAGGTCTTCTTGACCTCAGACCCAGAACTCTAACCATTGTATTACATAGCTACATAGGGACATTGGGCCTTCAGATAAGTTTCCATTATCTTTCCCCCCTCTTCCTATGACCTCATTATTTTCTTTCCTCCTCATTTTTTCTTTACTCAAATAAGAAAAAAGCCCCAAATTTATATTTTCCACCCTCTCTCTTCTCTTTTGACACACTTTCTTGGTGACCGCATAAGTTCATATAGATTTAATTATCAGTCTTATTTTCATAACTCCCAGATCTGTATTTACAGTCCTGCTCTCTATCCCAAGCTGTAATACTATATCACCAAATCCCTATTGGACATTTGAAATGGATCTTTCATAGATAAGACATGTCAAGAACTGAACTCCTTATATTTTCCTGCAAACTCATCCCTGTACTAAATTTCCTTATTTCTATCAAGCATACTACCATTTTTTGTCCTTTAGGTTTGCACCCTTGGAGTCACTGTTGATCCTTCTCTTTCATTTACCCCATACATCTAATCTGTTGCCAATTCCCCATTTTACCTTCTTCCATAGCATCTCTCTTATCTGTCCTTCAAATACTTACATAGCTATCAACGTAATTTAGTCACTCGTTACTTCTTGGCTAAATTGTTGAAATAACCTATCATTTTTTGGTCTCACGTCCTCAAGCCTCTCTCCTATCTGATGCACCCTTGTTAAAGTGATTTTTTTTCTAAAACACAGAATTGATCATCTCATCTCACTACTCGATAAGTGACAGTCTTCCTTTTACTCCTAGTATCAAATTTGATATTTTATTGTTTTTTTGGTTGTTGAAACCCTTTACTACTTGGCCCCAACTTACCTCTTACCCTTACTCCTTACTCCCAAGTACACTGTGGTCTAGCCAAAATGGCCTTCCATACCTGGCACTTCACATTCCACTTACATGCTGTGGCATTTGTCTTCCTTAATTCTCTTTCAGAATTCCTAGTTTTCTTTAAGACTTAGCTCAAGTGTCATCTTCTGAGGCCATTACTAATCAACTCAGTGGCTAGTCTCTCCCCTGTCCCTATATCAACATCTGTCTATCTATCCATCCATCTATCTATCTATCTATCTATCTATCATCACAAACACACACACACACACAAACACACACACACATATATATAACATTGACTCTAGCCCTACTCTCTCAAATCCAGGCACATTCGATTTGGATTCTGTAGGACCTTGAAGGGATCCTCTTTTCTGCCAAACAACTTGAACCCCACCAGCCATGTCCTGACTCCCACCAGTTCCATTTAGTCATTTAACATTTAACTTCTCCTAAGAAATATTTACCTTTAAAAATAGGATGAGAACAAATATAGAAATATACAAACATTTCCCCCAATACCTTGAGGCGTAATCCCCTCAATACCCTCTGAGTCTCTGGGTAGGGAGGAAGAAGAGGTTTACAACTTCCCTCTCTTCCTACATAGTATTGATCCCATGAAGTTCATGCTCAAAGTTGGCATTGCTGCCAGCTTCTGTTAGGTTGGAGTCTTGGAATTGTGTTCTCATCATTCCTAGGCGTGTCTTGCCAGGTAGACTCCCAAATATTTTATACTATCTTCAGTTATTTTAAATGGAATTTCTTTCAAGTTGGAGTCTTGGGACGTTTGTGTCTCAGGGCCTTGCTGCTGGACTGGCTACAACACCTAGCTTGGTTTCTTTGAATCCCAGGTCCCTGGGGCTTGAGCCCCTAGGTTTGATTGGAGACATTACTCCCTGCAGCTAGAATGGAAAAGAATGGACAAACAGGCCAAAGAGCAGGCCTGCTTCTCAGGGGCCACATGGCCTCAGGTGAGAAATAAGGACACCTAAATCTTTCCTTAACACTTTACCGCATTGAACGGTGAAGGAGTCATCTGCTTCAGTCTTGTATCCTGAAAAAACTAGCTAGTGCTGTCACACTGTTTGGAAGACTACAATAATTCTGGCTATGCAGTCAGTGGAAAAAAAAGTTTCTTTCAACTAGATGGTAGGCCAAGTTGTCCATTCATGCTCTAGTCCTCTAGTCTACTAGAAGCAAATCCCTTGCCTCTTCTACTTGGATGGACACCAACTTAGGATGGTGAACCTGACCCCCATCATACCTATAGAAATGCTCATTGTTTCCCACGGTTAGATTATAAGCTTCTTCAAAGCTGAGATTGTTTTAAATTTTGTTTTTGTATGCCAAGTGCCTCGTACAGAGTCTGGCACATAGTAGGTGCTTAGAAAATGTTAGTTGATGGGTTTTTATTCATATTCATTATTATTTTGCTTTATTCAACTGGACTTAGAGCTAGAATTAGTTATACTGTTCTCAGTCCTTGGAATTAGTAAAAATTTTGTATGAAGAGAATCTTTCTTGGAAGTTGAGGTCTGTGCAATCTTATTAAAATATATTGGCTCTATGATCTCACTGCTGCTCAGTTACTGCCAAATTAAGGGTGTATGTAAGTTTACTATAATTTCTTTGTTAGATGAGGCAAAGCTCCATATGAGGTGGCTTTTATTAAAGAGTTTATTATTTGTTGTAGAATTGCTTTGGGCTCCTGAAAAGAGGTTAGTTTTATATGAGCAATAAAAGCCTATTTCCTTGGGTAGTTAGTATTTCATTACACAATCATTAATACCATCTAAGCACAAGTGATATTCTATTTGAAATCCAAGAAGAGTTTCTGAATGACTTGCTTGGTAATTTATAGTTGGTAGATTGCCTTGATTCTTAACCATACTACTGTGTTTAAGGTCTATGGGTGTTTACAGCATGATTTCTTGAAAATCACAGTAATTTTATTTTATTTGGGGATAGTGTTGGTGGTTGGAGTTTAACCATGGCATTTAAGCAATTTATGAAAAGACTCTTAGAGCTTGAAGATACTGAGATATTCTCTAGTCCAAATTACATAAAAGAAAAACCGATCTTGGTTAGGTGCAATTATTTGCTCAAGGTCACACAAAAAAATTAGTGGCACAGCCAAGATTCATACTCAGGCTTGCTTGATGCTTAGTCAATGATCTTTCTACTATGTCATGTGTCTTTCAGTAAATTATGCAATTTAGGAATTTATTTCCCCTTTCAAGATATAACATTGGAACCAATTTTATTGCTAACTCTAAATCACATCATTAGAAACCTATACCAAGGCTCTAACTTTCCATCCTGTCAATGATTTAAACATTATTACAATTATTTAGAACAATGGCTTAGACTATCTATTACAAGGTGATTTGATAAACATGGTTTCCATGTTTATTCAAATGAAAAACTTCAGGAAGTATTTCTGAGATTATATTTTCTCAGTTTTCTTTTCAGTACTGGAGGAGAATTAAACAGATGTACTTGAACGTTTGGAAATAGGTAGCTATAGAATTGGGAAAATGTAATTTTGTCTTTCACTAACACATCACAGGACACCAAAAGATAATCCATTTGCACACAAGATGGCGCTATTGTTCTGTGAGTGGAATAAGGTCTCTCAGGACCCAACTAGAACCTGTTTTTCATTGTGATGAAAAGCAATCCATAGGCCTCTCCTTATTCATTTATAGATCTGTTCATTCATAAGTTCATTTGACTTCTCACTGAAAAGAACATTTAGATTTCCATGTGTGGTTGAGCTTCCCTCTCACAAATAACTTCTTTCTCCTCTCTTTCCTTTCACTCTTTGTTGTGAAGTATTTTATTGGTAGAAAAACAAAGGTTAAATAAGAAATAGAGTATTTGCCAACCAAATGCACCGTTAATGAGAAATGCAGTATTTGCCAACTGAATACACTGTCTGTTTTTGAAAACAGAGCCAGAAAATCTTGGCAGCCAATGATTTTGATTGACTTGACACACTTTCTGGAATGGCCCCAGTTGTTAAAGAGCTTTGTGGGGAGTTAGGGTGTAGGGGAGAAAGAAGACCTGAGTGCGGGATTGTGTTAGAGCTGTTTTATGATGGCTGCAGTATTTCTGGTAAGAAAAGTTATTAGGTGTTTATGAGCATTTCAAAAGACCCAGCAAAAAAACCCCAGATTCCATGTAAAAATATCCACTTTGGGACTCTTAACACTAAGAACAGAACTTCAGTTGGGGAGGTAGAGGGGTGTGATTACTGTGAAGCAGTGGTTGTTCAGAGCAGAAAAGGTTTATAGGGGGAATTCCAAGAGGATGAAGGGGTTGCCAGGTTTGGTAAGGAAGCGAGGGCAAGTTGTTGTGACTGGGTAGAGGAGGAGGACTGAGGTTCTCCATGCTGCTGTGGCTTTTGGATCACATCTCTCCCATATCCAAATAAAGGAAGCTCATTATGAATTAATGAAGGGATCTTTCTTTATCAAATTTCTCTATCATGGTTCTCTATCATGGGTCCAGAAATCTGTGGATAGATTTCAGATGATCTATGAACTTGATTGGGGAAAAAAATTATATCTTTATTTCAACATGATTGGTTTCCTATGTATGTAATTTCATGTATTTAAAATGTTATTCTGAAAGGGGTCTGAATTCATCTGATAGCCAAAGGAGTCCGTGACACAAAAATGGTTAAGAACCCCTGCTCTAGGATATGTAAAGACCAGCATAGGGGACAGTCATGAGCACTTACTGAGCTTCCAATGAATTAGATAGTATCAAAAGAAGTAATCATTTAAATATCATTTCAATATCCAGTCTCATCTTTCTGCTACTATTATATAAAAAAATTTTCCTTTGTAGGTGATGCCATGGACTTACTATTAGAAAGATACATACTTTAAGTGGTTTTCCCATTACTGTTGATTCATCTCCCTAGATCAACAGTAAGTTTTTACTTAGACCTCTTTGTGATTAACAACATATTTATGTGAATGAGAGCTGAGATTTGAGGTTCAAATTCTGATCCTGAAATGAAGGTACATCTTGGATTAAAACTTTATATTTTAATACTAAGATTCCATATTATGTAGGGAAAATATTAGCAGTACTTTTTCAAAAGAATACAAAACAATCTCTGTATTTTTGTGTTATTTTTAAAAATGTGAACTCTTCTATGAAATGGAACCTTAGAAAGAAGCAACCAGTGAGAGGGTTAGACTTTACAGAGAGATAGTCCAGGTTGAAAAAGATGTATATCTATATACATGTATATGTATATGTATATGTACATGTATATGCCTATTTGAGGGCAAGTGGTTCCCAGGTACTAAGGGAAGTTCCAGGAGGAGAGTGGCAGAGACATGGTTTTAGAGTCTGGAAGCCAAGAATAGTGTTGAGAGGGAAACATAAACCCTTGATTATCATTTAGTCCCTTTCAATTCTTCAAATGTATTGCTCTTTCTAGGTTCCTTCAAAATTCTAGGTTCCACCTTTTCTTTATTTGTGTTTCAAAGATTTCCCTAGTCCTAGTCTTTTTTTTTTTTTATCAAGAACTCATGAAAATCCTCTGTTCTATTAAAGATCCGTTTCTTCCCCTTATAGGATTATGCTTAGTTTGGTAGGATAAATTATCCTTGTTTGTAACTTTTACTTTTGCCTTCTAAGGTTCTCTTCTTCACAGTAATCATAGCATTGTCTCGTCCAATCAGGACTGTGGTTCCTTGGCACTTGAACTCTTTGGTGACTTCCAACATTTTAAAAATTTGATTTAGAAGCTTTGAATTTTGACTATAACATTCTGGTGCTGAGTAGATTCTATTTTTACTTTGTTCTCTTCCAGTAATAGATCTAGTCAGTTATTTTATGATATCTTGAAATACAGTATTCAAATTTTTGTTTATTCATGGCTTTCAGGAACTCAGAGGATCCTAAATTATGTCCCCTTGACCTCCCTTCCTCTCCCATCAGCTTTTTTTAATAGTAGAAAGCTCATGTGTTTTTCTAATTTTTCACTCTTTTGAGTTTGTTCTAATATTTTTGATTGTCTCTTTGAGTTCTCCATTCAAATTTTCAACAAGCCAACTGTTCTAGAGTATTAATTGTCCATCCAATATTTTTCCTCAAGAGCACTAATTTTATGTTTATAATATCTTACTTCATTTCTTCTCTGCATTCTTGAAGTCCTTGTGGTCAAACTCCTTCTCCTCCTCCTTTTACATTAAATATAATTCTAAGTTTCCCTTGTAAAGGCTTGTCTTAATCTGAAGTATTTCACCTGCCCCCCCCATCCCTTTATTTTATAATGCTAGACTATGAGTGTGGTACACTACATAAAATGTCAGACTTAACTGATGTAATTGTTAATTTTACTGAACTCTTTTTTATTCTTTGTTATAAGGGATGATTTTGTGGGAGGAGGAGGGAAAATGTAAAACAAAAGATATTTTTAAAATGATGATATCCATAGCACTTCATTGTATTATGAGTATTCTTTTATCTTTAGCCTCAGCTCTCAGACTGGAGCTTTGTGCCAGGGCAGGGCTCTGCTCTATTTTGCTTCTTGATTGGGGTGACTAGCCCCTGATCCTGTCCCCATTGCTCTCTGAATGCTGCTGTTGTTGTCTTTTCATGGTTCTGAATGAGGTGGCTGGGTCTTGTTCCCTTCCCCTCCTCTCTATAATCCCTGCTCAGGGAGCTGGGTTGTGAGTTGGGCTCAGGCTCTACTCTCTGCCTCAGTCCTTCAGTTCTACTTCCATTTGTGGTGGTTCAGTGCAGTGGTCAGCCTCAGCCTCTTTCATGTCGTCTTCTTGAGTAGTCACCATCTGGGAGTTGGATTTGTTCCTCCCTGTGGCCCTAACAGCCTCCAATATGATGCTGGCCCAAGGCCTAGCAGAGATTGCTGCCGAGGTGTCTCTATACCATCTCCTTCAAACTCTGGTGTATCCCCTGGAGATCACAATGATTTCAGGTTTCTTGCTCCCTCAACCCCAGTAGAGAACTTGGTTAATGTAATTATAAATTTTGCTGAACTCTTTCCTCCTTTTTTATTCTTTGTAATAAGGGATGGCTGGGAATAAAGTGACACAAAATACGGGGAAGTATATAAACAAAAGATATCAATAAAATGAAAAATTCATAGAATTTCTTTGTGCTAGGAATTTTCTTATGTTTACTCATGTCTTTAGTCTCCGTTCCTGGACTGAGGCTTTCTAGGTTCCTTCTAAGTTCTGGGTTCCACCTTTTCTTTCTTTATCTTTCAAAGACTGACCAGGGCCAGTCTTTGCCCTATCTTGCACTCTTGAATGGGGTGCCTAGACCCTGATCTTGTCCTTTCTGCTTTCTGGATGACACTACTGTCATCCCAATATAATTCTGAATGAAATAGCTGGGTCTTGGTTTCCCTCCCTGACCTCTTCTACAATTCTAGTCCAGTATAGGGAGATGGGCTTGGGTACCTCTACCATTTTATTATCTCCTTGAATATCCGCTTGGCTCCTACCAGGAATTGGCTTGCACTCTGCTAAAGCTCTGGCAGGTCAGTTGAGGTTGGGTATAACTTTTCACATCTTTGTTGGAATTCCAGTTCCTTCATTTTGCAGATAAAGAAACTGAGAACCAAAGATGTGATCATTTACCCATAGTCAAGCAGGAACCAGTACCTTTGACTTTAAATTCATTTGGTTTTTATTATTATACAATTATGACCTTCCCAACCACCCAAACCACTATCAGAAAACTCATTCCTTCAAGAAACAACTCTCAGAAATTAAGAGAAAGGAATCTGACTAAATATTTTTCAATTTTGAGATAAATTGCTTTAACCACAGAAGCTTTTAAGCTAGTTGCTAGCTAGCCCAAATAAACATTTTAATAGATAGAATATCAGTGTTATAATAGACCAAAGTGTGAGAAAGATCAATCAGTCATCAACAAGCATTTGTGAAGCACTTATTATATGCTAAGAGCTAGGAAAATAGACAGAAGTGAATAGTTCCTGCCTTCAAGGGCCTTACTTACATTCTAATGGAGGAGAAAACATGCACATGTGTAAGTATAATTTATACACATCCATACACATGTATGTGCGTATATATGAATATACAAGTGGTTTGGGGTGGGAACTCACTAGCAGCTGGGAGGATCAGAAAATATATCAGCAAGTGCAGAGGCACAGGAATTGGAGAGAGAGCACCACATATATGAAAGAGGAAGTATGCCAATATGGCTGGATCTTAATACACATAGAGGAGAATATGTGAAGAAACTGGGAAGGTAGGAAAGGGCTTTAAATACCAAACACAGCATTTTATGCTTGACTCTAGAGATAATAGGGAGTGACTGGAGTTTTTGAGTAGAGCGATTAACATTTTAGGAAAATCATTTTGGCAGCTGAGTGAGAGATGGAATTAGGTTGGGAGAGTCTTGGTGAAGAGAGGCCAAATAGAAGAGCATTGCTATAGTTCAGGATATATATGATAAGGACATGGATGAGGTCAATGACTTGAGGTGTGTGAATGGAAAGGAAAATACATATGCAACATACGGTGTAAAAAGATGTTTTGGGAAAGAAGGCAATCTTGCTTAGAAATATGTTCCCTTGGGTCATATTTCCTTAAGTTATTCATTGTTTCTACAATATCTTCCCTTACTTTAGAATCAAATGAAGTATTATTTGTAAAGCACTTAGCATAGTGTCTGATACAGAGCAGGAGCTTAATAAATGCTTATTTCCTTCCTTTCTCTTCCCTTTCTCTAGGTTTGAATCCTTGAGAACAATTAGGAATCCATTACTATAATCTAGGAGAGAGGTAATGAGCACCTAAAGTAAAGTGATGATTGTGGGAGTAGAACAGAATGAGAGAGATAGTGGAGGTAGAAATAACACATCGACAACTATGGTGGGTGAGGGAGATTAAAGAGGGGAGGATAACTATAAGATTAAGAACACGAGAGAGGTGTTGTGCCTTTGACAGAAAGAAGAAAACTTGGAAAAGGGGAGCATTTGGGGTAAAAGACAGTAGATCCTGGTTTGGATGTGTTGAGCTTGAGATATCTCTGAGTCATGCATTTTAAAATGTCTAATAGGCAATCGGTGACACAGGCCTGAAATTGAGGGAGGGAGACATAGAGCTGGGGCTGAATACATAGATCTATGAACCACTCCATGGAAATGATTACTAAATTCATGGGAAGGAGATGGTGAGTGGAAAGGGGAGGGGAGGGAGGGAGAGAGAGAGAGAGAGACAGAGAGAGAGCGAGAGAGAGAGAGAGAAATTGAGTTTGAGTTTCAACTCTGTAATGTATTTCCCATGAGACTTCAGGCAAATTGCTTAGCTTCTCTAGGCCCAAATTTCTTCATCTATAAAGTAAAAAAGAGTTAGACTAGATAGTCTTTAGGGTTCCCTTGAGCTCCATATCCATGATCCAGTGATTTCTTTAGAATCTATTCATTTTATATATTACTTTCTGGTCAATTTAGATGTTTTACTTCAACCACCAGAGGGCTCCCATATACATAATATCGTAAAACCTAAAATTCCTGAATGAGAAAATAAAGAGAAATGCAATGAATACGTAACCTGAATAGAGCCAAAAACTGAGCATCTGAAAACATTTTCAATGGAAGGAATTTCTTCACATTCAAGGCAATGCAAGACATTTCCACATTTGCGATAAATTTACCATAATTATTCATTTGCATCTATTATCTATTTTTATTAATAATTGGTGTTCATATCACATCTAATTAGATAAGAAATTATAATGTTTGTTTATTGAAAATGTAGAAGTATAGTTTGTCAAATGAGTGGAGAATTGAAAATATAACTCCTCACTACCGATTTTGAGAGTAAATCCGGTAGCTTGACCATTGCGGGATGTGCGGGAGTAAGGATGTGGAAATTAACGAGAATCTATCAGAGACCTACTAGGAAGTACTGATCTAGTCATATTCACTTTCCATAGCAAGAAAGAAAGAAGGAAAACTTCCCATAAATCTTAAGATTCAAAGTAAAAAAAACCAAAGCAAAATCAGTGGTACTATAGACCCCAAAATATTCATGGCAACATTCTTTGTTGTAGGAAAGAGCTTGAAACAAAGGAGGTGCCCATCATTTGAAGACTACTTAAGTCAGTTGTACTCTGCGGATGTAATAGAAACATGGGAAGACAGATGAACTGATGGTGAGTGAGAAAATGAACCAAGAGATCATTATTTATGACTCCAATAATATAAGGGAAAAGATCCCTAAAAGGAAGATGAACCTGAGGAACTGAAAAATCAATAATGGCTTTGCTGTTATTGACAGGTAACAGATAGTTAGTAGATAATTAACACTAACAGATCAATGAAACATACCCTCAGTCCCTCAGCAGAAAGATTTGGCATCACTAGGGCAGAAAGATGTATGTATTATTGCTTGGAGTCACTGTGTAAGGTCTTTTTGCTTGTTTCTTTATATGAGGGAAGTTTCAATTTCTGGGATTTGAGTTAACATCCCCCCAACCTCCTAAGTAAAAAACTTTCATTTCACAAATGAGGAAACTAAGGCACAGAAAGTTTAAGTCAGGTTTTGAGGTCCTTGAGGACAGGGTCTATCTTTGTTTCCCAGTGCTTAACACATAGTAGGTGCTTAATAAGTGCTCACTGACTGAAAGCTGGGATTTGAATCCAGGTTATTTGACTGCAGATCTAGTATTTTTTGTCTATGACATTATACTGCTTCCTGAATTGTGGATGAGGAGCAAAAAGTAAACTTTATATAACCTTCTAAATCTAAAACCTTGGATTTAAATTTCACTGTAATGAATTTTTTTAGCAATAACATGAGAGTGAGGAAAGATATGGAATATAAAGATATGCTTTTACATGTAATAACTAAGCAAAGTCAACCCACCAAAACATACACACGCGCGCACACACATACACACGCACACACACACACACACACACGATACTGGGTAAGGATTTGTCTATTGTCAAGAGACACAGTGAGGAACAGGTTGGGTTGGAATGAATGAATATTAAGCAAAGGATGAAATGGAACGTTGGCTCTATAATTGTTTGACCTTACCTTTAGAGGCTGAGGCTCTTTCCTTTGAATAGTCTTGAACCACTTTCCTGTCTTTATTCTGTCTCTACAGTGTTAGAAGAATGTTAGATGGGGATTTCATTCTATAAAGGTTAAGGTCTAAAGATGCAATGTATTTTATTATTGTTTCTGTCATTATTTTGAACTGGGAAAGACAGGATGAAAACTGTCTTTCTTAAATTTGAATCTAATCACCCTTTCCTTTCCTTCCTCTTTAAAATGACAAATTAACCTACTTTGAAAAAAACAAATCCTTAGACCTCCAGTGGGATCCAAGACTGAAGAGGGAGAATGAGCAGATTTTCCCCTTCTTTGCCTTTTGCTGAGTATTTGCTGCTCTCTACCCTCCTGCCCCCCACTGACTGGGCCTGCATTAAGTTTCATTGAGCTGCCCTTTTCTGTCTAATGGTGACTCAGACACTAATTGTTTTTTCCCCACTAGTCACCTGTGGGCTCTGGCAGTAATCTAGAAGCATCTGTTCTAAATCCTTCTGGATTACAGGAATTAAAGGCCCCAATTAGAGACCTGGGGTCCTGTAAGTGTAAATCCATTTAACCTTAATTCACTGGGGGCCCTTGTCCAGAAAAGAGGCTGTTTTTCTGCCGTCCACCTTCCCTGCTGCCTAGAAATGTGGTGTACAGAAATATGGTTTCCCGTCCTTCAGCCTCTCTCCTAAATTTTTTATATATGTGCACATATATGTACACATGTATATGTGTACATATGTACAGTTACATGTATATGAACATATACTGGCACATGTGTGATTTTTTAAAAAAGTAATTCCAACCTTGGATAGTTTAATATAAAAAGGTCATTAAATCACTTTCTAGTCTGTACAATAAAATAGCCCTAATAATAATCTGTAAAATGAGCTGGAAAAGGAAATGGCAAACCACTCCAGTATCTTTGCCAAGAAAATTTCAGTGGGACCATGAAGAGTCAGACATAACTGAAAATGACTCAACAACAACAACAATATTAAAATACTCAAATATATATAATTTTAATACTTTCTAATATATAATACTTTAATATTTGCTAAGTCCTCAAAATAATTCTGAGGTAATTATTGCAAGTGTTGTTCACAATTAACAGATGAAGAAACTGAAGAAATTAAGTGACTTGCCCCAAATATCTTTAAGATGAATATTACAAGTTATTACCCCTATTTTACACATAAAAATGAATCTTAGAAATTTTAAACTACTAAAGTATGTAACCTGCTTTAAAACATTTCTGATCATAAATCTAAGGGAGTTGAATTACATGGAATTTGGATCTTGGGACCAAAGAATGCAGAGTCAATTTAGACTGGAATTTCTAAAAGTCTTTTTTACAGACTGATAATATGAGTGCAACCAGAAGATCTACTGTGTTTTAAAAAAAACATTTCTTTAAATGGTGTTTGCTATAACTATCATGAACAAATAAATTTTATGATATCTAACAGAAAGTTTGAAAAGATTTCATGACATGTATGCCAACAGGGAGGAAGGGAAAAACATTTCCATAGTATGTATCATGTGCCAGGTACCATGCTAAGAGTTTTACCTACATCTCATATGATCCTTATAAAAATCTTACAAAGGAGGTACTGTTACTATCCCCATTTTACAGCAGAGGAAACTGAGTCAAACAGGTTAAATGACTTTCCCAGCCATATAGCTAGTAAGAATCTGAGACCAGATTTGAACTAAGGTCTTCCTGATTCCCCACTGTGACACCTTCTCTGTCCATTGCTATGATACGAACCATACTAGAAAATGTGACACTATCAAGGAATACTCCTCAGGATAAGTGCCAAGCACCACCATGCCAGAAGCAGAGAAATTTATTGCACAAAAAATTTCCCCAGCTAACTGTTTCCCTTCTGATTTTAATTGCATTCATTTTGTATGTGCAAAAAATGTTTCATTTTATGTAATCAAAGCTATTTTATCTTCTATAACTCCCTCTATGCCTTGTCTGGTCATGAATTCTTCTTCTATATGTAACTATAAAAGATATCTTCTTTCTTGCTCCTTTAATTCCCTTATTCATGATGTAACCTCTCATTCATCCATTTGGAGTTTATTGTGGTAAAGGATGTGAGATATTGATATAAAGCTAATTTCTCCCAGAAGGTTATCTACTTTTTTTTTTATTAGCACTTTTTGTTCAATAGGGAGACTATCCCAGCAGTTTCTATCGTTGGGTTTAAAAATATGCTACTATTTTATTTTGCCTTGTGTATGTAACTTGTTCCACCGATTGACCTTTCTATTTTCATTCAATGAGTATTAAAAATACTTTTGATGACTACTTTTTGTAACATAAATGGAGGTGTGGTATTGCTAGACCCCCTTCCTTTCTACTTTTTTTCCTTCTTCTCTTGGAGAATATTTTGTTCCTCTAGTTGAATTTTGTTACTTTTTATAGCCCAGCAAGGTAATTCTGTGGTAGTTTGTTTGCTATGACATTGATAAGTATATTAATTCGGGTAGTATTGTCATTTTTATCAACTTGGCATGGCCTAACCATGAACAATGAGTATTTCTTCAATTATTTAGGGATATTTCTCTAAAGAGTGTTTTGTAGTTGTATTTGTAGAGTTCCTATGTGTGTCTTGGCAGGTAGACAATCAAATATTTACTAGCTGAAGTATCTAGGGGACTGGGCCTAGAGGCAGCAAGATATGAATCCAAGTAATGCCTCAGATGTTTATTATTTGTGTGAGCCTAGAGAAATAACTTAGTTTCTGTATCCTTCAGTTTTTTCATCTGCAAAGTAAGTATAACGATGGCATTTACTTTTTGGTGTTGTAAGGATCAAATGAATATTTGTAAAAGGGCTTTGTAAATCTTAAAATGCTATGTTGGTTAATATTATAATGATACTAATTGTTATATTTTGAAATTATTTTAATGGAATATTTCTTTTAATTTCTACTGGGTTTAAATAGTAATACATAGAAAGACTGATGATTTATGTGGGTTTATTTTATGTCCTTTGCTGAAGTTAATTATTTTAACTTATATTATTTAACTTTATTAACTATATTAATTAACTTTAACTTATATTATTTAAAATATAAAATATAATTATTTTAATTAACTTTTAGTTCACTCTTCACAGTTCTCTAGATAGATAGATCATTATATTATCTGCAGAAAGTGATGATTTTCCCTCTTTGTCTACGTTTATTCTTTTATTTTTTATCTTATTGTTACAGTTAATATTTATAGTTCTATTTAAAATAATAGTATTGATAATAGACATCCTTGATTGATCTCTGGTCTTACTGGTAAGATCTCTACTTTTCTCCATTACTTGTATTATTGCCTATGGGTCTTAGATAGACTACTTGATATGTTAATGACATATCCTATGCTTTCTATTGTGGTTTTTTCTTTAACAGAAACAGGTGTTGAATTTGGGGGAAAAAAACCTTTTCAGCATCTACTGAGATGTCATTATTTTTGTTATTAATATGGTCTTTTTCTTACATCAAATTTTTTCTTATATTAAACGAAATTGACATTCCTGATATAAATTCAAACTGTCTGTAGTGTATAGTATACCATGAAAAAAAGTTGTCAGTCAGGGATTGTTTGTCTTGAAAGAACATTTTACCTAGAATTCAGCTATCTTTTTCTTATCTCAATATAGGGAAACTCCTATTTTCTAATCATTTATTGTCTAAATTAGAGAAAGATTATCTATCTTAAGTACTAATATTAATTACCCCCATTTTAAAAAATAGTTCTATTCATGTGCATTCTTAGGATAATAAGAAAGAGTCAGCAGATAGCTTTCTCTCTGGCTAATTCATATAAGAGAAGGAACAGGATGAAGCTAGTAGCTGGTTCAAGAAGTGATAACTGAAAAGCAACCAAGACCAGCTAATAGATTTCAGGAGTTTGTACATTGTTTTTTCCATTAATGGATATTTGATGATGTCTATTGCCTCAGCAATGATAATTATACCTGTTAGCTGGCACCTGTTAGTGCCATCCCTAAACTGAAGTGTCCAGTTGGAACTGAGCTAACCAGGCTAGTCATGGCTAGAATCCTTGGGGATTGCCTGCTGAGTCAGGAACAATCAGCAAGTACTAATGATGGTAGTTAAGGTGAGTGTTGCAGAGTATTGCGCCAGAAGAATAGGTATGGGGGAAGTGGTTGGTGGTAGTAGAGGCTGGATGGGTGAAAAATCTATACACTTAGTTCAGAGTTAGGAGCTGTGGTATGAATCTGGACCAACGAAGGGAGAAGCATAGAAGGTCCTGGAAAAAGATGAAAGAGAATTATGTTTTTCACCACAATGCATGAGCTTGGGGAAGAGTTGGAACATGAGGAGAAAACATGGTCATGGTCATAAATTAAAATCCATATCAAGTTAAAAAGCGCCCATGCCCACAACAACTAGGAACTATATGAAGATATGTGAATTAAGCTAATACAATTTTTTCAAAGCATGGTTATTGAACATTTAATAGGCTAAGTAGACCCCTGTCAACTAAGCCTCCTCTTAGCATGAGTGATTTTTTTTCCAATCTAACAGGGAAGTTTTGGTAGAGCCAAGATGGCATATTAAGGGCAGTTACCTAGTTGAACTCTTCCAACATTCCCATCCAAACAACTTTAAAATATGACATTGAATATCAAATTTTTGATCAAATCAAATTTTTGGAATGGCAGAGCCAATAAAAGGTCAGGGTGAGACATTTTTCCAGTCTAAGGAAACCTAATAGGTCAGTAGGAGAAGTCTATAATACCAAGGTGGAGCCTGTCTGGAGCCCACACACATGGTGGCAGCAACAGTGGCTGCAGTAGTTCTCAGCCCACAGAAGGTAAGGAGGAGTTCAGATATCTGGTCAGAAAGAAATTATAGGGGACCCTTTGCTGGGAATACAAACTGGTACTGGTTAGCAACTCTATTGCCCATATATACTCCTGAATTGCAGCTCCAGGGCAGAGAGGAACACTGGTGATTAGTCAAAAGGGAGCAAGGGGGCCCTGGACATAGTACCAAAAAAAAAGGAATAATAACCCTTGTGGATACAAAGAACCGGAAACACTTCTTGGGTAAAAACCAGAGCATGGATCAGGAGAGAAATGACCATACCTCTTCTAGGATCACATCATCTTGGAAACACCAAAAATTTGCAGACCCCCAGAAAACAGTAGCACAAAAAAGTCTGAAGCTTGGGACAGTGCTGCCCTACTCCCAGGTGAGCAAAGTCCAACTTTAACATAAAGTTCAAAGTTTAAAAAATATGGAATGTAAAAATGAGCAAGTTAAAAAAGAAATTTGACCATTAAAAACCACTGTGCTGGTAAGGAAGACCAAGATAAACTCAGAAGATTGCAAAATGAAAATAGCTACAAGCAAGTCCTCAAAGAAAAATGCCAGTTGGACCCAAACACAAGAAGAATTCCTGGGACAGTTAAAGACAGAGATTAGAGTAGTAGAGAAAAAATTAGAGGAAAATGATAAATTGAATGCAAATGAAAAGAGAATGAACAGCTTGGTAAAAGAGGCACAAAAATACTGAAGAAAATAACACCTTAAAAATAGAATTAGCCAAATGATAAAAGGGGCACAAAAATCCACTGAAGAGAACTGCTTGAAAAGCACAATTGGCCAAATAGAAAAAGAGGTACAAAAATTCACTGAGTAAAAGAACTCTTTAAAAAGCAGAATTGGCCAAATTGGAAAAGAGGTACAAAATTTCACTAAAGAAAAGAATTCCTGGGGGCGGAGCCAAGATGGCGGAGTAGAAAGACTCACATTTGCTAGCTCCGAATCCACAGCCCATAGATTTCCTGTAAAAAGAACTCCTGACAAATTCTGGAACAGTGGAAGCCGTGCAGCAACACAGTGAAGGAGATTTCTGTTGCAGAGAGCCCTGAAAAACCGACTGCAAAGGTACCCTGGACGGGAGCGAAGCCCTGCCCTGTGGAGTGCTCCGCTCCCCGCTGCCCTGGCCGCACTGCACTGAGAGGAGCAAGCAGACCCAAGCAGGCGTCAGGGACCTGAATCTCCGGTGGCCGTGAAGGTCCCTCCACCCACAGACGCACAAGTCAGTGAGAGAGACAGGCTGAGAGGGGAGCAGGTATCTCCGGGACTCGGACCCCCTCAGGAGGCGGTGGCCAGGGCAGAGGCAGAGGCAGCTCAGCCAGAGGCCCCCAGAGCAGGCAGGAGCTCCACCGTAGCTCCATTACAAAAGATCTCTGCATAAATCCCCTGAGGGAACTGAGCCTGAGAGGCGGCCCTGCCCCCACCTGAGACCAGCAGATAAGCTCCCATTGAAGAGCAGTCAGGCCTGCCGCCAAAAGCCCTGAGGCTGGGGAGGAGCATTTGAATCCCAGACCCCAAGCACTAACTGGGCGGATCTGGGCCAGGGGGTGGAGAGGACTCTCAGAAGTCAAGTAACTGTCTGGGAGCATTTGAATCTCAGACCCCAAGCACTAGCTGGGCAGATCTAGGCTGGGGCGGAGAGGAATCTCAGAAGTCAAGTAACTGGCTGGGAAAATGCCCAGAAAAGGGAAAAA
>CM053769.1:447621494-447668222 GCA_028658325.1 Potorous gilbertii
ATAGGATGGAGGGAAATATAGTTAGTCTTACACAACACGACTATTATGGAAGTCATTTGCAAAACTACACAAATACGACCTATATTGAATTGCCTGCCTTCCCAAAGGGAATGGGTGGGGAGGGAGGGATGGGGAGAAACTGGAACTTAAAGTTTTAGGACCAACTGTTGAGTATTGTTCTTGCTAGTAGGAAATAAGAAATACAGGTAATGGGGAATAGAAAGTTATCTGGCCCTACAGGACAAAAGAGAAGATGGGGTAAGGGAAGGGAGGGATGATAGAAGAGAGGGCAGATTGGTGATATGGGTAATTAGAATGTCTAGTGTATTGAGGAGAGGGGAGGGGACAAATGGGGAGAAAATTTTGGAGCCCAAAATCTTGTGAAAATGAATGTAAACAGTTAAATAAATTTATTTAAAAAGAAAAAAAAAAGAAAATAATTCCTTAAAAAGTACAGTTGGAAGCTGATGACTCTACAAGATGTCAAGAAACAATAAAACAAAGTCAAAAGAATGAAGAAAAAGAAGAATATGTGAAATATGTCCTCAGAATAACATCTGACCTGGAAAATAGACAGAAGAGAATAATTTAAGAACTGTTGGACCGCCTGAAAGTTATGATCAAAGAAAGAATCTAGATATCATATTACAAGAAATTGTCAAGGAAAACTGCCCCAATGTAGTAGCTCTAGAAGGTAAAATAGGAATTAAAAGAATCCACTTCTCACCTCCTAAAAGAGATCCCCAAATAAAAACTCCCAGGAATATTGTATCCAGATTTCAGTACTCCCAGGTTAAAGAGAAAATACTTCAAACAACCAGAAAGAAACAATTCCAGTGTTGTGGATCCTCAACTAGGATTACATAAGATTTAGCAACTTCTACATTAAAGGTGCTGAGGGCTTAGAATATGATATTTTAGAAGGTAAAGTAGCTAAGATTACACCCAAGAATATCCTACTCAGCAAAACAGTATAATCCTTCAGGTGAGAAATAAAGGATATATATTTAAATAGAGGATTTACAAGCATTTCTGATGAAAAGACCAGAGCTCAATGAAAAATTTGACTTTCAAATATTAGACTCAAGAGAAGCATAAAAAGGCAAACATGATTCAGTAAAGTTTAAGTGTTTCCATTCTTATATTTGTAACTCCTAAGAACTTTATCATTATTAGGGCAGTTAAAAGGAATTTACATAGACAGATGGTATGGATTTAAGTTGATTATGTTGGAATGATCTCTCCAAAAAATAAAAGAGGGAGAAAGAGGGATGCACTAGGAGAAGGGGAAAAAGAGAGGTAGAATGGGGAAATTTTTCAAATAACTTAGATACATAAGGAAGAGATTTTATAATGGGAGGAAATGCAGGGGCAATGCTTTAACTTCACTCTTATCAGAACTGGTTCAAAGAGAGAAGATTATATATGCACACTCACCTGTGTATAGAGATGTAACTTATCCAACAGAGAAATAGGAGAGGAAGGGGATGAGAGAATCCAAGAAACTTCAGCTGAAGTAAAAAAGGCAGGGTTAGCAACCACAATCTCAGACAAAGCAAAAGCAAAAATAGACCTAATTAAAAGAGACAATAGGAATTATGCTACAAGGTACCATAGACAATGAAGTAATAATATAAAAAAATTGTACAGGAAGTTTCTCATTTTTCAAATATATACTGAATATATATTTCAAATACATGCTGAATTCTATATTCAAAACCTAGTCAAACTTATAAAAATAAAAGCCATTCTCCAACTGGTGAATGGTCAAAGGATATAAACAGGCAGTTTTCAGAAGAAATCAAAACTATCTATAATCAAATTAAAAAGTACTTGAAAGCACTATTGATTAGTAAGAAACAAATTAAAACCACTCTGCAATTCTGCTTCACACCTATCAGAATGAAAAATTCTGGAGAGGATGAGGGAAAAATAGGTACACTAATGCATTGTTGGTGGAGTTGTGAACTCATCCCACCATTCTGGAGATCAGTTTGGAACTATGCGCAAAGGGCTATAAAACTGTGCATACCCCTTTGAGCCAGTAATACTACTACTTTGTATGTATCTCAAAGAGATCAATTTTTTAAAAAGTACCTATATGTACAGAAATATTTACAGCAATTTTTTGTGGTAGCAAAGAATTGGAAGCTTATGAGATACCCTTTAGTTGGGGAATGGCTGAACAAGTTGTGGCATAAGCTTTTATTTTTGTTGTAGTTATAATTATATAACTCAAGTTTAGTCCTCCCCTTAGAATTCTAGTTGCACAAAAATCCATCACAAACAATGAATAGGTAGTAAATGGAGGAAAAAATAGAAATGACTCAAGTCATTGAGGATTACCTCCCTTATCTACTGCCTATGTGAATTTGGTCAAGTCATTTAACCTCCCTGGGCATTAATGTACTGATCTGCAAAATGAGAGGACTGAACTAGATGGTCTCTGAGGTTCTTTCAATTCTAGATCTATGATAATATTTAATCCTCACAACAAGGAAGGAAGGAAGGACATAAGCATTTGTTTTCACTTACTATGTGCTAGGCACTGTGTTAAGCACTGGGGATAGAAGTACAAACAGAAGAAAAATAGTTCCTGGACTTAAGAAGTTGATATTCTAATGGGGGTCTTAACTTAGAAAAGAGCTGAAAAACTGGGACTGGAGGGGGAACAGGGGAAGAAGAAGAAGCAGAGTATGAGTTTGAGTCTAGAAAGTCAGGAAGAGGGCCAGGAGGGGAATGAAGGCAGGCTAGCCTGATCTCTTCTCAAATGGAGGCTCCATTTCAAAATGAGATTGTCCTTGCCTGCAAAGAATTTTCATTCTGCTGGAGTGAGGTACAACATATACATGGTTCACATATCAGAAAATGTCAGTTTATATCATGTAGGTCTACTCAGTAGGAAAAAAGAAAGGTAGGGCTAGTAGAAGGCTATTTTGGGGTGAGTGTACCATAGGGTTGCTAGGATATTCTTGGGTGAGGAAACTCCAGGTGCTGAGTTGAGGCAGTAGGAGAAGCATGATTTTAAAGTCTAAAAAATCGGAAACAGGACCAGGAGAGGAAGGCCGAGATATAGTAAGGGTAGAGTGTCCATTTTATAAAAGACAATTTAGCGTAGTATATAGAACCATAGACATGACATATGACATAAGAGTCCTGGAAGAAGACTTGAGTTAACTTCTTGCTTCAGACACTTACTAGCCACGTGACATGGACAAATCACTGGACATTTCGGCCTCAGAACTCACCTGTTCTACTATTAAACTTTAATATTGGGTTGCATAAACTCATAGGAAGTTTGAGTGTTCAATCTTGCACTAGCCATCCTTTTAGAGGCAGCTAGGTGGTGCAGTGGATAGAACACCAGTGCAAGAGTCAGGAAGACCTGAGTTCAAATTTCACCTCAGGCACTTGACACTCACTAGCTATGTGATCTTGGGTAAGTCACTTAATTCCAATTGCTTCATCCTGGGTCATCTTCAGTCATCCTGATGAATATCTGGTCACTGGATTCAGATGGCTCTGGAGGAGAAGTGAGACTGGTGACCTGCAGAGCCCTCCCTCATTCAAAACAGTCAAGTGCAAGGCATGTCATCATTTCTCTGATGGCATGGTCTTCTTTGGCAATGAAGGACAAACACACACACATGTATACATCCATCCTTTTATTAGAATATTTCTACATGGGATCAGGTAGGTGATACAGTGGGTAGAGCACCAAATCTGGAGTCAAGAGGACCTGAGTTCAAATCTAGCCTTAGACACTTTCTAGCTGTGTGACCCTGGGAAAGTAATTTAACTATGCCTCAAAAAATAAAAGAAAAAAGAATATTTCTGTGTGATGCATGGATCTGGATTTGTAAGAGTAGGAGATGTAAGAAATTGAGACATCCCAAATCAGGGAAACATTTTTTAAGTTGACCAGGAAATTTAAGCTAAAGTGATGTACATGCCTTTCTAAGATTTTTTCATTGCAGAATTGTTGTTGATATGTATTTGTGGAATTATTTCCTTATTGGAAGTTCTCTGTGCCAGGTAGATAAGAAGTCCAGTCATCTCCTTTCCCTCTCTCTCCCACAAAAGTGTAAGATATTGTTAGAGTTTGATGATTCAGTGACAAAAATTAATATATCTTTGCCTTCAAGAAGTTCCATTCCATTGGAGTGAGGCACAACATGCACATTGTTTAGGTATCAGAATGCCAGTTTGTATCATGTAGGTCTACTAATCAACAATACAAAAGAAAAGAAAATATTAGAATAGAGACCATTACAAAAAAAAGCAGATAATTATTCTGATTACATGAAACTTAAAAACTTCTGCATAAACAAAATTATTACACCTAGATTAAAAAGGAAAATGGTCTAATGGAGAAAAAAGTCTTTGTATCAAATTTCTCTGAAAAGGGTTTGGCATCCAAGATGTGTAAACAATTCACCAACACACAGATATGCATATATACATGTATATATGATTATCTATCTGTGCATATACATATATATGAATATCTATCTATGATATATATGACCAAAAGCTATTCCCCAATAGATAAATTATCAAAGATATGAGCAGACATTGCAAACTATCAACAACCATGGGAAAGAATATTCCAACTCACTGACAGTAAGAGAAATGCAAATCAATACAGTTATGAAGTTTTATCTTTCATGCAGCAAATTGGCAAAGAGGAAAAAGATGAGATAGCCAATGTTGGTGCAGCTGTGGGAAAAACACAGTAGGGTCTTATTGGTGGAGGTGTGCATCAGAACAACCATTTTGGAAAGTAATTTGGAATTATGCAAGTAAAATGACTAAAATGTCCATATCCCTTAACGCAGAGACTCCATTACTAGGCTTATACCCTAAAGGCCAGAAAGTTCTCATAAATACCAATATATTTATTAGCAGATTTTTTGTAATAGTGGTGAATAACTAAACAAAAATGACTGAAAAACCCCACTAGAATATGATGTACTAAAAATCAAAGGAAAATAGCTATAACATAGCTTATATGTTCAATACATATTCAACACATATTCATTAAAGGGGAATATAGTCTTACACGAACAAATCATTCCTTTCTAACATAAGGATGCTTTCCTTAAATTTTAAAAATTTAATTAGCTAAATATGGACATATCTATATGCAAAGAAAAACAGAAAAAGAGGATTGTATATGAATCTATGAAGTTCTATCATTCACAGCTTTTTAAAAAAGTTATATAGTAAATTTAACACCTTCAGTTCAAAGCTGTCCTGTTTGTATCTCCCTCTGAACTTCTTTCTGTTCTTTCCTGAGCATGTAAAAATGTTTCATTAAAGCTGTTGCTTCTCCTCCTCCTCCTCCTCCTCCTCCTCCTCCTTCTTCTTCTTCTTCCTCTTCTTCTTCTTCTTCTTCTTCTTCTTCTTCTTCTTCTTCTTCTTCTTCTTCTTCTTCTTCTTCTTCTTCTTCTTCTTCTTCTTCTTCTTCTTCCTCTTCTTCTCCTTCTCCTTCTTCTTCCCCTCCTCCTCCTGCTCCTCCTTTTACATCACTATCACTATTTTCTGTTCCCTCCCCTTCTATTCTCCTCTCCTGGAGAAAAAGTCCTTCCTTGTAACAAATAAGCATAATGAAGCAAAAAACAAATAAACAAAGAACAAAACAAATAAATTCCCAAACCCATACATTAGATATACAGAAAATGTGCATTGCA
Source organism: Potorous gilbertii (assembly GCA_028658325.1). Classification (NCBI taxonomy): domain Eukaryota; kingdom Metazoa; phylum Chordata; class Mammalia; order Diprotodontia; family Potoroidae; genus Potorous; species Potorous gilbertii. The sequence goes on from CM053769.1 coordinate 447,627,188, forward strand.
GTCTGTACCATTCTCTCTATAAAGAGGCAGGAAGCATATTTCATTACCAGTCTTATGAAATTTTGATTTGTCACTAGGCTGATCATTTTTAAATGATTTAACATTTTATTTCCCCCCAATTACATGCAAAAACAATTTTTAAACTTTAAACTTTAAGAAAAATTTGAGTTTCAAATACTCTCTGCCTCTTCCTCCCCTCCTCACCCCCCAATGAGAAGGTAAACAATTTGATATGGGTTAAACATGTGTAGTCATACAAAACACATTTACATTGATCATAGTTTTTTTAAATTTTGTTTTTTTCTCATTTTTATTATGAACTTGATAGACATTATCAAATGTGATGATTTCTTTATCGAAATAAAAACAAAGAGAATTGCATATGAAACTTTTAATCTCAATATGAAAAACTTGTTTTTAAGTATATGTAATAAATTTAATAATGCTAATTCCAATACTGTCTTGATTTTCCATGTCTCTTTTTGATCTTTTTCCTGCTCTTTTCAGTGTCTTTTGTAAATAACATAGTAACATTCTTCTTTCATTTTCTTTTATTTTTAGTATCACTTATTCTTCCTTCTCTCCGTCACTCTTCTCCCCAAAAAAGAACAAAGAAATTAAGCATTCTTTTTTGTAACAAATAAGTATTGTCAAGTAAAGCATATCTACCCTTTGGCTCCATCAGAAAATGTATATTTCATCCTGCCTCTCTAATTCCTTACCTTTCTGTCCAGAGCTAGGAAGTTTGATTCATCGTTGGTCTTTTAGAGCTGTAATTGATAATTGCATTATTGATCACATTCCCTAAGTCTTTCAAAGTTACTTTCCTTTACAATGTTGTATATTTTTCCTTGATTCTTCACTGTATGTCAGTTCCTAAAGCTTTTCCAAGTTTTTCTCAATCCATCAGTTTTATAATTTCTTATGGCACATTAAGTTCATGTAGCATAATTTGTTCATTCATTCCTGAATTGACAGATACAATTCTTTGTTTTCAGTTCCTTGGTACAACAAAAAGTACTGCTAGAAATATTTTTGCACAAACAAGTCTTTTCTTTGGTTCTTTCTTCTATTTTCTTCATAGTGGTAATCATAGAGACAAAGTATGTGCATAGTGGTTTTTTTTTTAAAATATTGTTTTCCTGATGGGTGGGCCAATTTACAGCTATACAAACAATGGATTAATTTGTCTCTTCTTTCACAGTCTCTCCTATACTTGCAGTCTTCTGCTTTTTATGAAGGTTCTGAACTAGGGCCGACTCAAGTCTGAACCTTTGTAGTTTAGTTTCAATACTATAACAAAATGAATCAGAAGTAAGTTATTTGAAAGTTAAAAACAACTAAAAAAGAGATTTACTTAGATCAGGAGAAGGATATTCAACAGGGATAGGCATTGAAGACACCTCAAATTGTTTTAGCCAAATGTAGCTCATCTTGCTTAAGTTGCTTATTTTGAAACTCTAGACAAACATCAGAGACAGTACCTGGTGTGCCTTGTGGCAATTTTGTACTTAGGTAACCAGGAAGTGATGTCAACAGCCTGAGCCTTTAGTCTTCTGAGTCAATATTTTTAAGAAATAACTAACTAACTTGCATGGGGGCAGGATATCACTCTTGCCACAATCGTCTCTGCCAGTTTGATATTTGTGAAATAGTACCTCAGTGTTGTTTTAATTTTAATTTGTCTTATTATTAGTAATTTGTAGCATTTTATTATGGTTATTGGTCACTAGCATTTTTTTTAGAATCACTTATTTGTATACTTTTAGTATTTATCTACTGGGGAATGGTTGTTGTTCTTATATGTTTGAATTAATTATGCACATATATGCATATATGTGGAATTTTACATATACAGACATATATATTTATATGGGTGTCTATCTACAGCCTTCATCAGAGAAGTTTGCTGAAAAGATTTCCCCCCTAGTTATTTCCCTTATAATTTTAACTACATTGGTTTTTATTTATGATGAAAGTTAACTTTTATATAACAAAATGGTCCATTTTATATAACAAAGTGGTCCGTTTTATCTCTTATCATCCTTTCTGTCTCCTGTTTGACCAAGAACTATTCCTTTACCCATAATTGTGAAAGGTATTTCCTTCTCTATTCCTCTAATTTGTTTGTGATTATTAACTTTTTTTTGTGTAAATCCTGTATCTATTTGAAGCTTACTGTGATGTATTGTGTAAGTTATTGGTGTGAAATGAATTTCTGTCAATCTGCTTTTCAATTTTCCAGGCATTTTTTTTGTTGAATAGTGAGTTTTATTATAATAGTTGAGATTTATCAAACACTATAAATCTGTGTGCTCATTTGCTTTTGTATCTTGGGTGCCTAGTGCATCTAATCAGGGTTCCATTAATTAACTTTTCTATTTCTCAACTAGTATCACATTGTTGTTTTTTAGATGATTACTGTTTTGTAGTATTGAACAACCAGAGGATAATATGGTCCTTCTCTCCCAAACCACAACTCTGGTATGCATAAGGCTTAAACTGTACTCAGTGCTAGTTTAGAACTGGCTGCTGGAAAACTGGAAAAGAATTTTTGCAACGTGTCTGTGATAAAGGCCTCATTTTTAAAATATATAGAAGACTGAGTCAAATGTATAAGAATGCAAGTCATTCCCCAATTGAAAAATGGTCAAAGGATAAGAACAGAGAGTTTTCAGAGGAAGAAATTAAAACTATCTATAATCATATGAAAAAATGCTCTAAATCACTTTTGATTAGAGAGATGCAAATCTGAACAACTCTGAGGTACCACATCACACTCTTCAGATTGGCTAACATAACAAAATAGGAAGATGATAAATGTTGGAGAAGATATGGGAGAGTTGGAACACTAATTCATTGCTGGTGGAGCTGTGAGTTGATCCAACCATTCTGGAGAGCCATTTGCAACTATGCCCAAAGGGTTACAAAAATGTGCTTACCCTTTAACCCAGCAATATTGCTTCTGGGAATCTATCCCAAAGAGATCACAGAAATGGGAAAGAGTCCCACATGAAGAAAAATATTTATAGCAGCACTCTTTGTTGTGGCCAAAAACCAGAAATCAAAGGGATGCCCAGCAACTGGGGAATGGCTGAACAAGCTGTGGGTACATGAATGTAATGGAATACTATTGTGCTATAAGAAATGAAATTGTGCTATAAGTCTTCAGGAAGACTTCAGAGAAGCCTGGAAAGACTTATATGAATTGATGGTAAATGAAAGGAGCAGAATCAAGAGAACTTTGTACACAGCAACAACCACTGTGTGCGAGGAATTGTTCTGGTAGACTTAGTACTTCATTGAAATGCATGGACTTAAATGATTTCCAATGGACTTGAGGCAAAATGCCTTCCACATTCAGGGAAAGAACCATGGACTTGAATCACAGATAGAAACAGACCATTTTCTTTTGTACTATGTTTTGTTTTATGGTTTCTCCCATTCATTTTAATTCTTCTATGCAACATGTATTTAATAGGAAAGTACGTGTAGAACCTATATAAGATTGTAGGCCATCTCAGAGAGAGAGCAGGGAGGGAGGAGGAAAAAGTCTAAGATATATGGAAATGATTGTCAAATCCTGAAAACAAATAAAATAATTTAATTAAAAAAAAGAACTGGTGGCTGAAACCCTCTAGCAAACTTATTGGTTTAGCATAATTATAATTCTGCCTTCCTCATCCTGAGTAGGCCTTCCTGGTTAATTTTTAGAAACCCTCTTTTTGCTACTGGTTCATGCTTCCTGACCCCATTGTCCTACAGTTACCATTGTGCATGTATGTACTCACACACACACCAGTATTGAAGCATGCTATTCATCCAAACTCTGCCGTACATTTGTGTAAGTATAATTTGAGATCTGGTACCTCTAGGTCCCCTTATTTTCCTTCCTCCCCAATTATTTTCTTTGAGATTCTTGAACTTTTCTTCTTCCAGATGAATTTTGTCATTACTTTTTCTAGTTATGGAAAGTAACTTTTTAGGAGTTTGAATGGTCTGGCACTGAAAGCATAAATTAATTTAGGTAATATTGTCATTTTTTATATTGTAATTGATCAACCACAAGTAATTAATATACCTCCAATTATTTTTCTGTCTTTATTTCTATAAATCATGTTTTATAGTTGTATCCATATAGCCTCTTTGCATATCTTGCTAGAAAAATTACAATCTATTTTATTATTCTGTAATTAATTGTAATGGAATTTCTACCGGGTTTATATTGGTAATATTCAGAAAGTTTAATGATTTGAGGACTTACTAGGTATACCGTTAGTTTGATAAAATTATTTATTGTTTCAATTAATTTTAGTCAAATCTCTAGGGTTCTCCAAGTAAACTATTTTATTATCTGCAAAAAGAAATAAATTTGTTTCTTCTTTGTCTATACTCATACAAACAAGGAAACAATGTTATGCTGAAAGATACAAAAGATAATGACACAATGTCACTATTGGATATGTATGTACTAAATTACATAGTATTTAAGTACTTAAAGAAAAAGCTGTTAAATAGTAACATTGTAATTGTAAGTAATTTTAACACTTTTCAAATTTGGCAAACTTAACAGAAATTCTCTGTGAGGAAACTGTGACCAATTCTGCAATTTATAGTCTTAGAGAGATTCCACAGTGCATATTAGAAATGAGACTTGACCCAAGAACTTCCTCAGGCTGAGGGCAGCTATCTCTTATGGAGATCATTGAATGGAAATCTAAAAGAACATAATTACTTTTCAGCCTTTATAAAAATTGATCATGGACTGGGAAAGAAAGCATGCATAAACAAACATAGAAAGGAAGAAATATTAACCGTATCTTTTACCAATCATAACACTGAACAAATTGTATTCAACTAGAGGAACATATAAAAAAGTAAAACTACATGACACAATAAGAAGAAAATTAGATTTGTAGTCAAAGAACCCAGATTAAAATTTCAACTCCATCTCTTACTATGTGACCTTGGGCAAGTCCTTTCATTTTCCTTGGTAACTTGGTAAAAAACTGATTCAACCATTCTATAGAGCAATTTGGAACTATGCTCAGAGGGCTATAAAACCTTCTGACTTAGTTTTTTTGTCTCATGTTTCACAACATGACTGTTATGGAAATGTTTTGCATGACTATACATGTATAACCTATAACCTCAATACGGGAAGGTGGAGAGGGAGGAAGGGAGAGAGTTTAGAACTCAAAGTTTTAAAAATGAATGTTAAAAATTGTTTTTACATGTAACTGGAGAAAATTAAAAATAAATAAATATTAAATATATAAAAAATAGAGATCAAACACAGAGTAGACATATTGAGAGTGGAGAGTTAGCAACAAATGAAGAAGAAATGAAGAAAGTTGGCAAGACCTTCTAGTACCATGGAGTCCAACCCTTAAGTGAAAAATAATAGTCCCTACAATAAAATTGAAAAGTAACATTGCAACCTTTTTTTTGAGAAGCTCCAGTGGTGAAGGATTCATTATCTTCCAAGATAATTTATTCCATTTTGAAATAATTTTATTGAATAAGTTTTTCCTTACGTTAAGCCTAAACTTATTTCTTTATTTTAAGTGTTCAACATTTATTTCCACAAAATTTTGAGTTCCAAGTTTTCTCCCCATCTCTCTCCTCCCCCTGCCCCAAAATACTTTGCTTTCTGATTGCCTTCCCTACTAACACCCATCCCTCCCCTTATCCCCATTTTCTCTCTTGTCCTGTAGGGCACGATAAATTTCTATACCCCATTACCTGTCTTTCTTATTTCCCAGTTGTATTCAAAAGCAATTCTCAACATCTGTTCCTAAAACTTTGAGTTCAAGCTTCTCTTCTTTCCTCCCTCCCCACTCATCCCCACTGAGAAGGCAAGTAATTCAATATAGGATATATACATATAGTTTTGCAAATGACTTCCATAATAGTCATGTTTAAGACTAACTATATTTCCCCTTCATCATATTCTGCCCTCCCATTTCTTCTATTCTCTCTTTTGACCTTGTCCATCCCGAAGAATGTTTCCTTCTAATTGCTATCTGCTCCCTTTTGCCCTCCCTTCCATTATCCCCCTTCCAACTCTGCTTATCCAATTCTCCCCTACTTTCCTGTAGGGTAAGATAGATTTTCATACCAAATTGAGTGTGCATGTTATTCCTTCCTTGAGCCAGATGTGACGAGAGTAAGCTTCATTTTTTCCCTCCCTCTTCCCTTCTTTTCCCCCTCCATTGGAAAAGCTTTTTCTCGCCTCTTATATGAGAGATAATTTGCCAGATTCCATTTCTCCCTTTCTCCTCCCAATATATTCCTCTCTTACCCCTTGATTTTATTTTTTTTAGATATGATCCCTTCCTATTCAAATCACCCTGTGCTTTCTGTCTCTGTCTCTGTCTCTGTTTCTCTCTCTCTCTCTCTCTCTGTATAATCCCTCCAACTACCCAGATACTGAGAAAAGTTTCAAGAGTTACAAATATTATCTTTCCATATCGGAATGTAAACAGTTCAACTTTAGTAAGTCCCTTGTTATTTCTCTTTCCTGTTTCCCTTTTCATGCTTCTCTTGATTCTTGTGTTTGAAAGCCAAATTTTCTTTTCAGCTCTGGTCTTTTCATCAAGATTGTTTGAAAGTCCTCTATTTCATTGAATGACCATTTTCTCCCTGAAGCATTATATTCAGTTTTGCTGGGTAAGTGATTCTTGGTTTTAATCCCAGTTCCTCTGACTTCTGGAATATCATATTCCAAGCTCTTTGATCCCTTAATGGAAAAGCTGCTAGATCTTGTGTTATCCTGATTGTATTTCCACAATACTTGAATTGTTTCCTTCTAGCTGCTTGCAATATTTTCTCCTTGACCTGGGAACTCTGGAATTTGGCTACAATATTCTTAGGAGTTTCTCTTTTCAGATCTCTTTCAGGAGGTGATTGGCAGATTCTCTCAATATTTATTTAGCCCTCTGGTTCTAGAATATCAGGGCAGTTTTCCTTGATAATTTAATGAAAGATGATATCTAAGCTCTTTTTTTGATCATGACTTTCAGGTAGTCCCATAATTTTTAAATTGTCTCTCTTGTATCTATTTCCTAGGTCAGTTGTTTTTTCAAGGAGATATTTCACATTATCTTCCATTCTTTTGGTTTTGTTTTGTAATTTCTTGGTTTCTTTTAAAGTCATTAGCTTCCATCTGTTCCATTTTAATTTGTAAAGAACTATTTTCTTCAGTGAGTTTTTGGATGTCCTTTTTCATTTGACTACTTCTGTTTTTTAAAGCATTCTTTTCCTCATTGACTTTTTTGGACCTCTTTTGTCAATTGAATTAGTCTATTTTTAGAGGTGTTATTTTCTTCAGCATGTCATGTTAGCCAATCTGAAGAGTGTGATGTGGTACCTCAGAGTTGTTCAGATTTGCATCTCTCTAATCAATAGTGATTTAGAGCATTTTTCCATATGATTATAGATAGCTTTAATTTCTTCCTCTGAAAACTCTCTGTATCCTAAGAGAGATAAAAAAGGAAAGGACTTATATGTACAAAAATATTTATAGCAACTCATTTCTGTGAACAAAGAATTAGAAATTGAGGGGATGTCCATCAATTGGGGAATGGCTGAACAAGTTATGGTATGTGATTATGATGGAATGCTATTGTAATATAAGAAATGATGAGGAGGATGCTCTCAGAAAAAACCTGGAAAGATTTGCATGAGTTGATGCAAAGTGAGAGGTACTGTGTATAAAGTAATAGAATTTATTTTAAGATGATCAGCTGTGAATAAATTAGCTATGCTCAGCAATATAATAATCCAATACAAGTCTTAAAGGACTTAACATGAAAAAATGCTATCCATACCCAGAGAGTGAACTAATAGTGTCTGAATACAGATTGAAGCAAAGGTAGATTTTGGAAGAATAGATGACATTCCAATTAATGAACTATATAAAATGTATCAAGAAAATGGGTTTGATATTAGACTGAGCAGGGAAATAAAAACTGCCCCTACAAATGTTTGTCACACCTACAGGGAGAATAGAAAATTGGCCAGGCCCCAGCTCAGATTAAAGAAAGTATACCCCTATCCAAAATGATGACCTCAAAACTATAAATTAGAAAACAGCAAACAACAGTGAATGAGACTATGTTCATGGACTCCAGAATCATGGCTGACCCTATATCTACCCTGCTTCTGGTTACTGTCTCCTTGTTTCTTTTTGGCTTTTAGTCTGTTCACCTTGTTTGTCAGATTTGTTTTCTGTAGGCTTAATACCCTCCACCTACAGATGCCTTATTTCTTAAGCCAGATGTCACCCCCTGTCTACAACTGTGATGTGTCAACCCTGGATGTGGCATTGACCAAGCTCTGGATTCCAGCCAAACAATTGACCTCTCAAATGGGACCTCTTGGACATAAGGACAACTCTACATCCAATTTCAGCAGGAAGTAGCTGTGGAAGAAGAGACCTTCACCCCTTACCCCAAGATTTTGGACCCCATTCATTAGAGGAGGGAATGATGGAGTGCTGGTGCTCAAGCCCTACCCCAAGATGTTGCTTTATATGACTATTTTATGTTATTCCTATTATATTTTTATAAAGTTCTATTGATACCAGTGGCCCCATTGACTTATATAATGGATAAAAAAGATCTTGGTGTTGAATGTATTGGTTATGTATTTTTTGCTTAATTTGAAGATCTTTCCCATCCATTAATAGGTCCTAGTGACCTTCTTAAATCATATGGAAGCTTAAGTCACACGTAGCAGGAAGAGCTTGCTGAATGGATGGAACAGGAAAGGGTGGCGCATGAAGAGCAGGAGCTGGAGCAGAGCTGAGAAGAAGTTGGTCAGATTAATCAGAGCTGGGAAGGAGGCAGGCAAGCAGGTTATGAGGGAGGAAAGGGCACTTTGCTTAGGGGAGCTTGTTTGTGGGAAGACCTGATAATGTATATAGACTTCTTGGTTACTATGATGGATTTCTTTGTTGCTATGATGGATCTGGCTTTCTGGTGTCTGAATAAATGTTTCGGTTTTGTCTTCTATGCGGAGAGTCTGTTGTATTTCATGATTCAGAATTATGTTGGCATATTCATAGTTGCCATAGGTGCTGTGAATATTGTGTTGGCACTACACCTGTCCCCCACCCCCATTGAAATGATGAAAGTCTACACTAAGGTGGTGGCTGTGTGAGTGGAGAGAAGAGGACACAATAGTTGGCACACAGTAGGTATTTAACAAATGCTGATTGATTGGTTGACTGAAGGTAGAAACCACAAAACTTTTCAACATATTAGATATGAGTGAGTTAAAGCAAAAGGTCAAGCTTTAGGGCCTGAGAACCTGGGAGGATATTGTTGCCCTTTGCAATATTAAGGAAGTCTGGAAGAGGAAAATGTTGGGGAGTAAGATAATGAGTTCAGTTTTGGATGTGTTGAGAATGAGATCAGGGTGTGATTGGGGTATTACTAAAAAGAAGAATAGACGTTATCATAGACAAAGCTAAAAATGGAGGCCAGTCCTTTGGTTGAATAAGCTAGACAAGGTTGGGAGTAGGGAAATGAGTCTTTTGTTCAACATTTCACCATTTTTTCAGAAGTGTTATATTATGTTGAAATACAACCTGCTAACATTTCAGTTACTCTGCATCTAGAATGTGTCTTGTTTTAAGATAGCAGGGATTAGGAATTATGCTTAGAACCCTATCATTTTGCTTTGCATTTTGGGTACTTTTCCCACTGGTACAGATCATAATCACCCAATTCCTTCTAACCCTATATTGATTTTTGTCCACATTTTCTTATAGATTCTTCATTAAAGATTCATAAAAGTAGTTTACTACTGGAAACCTTCCTTTTGTATTTGTATTTCCTTTTGTAATATATCACTTAGATTAGGCATTTGTTGTCTCACTTTATGGAAAATACTAAAAAAGGTTTTTTTCTCTAATGAGGTTGTCTTTAGAGATAGCATTACACTAACAACCTATTTTAAGCACCAAAATACCTTGGAAGAATCATTTTCCACTTGTACTCTTCAGAGTCAAATCTACTGATAAAAATGGCATACATTAATTAATTAAGATGTTTTGTAAGCCTTAAAACATTATATTTCTTACTCTTAAATCTCTTTCATAAGAGGTATGTGTAAATGCCTCTGAATTGCTTCTTGACCTGGATCTTATTTCTGTTAGGGAAATGAGCCTTGTGTTTCCATGGTAAACATCTGTGCAAATCTCTTTGTTTCCTGAAACCCTGTTACTTCCCCCACCCTTCCCATTTTCTGAAACCATTGTCTGGTAGCTACATCCCATAGAGGGAAAGATTCCTGTTTTATAACTTGAATTAAATTTAACCATGGGCAACAATTTTCTCCTTTAAACAGTTTCATCAGCTTATTAATAGGAAGATCTCAAGTTCTTCAGGCTTTCCTATATAGTACTGTCAGAACAAATATAATCATAGAATGTTAGAAAGCATCTTAGAAACTTTGTAGTCAAAACTCTATTTTACAGATGAGCAAACTGAGGCCCAGAGAATGAAGTGATTTGCCCATGGTCACACAGCTGGTGAATGGCAGAAGCTGAGCTAGCGTTTCAGACTCCTGCCTCCCACTCCAGTTTTCTTCATACTGTATCATGCTGATGGAGAGACCAAAAAGTAACCAGTCATTATTCACAGCTACTGAGGCCTGGTTGTGTTATTCACTAGAGAAGCGGGAAGAGAAAGGCAAAAGTAAGGATTCATCTTTTAAAGCAACAGATGAATTAAAGAAGAAATGAGAATCTTGAAGTGCCCCTTCCTTTTCATCTAATTTCCACCAACCTAGTGATACCACCTGACGAAACTATTACAATATCCTCCTAGTAGGTCTTTATGCCTGCTCTAGCTCCAATCCATTGCTTTTTAATGGATTAAAATTTAAATAGTCCATTTTTATATTTTGAATTTTTAAATTCATGATTTTAGCTTTTATATTGAAAAATCATTTCAAGATATAAACTGACCCAGGCTCCAGCAGTGAAAAATAGTTACATGAAAATAACAGATTCATTGATTGTTAGCTGAGGGTGTATGCAATATTCTCTGCTGAGTTATATTTCTTTATCTGTTCTCTGGAACCAAAATTGGTCAGCACAATCACTTGGAGTCCAACTTTAAATCAATCAACAAATATTTATTAGGTGCCAAGTCCTAAGTGCTGGAGATATAAGGACAAAAATGAAACAGTTCCTGCCCTCAAGGACTTTATTTTTAATTGATATTTGTATTTCATATATATTCATAGATATTTCATATATGATGTATATGTCAATATACAAAATGTATACATACATAATGCAACACATCTATAAATTACACATGAATATATGCAAAATATTTGTTTTGTGTCATATATGTATCTAAACTGTGTATACATGTACAGATGCATAAACATACATACACATGTACATATGCACATACATGTATATAAACACACTCACATACATACATACTTTTTTTAAACACAAAGTAACTTGGAGGGTGGAGGTACCAGAAACTGGGGTTGAGGAATCAAAGAAGTTCTCATGTAGAAGCTAGAACTTAGTTTTTAAAAAAAGCAACAACAACTAGGAATTCTAAAAGCCAGAAGGAAGGAGTGCATCCTAGAAACGGGAGAGGCATGGAAATAGGAGAGGAGTATTGTACAAAGAACCAAGTAGGTCAACTTGACTGAACCACAGAGACCATGGAGGGGAAAATGTACAATAAAGCTTGAAAGATTGGCTGGAACTAGGTTATGATGAGCTTTAAGTTCCAAACAAAGGAGTGTATATTTGGTCCTAAACTCAATAGGGAACCCCTGGAGTTTATTGAGTAAGAGAGTGACGTGGTCAGAAAAATCACTTTGACAGCTGTATGAAAAATGTATCAGACAGCTTCCTTTTACTGCTCTTTTTTTTTAAAGTACCTGGTGACATAGAAAAACCCTCAGGGTAATTCCCCCAGGAAATGGCTACTCTGTGGGTATGTAGCCCCTAAAACCATAGCTCACAAGGACCCACTGATGTATTTATCTTTAACAATCATCTACCGAACAGAATTAGTTCAAAGCAATAGCAGAGTTTGAAAAGTAGTAACAAAACATTTCCCCTATACCTGGAGTGCACTGTGCCACTAATACACACATCAATGGGAAGATGGACAAACAAAGGGAAAATATTTAGAGGGATACACGTGGATGAGGGAATATGTTTGACCAGGGGACATGTGTGGAGAGGCACATACATAGAGAACACATGCGGCCATAGTGCATTTGTAGAGAGGGAGCTCATGTCTCTGATGTTACAAGGCCATTGAAATCATCTAGTGACGTCTTCCAATTGCTTCTACTGGGTCTATTTGATTGATCTTGTAGTCTCCACTGGCTGGTCTCAGTATCTCCACTGAATGCTGCTTGGCAGTTGTAGTCCACAGTGCTGCTGCTAACCAGCAATTTATATCACACTTTAAGATTTGAAAAGTGCTTTACATATATTATCTCATATGATTCTTACAACAATCCTGTGAAGTAGCTATAGTCTAAACAATGTACTGATAAATATTTAACAACAGACTCTGAGGGGGAAAAAGTACACAGGACATTTTAAAGTTTAATATGTATTAATGCTTTGTCAATCATTTCCTTAAGCCTAGATAGCTAACAAAATAATCCATCAAACCTTTGTTAGTAGTTTGCTGATTTCTGAGGTGCAAATGCTCACACTGAAAATTTAACAATGGGAAAAAATGAAGCTGATTCTACTTCCCTGGGGTAGTCTCTGTTGGATGCTGCTCTGACAGATGACTCTCTCCCTTTGGCTTCTGACTCAGATGAAATCCTTGGCTACCTTTTCCTTGAGAGAAATTGTCAGATTGAAGTTTATAGACTTCCCAGCTCTTTTAGAAAAGGCAGAAAAATTTGCCTGGCATGAGCAATGAACCTCCTCTCAGATTCTCCTGTATTTATCTTCTGTTGTGAACCTAGAGATAAAAAGTATCCACTGGCACTCATTGTTTGGGATGGAGTTGTGGGGGTGAACATGGTTAGATTTGTGTATTAGGAATGCCATTTTATTATCTGTGAGGACGGATTGGAGTGGGGAGAAATTTAAGACAGGGAGACCAAAAGAGGCAATAGTCTAGGTGAGAGATGATCAGATCCTGAACTAAAATGGTGTCTGTGTGAGTGGATACTCAGGGGTGTAGCTCAATCATTGTGGTTATAGAAGTGACAAGATTATAGAGTTGATTGGATATGTGGAGCAAATGGGAGCAAGGAGTTAAGAATGACAACAGAGTTGTAAAACCAGATGATTAGAAGTATCATCATACTCTTGACAGTAATAGGGAATTTCAGAAGAAAAGTGAACTTTAGTGGGGGACAGAGAGAATAACGAATTCAAAATTACCTCACAGAATAGCTGCCTGAATGGATGTGGATAGCCTTGCAGATATATTTACTCCAGCAAAAATTTGAAATTCATACCAGAAAGAAGAATAAAAAATCCAATAAGAATCTATAGTAAGTGACTACTTCCATTCTGCAAACTGCACAAAAAGTCAGCCTTTTTATTGACTTTGTGTACTAGGAAGGGAAACTTCCAGAAAAGTCAGTGCCAGTTCAAGCAAACAAACCTATAGCCCCCCAGTATGAGCAGAGACAAACAGAAATTCATGAAACCTACAAGGCTGTATCTGATAGTAACAAGAACTGAGAGCTCCTCTAAGAAAGGTCCAGGGTGGCCTGAAACCCACAAGTAGGATGTTGGAAGCCCTGGGTATCAACAGCTAAAATTGTGGTGTAGCAGCACTCAGAGTAGGATGGTCCAGGTGCATAAGGGCTTATAGATCTCTAGCACTTTGTCTTGAGATGCCTGAAGACTAACCATTCTGAACCTCAAAAATGAGGGTACTGGCCTGAACCCAGGGAGGAGGGATATACAGTAAGATGAAGCAGGGCTGACCACTCTAGCCAGTAGAACAGCAGGGAGAAGAACCTGGCCCTTGTGCAAAGACCTAATTCAGGAACTAACATTGATGGAATAAAAAAAATCAATGAAGATATTGACTAGCACAAAAATTATAGATCTAGAGGTGCCCAAAATTTTACATCAGAAGAAAGCAACTGTTACAGTTTTAAGCAGATTCAAAGTTTAAAAAAATGGATTTTCCAAAAGGACTATATGAATAAATGAAGTAAGAGATTAAAAAAATAAAACAAAAATTCTTGAGCAAAGAATTAGAAAAAGGAATAAGCAGCTTAGAAAAGAAGGTTGTAAACTTCACCCCAAAATAAAATTCCTGACAACGAGAAAAGAGCAGAGATCAATGATTCCATGAGACAGCAAGAAATATTAAAATAAAATAAAAGATTTAAAAAACATGGAAGAGAAAGCAAGGTATTTAGTTTTAAAGAAGATTGTCTGGTAAACAAACGAAAGAGAGATAATTTAAGAGTCATTGGACTCTATAAACCATGATAACAAAAAAGGGCCAGGAACTATTTTAAGAATCATATGTGAAACTTCCTAGATCTATTAGGACTAGGCAGCAAAATGAAGATAGAATCCACTGACCACCTTGGGAAAGAAACCTCAAAGAAAAAGTTCTAGGAATGTCAGTCAAAATCAGAGCTTCCATATTAAAAAATACCATAAGCATTTGTAGCACCAACATGATATTATAGTGTCTATGGCAGTCATGAATATGCTGGTGTAATTCTGAATCATGAAATACAATAGACTCTCCACATGAAAGAACCAAAACATTTATTCAGACACCAGAAACTCAAATCCTAACATCAGGAAGCAAAAATCCATGATAGCAACAAAGAAATCTATACACAATAACAATTCAGGTGTCCCTACCATCCCCAAGCCTTCTCCCTCCTAGGACCTTCCCACAAACCAGCTCCCTTAAGCATATCACAAACATGCTCCCTTAAACAAAGTCACAAACAAGCTCTCCCACTCACATTAGCCAACTGCCTGCTTTTTCTCTCTCCCCCAGTTCTGAGTGCTGTGACCAATTTTCTCTCAGTTCTGTTCCACCCTTCAGGCTCCACCCATGCAGCAAAATCCTCCCACCACAGACTCCACGTGACTCAGACTTACATGTGACCCAGGCAGATCACATGGGCCTATTAATGAATGGGAAAGATCTTCCCATTTAAATTACCATTGCATTCTTTAAATTACCATTACAGCATTCAAAAAGAAAAGTTCAAAAATCAAGGACCCACAGTCAACAGTCAGAATCAATATCTGTCAACGTCAAAGCTGAGCAAAATCTTACAGGTAAAAAAAACCAAGTCTTTAATAGGATAGAGGACTTTAAAGCATCTGTGATGTAAAAAAAACCAACTAGATCTGAGAGAATCCTAAAATACAAAAATGAGGGTTAAAGGAAACCTAGAGATGTTAATTTATTTAAGCAGTTGGAAGGAGGGATAAGATGAAGTAATGGTAACATTCTACTAGGGGAAAAGAAATTAGTGTCTTTTTAAAACTCCAATGTCTTCAAAGGGTATTGAAGGAGTTAAATAAGAAAAACAGAGTGACCTGATGTTGTACTGGTTCTTTTTGAGAGTTTTAAGAGGGGAAAAATGGAGCATAAAAGGAGGAAGATACTACTATAAAAAAGAGGAAGAAGGGGGTAGAATTGAGTATTTTTCATATTTGGGGTGAATGAGAGAGGAAGAGTACATAAACATGAATAAGAGTTAAGAGAAGTGGACATCAGATAAACCTTACTCTGAAGTGAGCAAAAGAATATTGAAACACACACTCAGTTTGATGTAGAAATACATCAACTAAATGAGAAAACAAATGAGTTTGAAAGTGAGAGTTAAGAGAGATGGAGTACTACAAATAAAACAAATTATCTAATCCTGTAGGTTCAATTAAAAGAAAAAAGCAGGAAACTAGAACTTAGGGGGAACACGCATCAGTTGGGGAATGGATGAACTTACTGTGGTATGTGAATATAATTTAGTATTACTGTTAGAAATTACAACATAATTTCATTGAATCTGAGATAATATGAACAGGAGAAGAATGACAACAATTTATATGGATGTGCTAGATAAGAACTGGTGCTCTGAAAAGCAGCACACTTTTCAAAGTTTAAATTTGTAGTGATTCCAGATTTCTGGGGTGTAAATGATCTGGCTTGAGCATAACTCTCTATGGGTGATGACATTATAAAGAAAAACAGCTTTCAAAGACTTAAGAACTGTCATCAAGGCCAGACATATCACCAGAGGACCTATGAAGAATCATATTACCTACCTCCTGACAGATGTGATGGACTCAAGTTGTAGAAAGAAATATATATTTTTGGACACATGCACTGTGTAGATTTATTTTGTTCTATTATGGTTATTTCTTTCAAGGGTCATGTTCCCCTTCCCTCAAGTTTAATTGGGGAGGGAAGGAGGAGGGAGACAGCTAGCAATACTGATGTCAATAAAAAGAGGCCACTGAAGCATTTTTGTTTTTTAAAAAAAATGCATAGAAGAGAGCAGAAGGAAGATCAGAAGGGAACAAACAGGAAAATTTTGAAAATAATGTATGTAATTCATTAAATACTTTTTTTTAAAGCAAGTTATATGAAATGGAGATTCATGGTTTCAGATGGAATCTTCCTTTTGCTGTACTTTGCTGTATATATGGAAATGCTTATTTTAGGGTGTTTAAACTTAGAATAAAAATTAATTTATAAAGAGAAGAAGTTTTAAAAATATAAATATTTTTAAATTATATAAATTATTATAATTTATATGTATATATATAATAGTATAATATAAAATATTAAATTATATAAATAAATAAATAAAAATAAAAATATAAAAATTAAAAATATAAAAGATTATCAGGGCAACTTTGAAAATAACATTGAGTTTATTATGTACTTTAAGGAACACAACAGAGATGGGCAGTTTGACCTATCTTTTTCTATTATACTTTGAATGTGGAAATGTTTTTTTTTAATGTTCATTAAAAGCAGAATAACAATAAATTTAAAAAGTAAGAGAATTAGTTCTGTATTATATTGATTGAATTTGAAATATCTAGGGAACATTCAATTTGAAATGTTCAATAAGCAATTGATAATGTAGTATGGAATTTCAACAGAGAGATTTAAGGCTGGATATGCAAATTTTTGAGTCATGTGCAGAGAGATGTTAATTGAACCTATGGTAAAACTAAAATGGAAAAGCTAAACACAAAGGAGCTAAAAATGAATAAAATTCAATCACTAAGCCATCAAATTTCGTGAAGAGGCATGTGTAACCTCTTTTTGACATATGGCTTGTGGATTATTTGACACACGGCTTGTGGAGGCAGTACCCACATTTATGAAACCATGAATCTAGCAAATATGTTAATAGAACTTGTCCACACTTTACCTCAAATTTTTGCTACATGACATCTCAATTCCTTTTTCTAGTCCTACACACCCACAGTAATTTTTGTAATAGCGCTTTAAAAAACATAAACCAACATGTGTCAATTGAGCTCCTAACCAGGAGGACATGGATAAATTTTTTTCCTCAAAATATTTCCCCCATCCAGGAAACCTCTGAGACTATCATCATCAGACTGATTATTCTCTTTCCTAGAAGGTCCTTAGTTCCTCTACAAGTATTCAAACTAACACAATACTTGGTGTAGGCAAATTATTTTTAACTTGAAAGAAAATATAGACTGAGCTTGTGATAGAGTCTCTTGAACATCAAGAAAACTGTTTTTTTTTTTTTTTAGTCAAGCAACTCTCCCATTTGGTGAAATCTCTTCCCTCAGAACCTCAAAGGAATTTAATCTTTCTATCCTATAGGAAAGACCAAATCAATGAAGAATATCTATTGTGCTGATTTAAACATTCCTTACAGAGTTTATCTGACATATGTATATGTAAGACAGAAAATAAAAACAGTAAGCATGATCTAGAGGTAAAAAAGGAGGAGAGCATTCTGGATTGCTCTTAGGATTGCATAATTTTGTTACTGGTACTTTCCATAACAACAAATGTCTATCTTTTCTTTTTTTTAAAAAATTATTTATTTCATTGTTTTCCAATTATATTAACATTTTTAACATTCATTTTTTAAAGTTTGGAGTTCCAAATTCTCTCCTCCCACTCCAACCCTGTCTCAACTATTGAGAGGACAAGTAATATGGAATCAATTATATATGTGAAGTTATGAAAAACATATTTCCATATTAGCCATATCTCAAACACACACACACACAACCTCAAGAAAAATAAAAAAGTCAGTCTTTTCAGAATTCATCAATTCTCTCTCTGGAGGTAGATAGCATTTAAAAAAAAATCATAGGATTCCTTTGGAACTGTCTTGGATTATTGTCCTGATCAGAGTAGCTAAGTTTTTCACATTTGATGATCATAATAGTATAGCTGTTACTGATTACAATGTTCTCCTAGTTCTCTGCTCACTTTACTTTGCAACAGTTCATATAATACTTTCCAGATTTTTCTGAAACCATTTTCCTCATCATTTCTTATTACATAATAGGATTCCATCAAAATCATATAGCACAAGTTGTTCAACCATTCCTCAATTGAGGGGCATCCCCTCAATTCCCAATTTTTTGCCATCACAAAAAGGGCTGCTATAAGTACTTTTGTACAAACAGGTCCTTTATTCTTTTCGTTGATGTCTTTGGGATACAGACCTAGTAGTGTTATTGCTGGATCAGAGAATATGCACAGTTTTATATCCCTTTGGGCATAGTTTCAAATTGTTCTCCAGAATGGTTGGAGGGCAATCATAATGCAGTCAACAGTGTATTAGCGTCTCTGTTTTCCACATCCTTTCCAGCACTGATCATTTTCCTTTTCTGTCATGTTACCCATTCTGTTAGAGGTGAGGCAGTATCTCAGGGTTGTTTTAATTTGTATTTCTCAACTAAATAGTGATTCAGAACATTTTTTCATGTGATAGGTTTAATTTCTTTAATTTCATTTCTTTAATTTTTCCCTCTGAAAATAACCAGTTTATAACCTTTGCCCATTTATCAAGTGGAGAATTTCATAAATTCAGTTCTCTATATACTTGAGAAATGAGGTTTTTATTGGAAAAACTTGTTGTAAATTCTTCCCTTCCATCCCCGCTCCCCGTTTCCTGCTTTTAATTTTTGCTGCATTAGTTTTGTTTATGTACAACCTTTTTAATTCACATAATCAAAAAATTTCCATTTTATTTCCTGTGATCCTCTCAATCTCCATTTGGTCATAAACTCTTCCCTTACCCAGAGATCTGACAGGTAAAGTTTTCCATACCTCCATACTAATTTGTTTATGATATCACACTTTATATCTAAATCATGTATCTATTTGGACTTTATTTTGATATATGTTAAATGTCCCTCTTTTCAATACAAACATTTTGCCAACATTTCTATATGGCCTCAGGGTGTGGACCATCATGATGTCAGGGTCTATGAACAATTAAGATTAGTATTATACAGACAACAACATGCATCATATAACCAAAATGGATCCTGAAGAATAGGAATAAAAGAAGTCACCAAAGAATTGTGTGACAAAAAGAGAAGGTGGACAGGTAATAGAGCAAAGTTGATGGACAATAGATGGACGGTCAGAATGAATGATGATGTTAGGAAAGAGCACTGTGGGTGAATTTATAGTGGCAAACTTTTAGGAGGATATGAGTGAGAGGTGCACAGAAAAGACATCATTGCATCATTGTAGAGCACTCCAGGATCAATGAAATCGCAACTGTGTTTATTGTTGTTATTGCTAATAGCTAGTATTTATATATAGTGCCTTAAGATTTTACATGTTAACTCATTTGATCCTCACAATAACCTTGCGAAGTAGGTACTCTTAACCCCATTTTACAGATAAGGAAAATGAATTTGAGAGAGGTTAAAGGACTTGCCCAGTGACACATCTAGTTAATTTCTGAGGCAGAATTAGGTCTTCTGATTCAAAGTTCTGAAGTGTACCCACTGTGCCACCTAGCTGCCTGGAGTATTTGGGTGACTTTTTGTACCCACTTCATAGAAATTCTCTTGTTGATGGCCAAAAGGCAAAAGGCAATACAATATAGAATCTTTTCATTTTTACCTTTGTATTTCTGCCTACTGCAGTTCCTTGCACATAGTTAACTCTTAATAAATGGTTGCTGAATGAATGAATAAGACCATAAAGACAAAGGAAATTGGCTCATCTCAGAGTTGAGGTTAGCTTGGTATGACTTGTGATTGACTCCAAGATGGCTCTTAGAGATCATTGCTTCACTCTCTCATCTCTCAGACTATCAATCTAATATTCAGTTCTAGAATTTTTCTAGGGATGAATGTCAAGTTCAGTTTGCAAAATTCTTCTTCCTTCTTTTGAAAATTGAAACTGTGGTTGCCAGTCACTTGTCCTAAATTACCTCTCTATTTCTCCACAGTTCTTCAAAGACCACTGACTGGTTCAACAATCATATGTCTTCAAGTTCTTTCAGGATATAACAGTCAGTAAACTGACTTGAATTCTCTTGGGTCAGCTATATACTCTCTTACTGTCCTCTCACTTGGGTTTCAAGACCTTTTTAGCTTTTTGGGGGTTTATCTTCTGCAAACTGAAGATTTTCAAATGGAAGATTTTCTTTGATAAAAGAAATGGAAACAAAATAGCAGCTGAGGTGTTCATCTTTCTCTGTTTTTCAGTGCCTTCTGTATCTGCTTGCCTAAAACAGCATATTTTCCCCTATTTTTTGTTTTTCATTTTGCCTCAAATACATTATATATATGTATATATATATATATATATATATATATATATGTATAAAACATTTTTATTGTCTTTAGTGATTTACACAAGTCCTCTTTCCAAGACTTTCTGAAACTTTCTCATAAAGAAGTGCCACTTTTCTGCATTTACCTTTAATTATGTTGTTTTCTTCCTTCTTAATATATCCTTCCTTCTTTCCTTTCTTTTTAAATTTCCTTCCTTCCTTCCAAAATCTGCCTATATGGCAACTTCATTCTTTTAAAATAATTCTCCCTTTTCTTCTTTATTTGGATTATTAGCTATACTGGCACCTACTAGATTTTAAAAAATTATTGCCTTTGGTCTTTATATCCAAGTATCTCTGGAAAAATTTATGCACACTCCTCCACCCCTCCCAGTAAACTCTTCTTAAAACAAAGAAACCCACACAATGTTAAAAGATTGAGAGGAAGGATTGTAGAGTGTTGGATAGGTCTTCTTTGGAGAATTTATAGGAGAACTTGGACAAGTTCTCATCACAGGATGAGAAGGCACTTATGGATTATCTGATCCAATTGGGGATGGTACTTATGCAGTGGAGATCACAGATCTATTTAAGTATAGAAATGTCATGAATATATTGGCAAGGAGATGTAACCAGATCAGTATCATTATAGGAACCCCAATTTAAGAGAAAAGATGTTTTAAATGTAATTTATTTAAGCAATGATCCTTTGATAGGAATTTCACAATTCTGAAAAGATTGTAAAATAAACTGCCTATTGTTAACCACACTGCCAGTGTACACAATTAACATACCAAGAAAATCAGAGCTGATCTTTCTAGTGTAAGAAACTAAAACACTTACCCATCTTTCAGGTTGCAGGTCAAAATTTTCTGAACACAAGTAAACTAGGAGTTTTGATGTGGAGAAGGCATATATGTGTGTGTGTGAGTGTGTGTGTGTGTGTGTGTGTGTGTGTGTGTGTGTGTGTGTGTATTTATTTATTTATTTATTTATACCAACCATAATCCCTAGAATTTGGTTATATACAATTAACTTGTCCTATTGCAGTTAAACTACTTGAGGATAAGGTCTGTCTTTTGTCTTTTTTTTGCATCCCCAGCACACAGTAAGCATTTAAAATGTTTACTGACTGTCTTTCCATTGTAACTTAAAAGGATGCTTTTTGCATCTTAGGGAACTTTGACTATCTTTCACTTTGCTATTTGAGCCAATACACTGAGGACCGTGCCATAGCTATAAGTGTTTAAACCTATAAACATTTTAGAAAATACTTTTTAAAAAAAAAATCATTTGTTCTTTCCAAGGAGGACCTATTGAACAGTGCTAACAATTATGAAGAGAAGGGAGAACTTTGAATAAAAAAAATCAATAAATGATTAGTAGGATTATAAAATAATTGACCTGCATAAAATTTAACTGAATTTGAATCCATTCAAACTCTGTTTTCAGAGTCAGAAAGAAAAACGAATATTTAATGGGTATGATAATTAAGGGCACTGTCTAACATGATAACTGACGTTTATAAACTGGGTCAGGCAGCCCTAGTGGGGCTGGAGGTTCAAGTATTCTTTAGGTTCCTTTGAGATAAGCTACAATCAGGAAATCCGCAATCTCTGGGCCAGTCTGTGGATGACTTTCTCCTTGCTAGCCCTAGCCTTCTACACACACACGCAGTCTCTTCTACTGGGGACCAAGCAGCAACAGCTCAGCTTTTTATTAATTTTAATTGGGTTTGGCATCTGAAGGAAAGTAACGATGTATGTCAATAATCCCTCTTATTTCTCTTTCATCCCCCGATAAAATGGCAAAAAGAGCCAGTTCTCTCGTCTTGCCCATGAAGAATACCTAAGGGAGGGTGAATGTTTGAGTATGTGTGGTGGGAATGGGGTGGGGATGAGTGGGGTGGCAGGAGGAGGAAAACTGTGGGGCTACAAGATTTAAATCTGAAGAAGCAGAGTCATTAAAATTGGATCTAGACTGGGTAGATTTTTGAGAGCTTAGATGTGAGCCTGGGGGTGTTGTAGCTCGTCTCAACACGGTTCAAGAGACTAAGTAGGCGTTTTTGCGAACTCGCTGTCATTTGGTACTAAGAAATGCCGTGCAGGTTCCTTTAAGATCTCCGGGCAAAGGATGCTCGAGGCTTTCCGAACCAACAAGGGGTCCAAAAGACTGACTGGAGAACAAAGTAGAATCTCGGGTTGACCCCCCAGTTCCTGGACACAGGTGTTTGAAAAACTAGTGCTTGAAGCAAGACACGGTGTTTTCCCCTCTCCAATATTTTGTGATTGGGTACATTTTCTGCTGTTGAGAGAGAACCTATCCCCATCCTCTGCCGGACTTTCAGTGTTTGGAAGAGAAATCCCGGTACACTCCTTTTTATCTGCTGCTCTCGCAGTCATCTAGTTTTCACGTAAAGCCTCTGAGTCCAGTTTCGAGGAATTTAGAGTCTTTCAGATTCTTGGGTCAAGGTAATCAAGGGTCCAGATCGAGAAAGGGAGGCGAGAATCATTTTTGCTCTTCATTCCAGCTGAGAGCTAATGCTTTCCCGTTCGAACCTTGCAAGCACTGGGATACTTCTGCAGCAACTGAGTAACTAGTGAGACTTTCTGTAGGGAAGATTCAATCTGGACTGATAATTTAGACAGTTTAAGGACGAGAATTTTAGCAATGAAACCAAGATCTCAGTCCACTCTCCTAGCTTGGTCCAAAGTTTCGTTATTCGTTCCTCTGCTAAAGCCTTTGTGTAGATTTCTTTCTGGAAAGGCCTGAAGGGATGAGCTACAATCTTCCATTCCATTTGCCTATTCAAGATTGTAGTCAAAAGTGGTTGCTGTTTGTAATTTTTAAGGAAACTCCATGCATTTAGGGGTTTTTTGCATTCCCTCCGTTGCGACCCTTTCTTGTAGTGGAAGGCCATAACCACACTGGTGACTACTATATTCCTGGATTTGAAGGCCCCAACTGAAATTTCCCATACACATTAACATACTTTTGAATGTGCCCCTTAACTGTCTCTGCCGCTGCAGAGCTGGGAGTAGGATAAGGAAGGCAGCTTTCTAAATCTCAGCATGGGGAGAGGGCATGCTATAGGACAATTTAAAAATATTATCTTTTATAATATATATTTTTTAAGTTGGTTAGGTCTGTTTCTTCTTTTTAAATCTGATTTATACCTTTTTTCCACATTATTTATCAACACATTCTGCTCATAAGAGCCCTGACTCATAGAGTCATCCTTTGTGATAAAGATTAAAATGAGATAGGGGGAAGCATCAGTAAAACCAAACTGAGCTATCAACCAAGACTGACTGTATATGAACTTATAGTCCCCCTCCCACTCCCCAGATCAGCTAGAGAGATGTATTGTCTTAAACTTTTCTTCAGAAGCTGTTTGGTCATTATAATTACACAGTGTTTGTCTTTCTTCCTTCCTTCTTTCTTTCCTTCCTTTCTCCCTTTCTTTCCATTCTCTGTCTCTCTCTCCATTGTTTTAGTCGTTATTTTCATTGTTCCCCTGGTTTTATTTACTTCATTCTAAATTAATTCATATATGTCTTACAGTATTAACATTCCCATACCATCACTTGATTAAACATTCCCTAGTCAATAGACATTTCCTTTAATGCACATTAAAAATCTCACATAACTTCCCCTTCTAGGTTCAGAAGGTATTTACTGTCTTTATGGTAAATCAAGTCATTAGTGTCACAGTGAAGACTCAAGCCTGAAGTGGATAACAATGCATAAAGAGTTCAATATTCAAAGATGGCCAAATAATTTCTCTACCAATAAGTACACAATTTCAGAATACTGTCTTCTATTTTACACAATTCCCGTAAAGCAGCTGTACAGGAATAGATACCAAAGTCTCCTGGATATTTAAGATTTTTCACAATATTAAAGGGAGAATTCAGTGGGGATATTTGAACTCAGCAAATGGGAAAGGCAGTGGGATATGTTTCAAGTCAAGCATTGCAGCAGAGCCCTTCAAAATGGCTGCAGGGGAAAAGGGATAGAAGTAATTCTTCTACCAGAGAGAAAGCCAGTTCTTTTTTAAAAAAAAATTTTGATAGGAAGACTCAGCTCCCTCTTTCATTGGACAGTGGTTGCTGCCACAGCTTCAATGTTAGGGACAAAATTTCTTTTATAGATGTGTCTACCCATATGCTAAGTGAAGGTGAATGACCTATATTTCTCCTGGGAGTTCAGTGATCCTAATGCTCCCCTTCCTGCATTAAGGTGTTTTGCTAAACCCATTCCTCTCAGTTCTGCAGGCAGATCTGGGCAGCGACATTTATACTTTACAGATACAATTAAGATTTTTCACCTCTCCATGATCTTTGGAATTTGAGGATCCTATGTGTGGTATTGTCCACTTGCAGTGATGAGCTTTCTGTGTAACATCAAATTTTGATTTTTTCATAAAATAAATGCTTCAATAAATAATCCATTACTTCATAGGTGTGGATATTCCTTCTGTTGAAAAAATGAGGAAAACTGGTGCTTTTATAGGACTTTCTCTTCATTTTCTCTTCATAACAGCTCTGTGAATTGTGTACTAGATGAGTATTATTACATCCAATTTACAGATAGGGAAAGGGATGGCTCATAAAGGTTAAGAGTCTTGCTCGCAGTCACTCAACTAGAAAATATCAGGGGTTTGAAACCAGACTTTTTTTCTGGCTTCCAGCTTTGTAGCACTACTGCTTCTACTTCCAACTCCTGCTCCTATACCATGTTCCCCACTGAAGCAAATAGCACCCATTTGGTGCCTTAGTAAATAGTCTCTCACCCTTGTGGTGAAAATCCTACATTTGATGACCAGTCTTCAGTGGTGATCTTTTCCTACACTGAGCAAGCTGGCTTCTTAGAGGCAAACACAGTCTGTGTTCCTGACCTAATGCAAGCTTTTCCAGCCTGTGCTTTGCTGATATAGCTTTTGAACTTCATCACCAAGGCGCATTTGAGTAGGTCACAAAACAAATAAAGTGTCAAGGAGAGTACATTTTACTGGCATTAAAATATGACTGTTGATAGAAAGTTTTATTAAAGTGTCCTTCTCTGTGACTCCCCCAGCTACTCACTTCCCACCAGGAGGCGATTTCTAAGTAGATGCTTTCCTTGTCTATCCTCAAATACTGCCAGTTTCCAGAGACCTTCTCTTTTCTCATTCTCCTGATGAGGAATTAGATTAGGAGAATCCTTTTCTAGGAATCAAATAGCAACATTTTTTGCCCCTTGTAATTACTTTCAGGGTTGGACTACCTCAGCAAAGTTAAGATGGATACAGTCTCTACATGCCAGATGACTAAAATTGCCAGGGCACTAGTCCACCCACCCCTTCCTTTTGACCCCACTCAATCCCCCCATCTACTTTTTCAATAAAGGTATGTGATCTCTTTAAATGCTCAAGGCCCTGAGCAAGGCCCTGAGTGAAGTGGGGATGCTTAAGGCTGCTCTCACTGCACATCCTTAGAGAAAGATGTCTCTGTTTTGGGCCTGGGATTGTCACTATCCTCAGAATTTAGGTTTTCTTCATATCTTTTTATGCCAATCCATGGACAGCGATCTTGTTCTATCCTCTCCTCCCTCCCTTTCCCCCTTTACCCCCATGCATGTATTTGCCCCCCTCCCCTTCTCTTCCTTAACAACTCCTATACAAACTTCTTAGCTATTCAGCCTCACAAAAACCCCTTGGCTCCCCCTTTTGTCCCAGAGAGGGCTTGAGACCCCATCATTAGCCCTGATTACCCTGAACAGTCTGACAGCCTCCCAGACCGCTTACCAGATTTCCCCATTCACTGTTCCTGGGGCTGCCCTGAGTCACAATAGAAGTGGAAATATTCTGCCATTCCCCCCAGTTCTGACTGAATAGAGGAAAAAGCTGTTTCTCCTCTCCCTCCCCATTCACATTCTCTTTGGATACAATATTTTTTTTCCTTTTTGTTAAAATTAAGGAGAAAGAGAGAGGTCAAAGCAGACTTTGACTGAGCTTTTTCCCTGTAATTTGTTTAATGTAAACAAAGAGTGAGTCTTTCCCCCACCCCCGCCCTTCCAGATTTTGATAAACAGTCTGGTGGAGTGGAGGGAGGCTGGAGGAAATAGGGTGGGCTGTAGATTTGGGAGCATAGAAGATCTGGGGCATTTTGGGAAAAAGGAGTATTGCACCATTTTTGGGAACCAGCAGGAGGTTGAAATATTTAAGTCTTAAAATAGATTGAGCTGGGGAGAGGGGGTTGTGTGGGTGGGATGTCAAATCCCCAGGTTGCTCCATTGAAATATAGCATTGCATCTAGTTTCCACTTCGATGCTGCAAGGCTTCTCCTGAAATTTGTGACCCGAGATGGATTGCAGAAAGAAAAGGAAAACAGTGGTATAGCCAGTTTTCTAATCCAGAGACTTCCAACCCTGCTCATGGATCTGCCAAAATCAAAGGCCCTCTCCATTTTTACTGTCTTTTAAAAACTAATTTCTTGAAATAATTGGAAAAAAGAAAAGACAGGTGGGCGTAATAAAAGGTATTAAATAAAATAGTATTCTTGTCTCTTTCCAATTCCATTAAAATTTTTTTTTGGAAATTTAAATTGTGGATTCATTTATAAAGGGATTGTTTTGAATGCCTCTTCATTTTGGTTAGGTAATTTTTAATATGAAGGATTTTGAGGGGGGATTACCCTATTTATATTGGCATTTATTTTATAACAAAAATTTGTAAATTGGTAATAAGTAAGGAATGCTGCAAAATGCAAGTCTTTTTATCACATATGAATCTGAATACAAGTGAGGGTTTCATACAAATATTTTCTGCACGTTGAAAGGAGAACTCCATTATTGTTAGTACTCTTTTGCCTACTAATCAAACATTATTTTAAAATTACTAATTTTTTTAAACAAAATTATTCTTTGAACAGGGGCTCTTCTGTCTTTTAGAAAATTAAAGCGATCTATTTCTTCACCTTTAGACAATATTTGTATTGATGGGTGGGATGATATTTTCAAAATGATTTGAATTTTTTTATACAAATTCATTAGTGTATAATTTTCTTTCCCAATTGAACTATGAATGGGAATGTTTTACCTTTCATCACTGGCTTGGGAGATTCAAATGAATTTACATAACCAGTTAATATAAGGGCAGTTCAGGGTACCTTGGGATTTCTTGATGAATTACTGTACCTATTTACAATTCAAGAATTTCCTAATGTTCCAGCTAGCCCAGGACAGTTATCAGTATGGGTGGTATCCTAGTTATCCAAGAATGAATATGAAATCTTTTGCTTAGTTAAGACCCTCCCACATCT
Organism: Potorous gilbertii; assembly: GCA_028658325.1. Lineage (NCBI taxonomy): Eukaryota > Metazoa > Chordata > Mammalia > Diprotodontia > Potoroidae > Potorous > Potorous gilbertii. The sequence continues at coordinate 447,655,258 of CM053769.1, forward strand.
TCCTATATGGAGATTTTGAGTGAGAAAAAAAATGATACTGTAATTCCAGATCTGATTTGCTTGGTTCAATTACAACCATTTAAAAAAGAAAATCTCACAAATTCAGTAAAGTGATTTAGAAACAAAAGTTGAAAACCTGAGCCTCCCAGATGTCCAGCTACATATTCTATCTTTTGATTTATTCATGACTATTGAATTATTATTTTTGTTTTATTTAGTAATACAGCATTTCTGCTAAAACAAGTCAACAATCTTCTTATCTAGCAAGCATCTTTTAAGCATGAAATGAGACCAATCAGACAAAAAAAGAACAGCTCAAGTGATTTAAAGATCAATGTCAAATTGCATAATATGCAATCCTTTTCGGTGGGAAAAAGCTTAGCCGCTCTAAGGATAGCATTGGGTTTCTTAGAGCAAGAACAGTGGGTGCTTTTTGTTTTGTTGTGCTTTGGAAGGAAGAATGCTAAGGGCTAAGGGCATTTGTCTGATATTTTAAACTGAACCCATTACCAATCATAATGAGACTCTTGAAGGCTTTTCTTCTTTACTATATATTTAATACAGATACCATACCAAGCCAGGATTTTGATTATTTATTCTGTTACTTGGAGGTGAAGAAATTTAAGTTATACCTCTCATTCCTTCATTCCTATGTTCTAGCATCATTTTGACTGACTTTCTGAACCCTACTGTGAATAAATGATGATAAATCCTAGATATTTGTTCCATGACTTCAAATTCAGTTTGCTTCCTTCTTACATATGACAATTATTTAGATACTTTTAAAAATTAATGTAGGGGAGGGACAGGAAAGGAATGGGAGGGAAGTAGGGAAAAGGGTGGTAAAGGAAAATTTTCACATTATGTTGATGTCTGTACAGTTTTACATTCTTAAAAAAATTAATGAAAATTAATTAATTAATATTTGTCTTCCATCATGTTATTCCTCAAATGCCTAAAATGTGGGTATATTACCTAAACTGTGATTTCCTCTATGAAGATACTCCTTCTATCAATTCAGAGAGAAATCCCTCCAAACTGTATCATCTCTTGATGCTGGATAAATTCATGAAACAGATTTTTAAAAATATAAAAATATGTATGAGTATCAAATTTGCTTGTGTGTTAATTGCATTCTTCAGGCATCTCACAGAAAAAAGAGAGGTTAGCTGCTCTAAACAAACATTTTGCTGCCTCCTAAGTAAAATAATACTTTCCCCAAGATGGACCACTCTAATTCTGACCAGACAATGAAACACACCCAAGTGAGAGCTTAATATCATCAGGGGAGAAAGGAAAAAGCCAAAATTCTTATCTTGAAGTTCCATTCACAAACGTGAACTCGGTGGAGTTTAGAATTATCTTTAAGACTTTGAAAGTAAATCCTATAGGTAATAAAAGTTCCTCACCGGATTATTTTTTATTGTTTCAGCTTTTTCATACAGTACTGATCCTGCACTAGCCATCGCACATGCTCTACTACAGGTGTGCACAAAGAAATAACAAACAAAAAAGCATAGGAAAAACCTACCATGAGATCCCTTAAATAAGTAAATAAACATCATATATATATTTTTTTAAAAAACCCTTTAAAGCAAAAAATATATATAAAACAAAAAAATTTTAAATTCCAAACCACCCCGTGTCTTTTCGACATGAAATATTCACGAGAATTACAGCGCAGGCTCAAACATATTTGAACTTAGCATTCATGTTCTGGAGGCATCTTTTCAGTAAGATCTCTTTTTGAGAAAGAAAGGGCAACAGAGACATGTTTTTTTCCTTATTAGTTTTTTCCATATTCCTTGTCGCATCCCACTAAGACATAAGGTTGCTGTTTTTGTTTTTTTTGTTTATTTGTTTTCCGTGGGGAAAAACGTCTGTCCGCCAGGCATTCGAAGGCTGACACTGCATCTATAGCTGGGCTTCTTAGAAAGCAGCCCAGAAGCTTCCCCTACGTTGGCAGGTTGCAGGCACTAATCTTTCCTTTATTCTCTCTTTCTCTGTCTTTTGTTTTATTTTACTTTTGTTTTTCCTGTACTTTTTACATATGACTTCACTTCTTCTGTCTGTGTTTTGTGTGTGGGAATGGAGATGGTGACCTGGGCGTCAGATGTCACATTCACTGTCGCTGGATGTGATGGAAATGGCCGACGTGGCGGCTTTGCTAGACAGGCTGGCAGCGGGGCTGGCGACGGCCCCCAGAGGTTCCCCAGCGCTCTCCTCCTCGGTCTGCAGCGACCGACCTGAGCTCTGGGACAGCACCTGCTGCTGTAGCCTGCGGGGAATCAGGGACACAAGATCACAGCTCCGCCACAGATTTGGCTCTTTCCATCCCTCCCTTCCCCTCCCCTCTCTTCCCTGACCTCCCAGATTCGGAGTTAGAGACCTTCTCATACCCAGCTCACCACCTTTCCCTCACCTTGGGCATCTTCACTTATATGTTAAAGTGTTCCAGTCCCAGAATTGACAGGGGGAAAGTAACCTGCACATTTAAGGCTTCCCGCAAAAGAAGTCTCCCTCTGGACACTATGTCCCAGCCCCTTTAGTTTTCCGACTCTTCTTGAGCTCATGGAATTTGGAAATTTTGGGTTCCATAGTAACAAATGATGTTTCTATTCGTATGTGATTTTAAAATAGCAGAAAATACCAAAGGCCTTTAAGCTCGCACAAGGCCTCCATTCACAGGATAAATGGAATGGATGATCCGGGAATCTTTTCTCCCAGCACTGTTAAATTCTACAGTACCTGTGCTTTCCACCACGGTCAGACCTCCCTAACACTCTTTGCATCCCCTATCACTCCCCTCCTTGTAAACTCCCTTCGCAGCCAGAGCAGGAAGCAATGATTGAACAGAGAGGGTCCACTTGAGAGTTCAGTTGACACACTTGGTTGACGAGATTAACACGAACCAGGATTTGGCTAGGGGTGGGTAGTGTGTGTGTGTGTGTGTGTGTGTGTGTGTGTGTGTGTGTGTGTCGCGGAATTCGTTTGGGGTCTTTCCAAATTGTTACTTGACTTCACAGGGCCCTGTCACAAGCGGCTGAAAAAGCCCAAACTGTTAGTTTCGAGTCTGGAATCACGTCAGCTTACACAGTCACGGCTAGGTCTCCAGCAGCGACGGGCGTGAAGAGCTAGGGTCAACTTGGCCCTAGAAGAAAACTAGTGTCTCCATGGAGAAAGGAGAGTATTTAAAATAATTAAGTAAAATGGAACATGGTGGGGGGGGCGGGGCGGGAATTCACACGTATTTCTCTATATCGGATAATCCAAGCAAGGATTAGCCTTAAGAGCCGGTGCCCGAGACTATAATGGGAGGGCGATTCCTAATTGATTTTAGAATTTTGCATAGTTTCTTGATTTTTTATTTGATTTGTGTTTAACCTAGAGAGGCGATTCTCTCATGGGTTTCCCGGGCCTGGCATCAGTAGTCACTTCCGGCTGAGGGAACTGCCACCCCAGTCAAGCGTTTACAGCCCAGAACCCAAACGGAAAGGCGAAAGGAGCCCCGGAGGGAAGATGTCCACTCAGAAGCCCTTGAACTCGCCTGACCTCTTTCAATTGAAGAAAAACGCAGAAGCTTTCCCCAGCCAATATCCTCAAAGCATGTATCCTAAGTTTCCCTTGCATTTTGCAGAAACTGTAGAACCTCAGTTTTAACCGTCAAGTATCTGAGTCTCTTGTGACGCTTAAGGAGGCAGAGGAAACTAAACTGCGCTCGCCAGACCCTTAGACACTGCACCGCAGTCAAACACCCAAGTACTGACCTGTTTTTGGCCGCTGCTGCTCTGTCCCTTTGTCTTCGGTTTTTGAACCAGTTGCCCACTTGTGTGGGGGTAAGTCCCGTTGCCTGGGCTAGTTCTCTCTTTTTGCTGGGGTTGGGGTAAGGGTCCTGCAGGTACCACTCCCTAAGCAAGTGTCTTGTCCTCTCCTTGAAGCAATGAGTCTTCTGTTCCCCGTCCCAGATGGTCCGAGGTAAAGGGAACTTCTTCCTCACCCGATATTTGTCTACTGGCCCCAGAGGTCGACCCCGGAGCTTCTCGGCTTCTTGGTAATGAGCCTCCAGCCACAGGGCCTGTAGCTTGGCATGAGATTCCTTGGTGAATTTGTGGTTCTCCAGAATGTGGTAGAGTTCCCGGTAGTTCCCTGTGTGGAAAGCCACAATGGCCCGGGCTCGTAACACCGACTCATTCTTGTTCAGCGCTTCACACGCTGCCGGGGCCACAGGCAGGGACCAGAGAAAGCGACCCAAGCGCTCAATGTCCCCGCTTTCCTCCAGGGTCTCGCATACCCCAGCTACTTGCTGGGGGCTGAAATTCAGAATAGGCAACTGGAACATGGAGAAAACTGCAGAGGCTGCTTTCCCCACCAGTAGTGGAGGGAGGGTAATCGAAGCAAATTTAAAATTTCCCCAGCACGAGTCCAGTGAAGGATGAGGATGAGGATTATTTTCTTGATGAAGGCTGTGCCGGCTACTCCTGGGTGGCGGAGGGACTGAAAAGCAGCACCGAATGTTAGGTCTATTGGGAGATGTTGCCAGCTTCAGGCTTGTTGCAGGGGAAGGGTAGGGGGGGAGGCGGCAATGTGGAAGGGTGGGTGAGGGAGGATAGAAAGGAGGGAGTGCTGGGAGGAAGGGTTTAAAAAAACACGTCTAGTTCAGCTGCTGTTGCTTCTGTTTTGCTATTGGACTTGGCAGATTGGTTGCTTGCGCGCGGTGAAGACCTCCCAGTCAATCACTGTCAGTGTCTGCCAATCAAGACTGCGAGCAGCACAGCGGAGAGATTTCAGCACCTCCCAGAGCTCGACAGCGCCCAGAGCTCTGGCACTCACAGTTGGACTTTCCAAGGTATTTTACTGGAGTCGGAGAAAGATATACTTACTGTGTGGTAGGTGGACAATAGGGAGAAAGAAAAGGAAGAGAGAGGTCCTGTGTTTTACAGTTCCCGAACCTGGTGTCGCCTTTAAGTACTCATGAGAGGAAAATTGCTCCTGGACTCTGGGGAATTTTATTTGTTGGAGTTGCTAGTTACATAGAAAGGACAAATGGGGCAAGAAAAAAAAAACCTATAGAGTCTAAGTCTTCAGTAAACTTAAAACACGCAAACCTCCAGGTTACGAGTCCAACTAACTGAAGTCTAGAAAAATTGTGACTGATTTCACAAATTGAGATCAGTTTTACATATGTGCAAGGTCAGTATGTTGGGTCCATTTATTCTTTCCCATACCTATTACCGCATCTTTTTTTTTTCATCCCAGCTACAAATTTTAAAACATTCTACAGCAGTATGGACAGGAAAGGAACTGTAGAAAGAGGTCAATTTCCGCTCCCTAGTGTTTAGAGATTTCTCTTCCCCACTTCCCTAAAACATAATACCACAACCTTAAAATTTGGAAAGGGAAATACTTGCAGTAGTCACTGATTCTGAGAACAGGTCTGAACTCCATCAAGGAGAGTAGTTTTGCAGATATCGAATGCAGCCTTTTTTTTCTCAAATAAAGCTAGTACTTTTAGGTTTTCACTAAACCAACCTATCCTTCAAGTTGAATGAACTTGAACAAATATCTAGAAAAACCCTACGGAAGAAATCAACATGGAGATCAAGGTAGCGAATTAAAAGCCTATTTTCGAGACTGTAATTAAATATTCAGTTCAACTCTTTCTTGTAGGTTGGTCTTATCTCCCTCAGCTAAAGCGAAAAATTATTGAAATGAGAATAGGAAGCTCTCATCTTTGAACTCTCCAACTGTGTCTCAGCACAGAAACCAATAAATAAGTAAATAGATAATGAAAGAGGAGGAGACTATGCAAAAGGGAAGAAAAAAGAAAATAAGAAAAAAAAAACAGTATAGCATCATTGCTTTGATCAGGGAAAACTGCTTTCTGAACCCTAAAGGATTTTGGTGCTTTATTCCATAGAGTATTTTCCAGGAAGAGCTTTCTTGGAAGTGATGTTTCTGGGGAATTAAAAAAAAAGGCACTTTATTGATCCTTCATAAATGTTACTGTTCCCTGTCTCTTTCTCATCTAGCTGTTTGACCAGCATTACTTTAGTTTGAGGGAAACAAGAAAAATAACAAGGAAAATACTGGAAACAACTTTTGCTAGGTACCGCCCTTGTAAAAAATGAGCCAGATTGGAATATTCAACAATGGTCTCAGGGCAATGGAACTGAACTAGGCCTGTATGTTTTTTCTTTAGTATCAAGTACAATTTATCTTTTGCCCGTGCGGATTTGGTAAATCAGAAGGCAGATAGATAGCGCAGATGGTTGGAGGTGTCGGGTCATATTAGGCTATGCCTCAGTACAGTGCTAAGCTCATTCTGACGGAAAACTCTGATATTATTTTCACAGATCTACACAGTTCACTAAAGATGGAGGGAGGGAAGGAGAAATAAGGAATAGGGAGCAGGAGGGAGGGAGGGAGGGAGGAAGAGAGAGAGAGAGAGAGAGAGAGAGAGAGAGAGAGAGAGAGAGAGAGAGAGAGAGAGAGAGCCCTTTGGCCATTTACATCATTTTTGTGAGGCAGTTAACTAGACAGAAAGGCTTTCACTGCTGCTCATTTTTATAAAACCCGACAGGACTGAGACAAATAACGGCGGTGTTGATGATGATTAAAATGTTCAAAACCCTTCTAATTAGGGAGAACTCAGGCGGAGGAAACTTTTTAGTTCTAGATTCTCTTTGGCTTTCCCATACAAGACAATTTAATTCAGAAGTGAATGAAGAATTCATTAAAATTAATTGATTTGAATATAAATGCTGCATTGACAGTATGTATGCTTCTAGTGCATTTACAATGAATCGATTTTAAAAGTGAAAGAGAACCTTTGATAGAAAACAGGTAGTTCGTTTTCGCTATTCTCTGGTTTGTCGTGAACTGAGAAGGAAGAACTGGGGAGAGATCAAAGCTACAGGGGAGACTTTCTCATGATAGCTTATACTCTGGTTAATAAGAAGATACTAGCACCTTTCCCCTGCATTTCTGTCATTTACTAAGAGATATTTTCTGCTTTCCATTTCCCACGGCCGTAGACTTTTTCGGTTCTCTCCCTTTCTACTTCGAGTCACACATTCAGGTCCTTTTCACGCCTTTCCACTGCTAGCAGGCGGGGATCTAGGGAACAGAAAAGAACTATGTTTTCTGCAGCTGCTTATGACTGCCATGATTCTCCAAAATAAATGTCCCAGTATGTACCTTAAGTCCAACTCTCCTCGCCTGTAGGGTGATGTGTTCTGAAAATTGTATTTTTCCCCCTTACCTTTCCTTTGTAGAATTGAGAAGAGTGATCTAAACAAAAGCATTCGAAGAGACCTGGATTTTTGTAGGTAACCCCAAGTGTGTGAAAGTGTGGGATAATTTGAATCTTGAAGGGGGCAAGAGAAAAGGGTCTGCTTTTCCATATATGTTTAACTTACTTGGGGAAAGAGAAAGGGGAGAAAGTAAAGCAGAGAATCGTAGAATAAAAGAACAGGTGTGCTCATTTATGGAAAGATAACCTAAAAAGTAACTGGGCAAAATTCATTCCTTTATAAAATTGAGGAATACAAACCCAAAGTTCTTTGAAATTCACTCTAGCTGATAAACAAATGAAAGGTGAGACAAGTGCTGGAAGTGTATCATCATCTACTTTGGGTTGGTTCTGAATGCACAATTAAGCCTGGAGTTCTCAGATATTATTTGGGTCTTAGGTGCCTATCATGGAGGTGTTGGGTGGATAATTCTTTTTAAGATGGGAAAATTTTAACTTTGTATCATTAGAAACATTTAGGTAGCTAGTGGGTCAAATAATAAAGACATTTGTGAGAGTCTAGTGAGAAATTAAGTCTAAAAAGAGGTTGGACAAAAGCCTTGGGTGAAGAGTTAATATGGTGCTCTCATTATTAGTCAAATTTCAGACTCTGAAATCATCAGTCTCTCAATGTAAGAGTTTTTGCTTGAGTTTTATTAAATTGGGGGGCAAAGAAAATGATGCATTGCTACTAAGTAGACACTTCACGGGAATTTAGTAGTGAATAGTCAATGCCTCGTCCTTATTTTTTATCTTGAGGAAACAAGAAATAAAGAGAAATAGATGAGCCAGCAAGGAACTTCAAGTTTAGCTGGGCATATAAATTCAAGCAAACTAGTAATGACATATTAGTGGAGCTTAATTCTAGCCTGTCATCTCTTCATGAAATTAAGCGAGAAAGGACTGAGAAGGAACCTTGGTTTGATATTTCTTAGTTTTGTATGGGGACAAATTTTTAATCTCACATATTTTATTATATTGCTAAAAATGAACACTTCTCATTCCTCAGTCCTCTTCATCCTCACCTTGTCTCCACCTCTTACTCTTAGTTAAACATATACAAGAAAGCAGGGCTGTTCTTCAGAGACTGTACTCTGTTCCATGTTATCCTTCCATTTCAAATCCTATGAAACTTTGTTATTTTCTCTTGTTAACTTGGAGTTTATAAATTTGAAACCTGGGCAGATATGAACCATGCAAATTTTGCTTGTGGCTTATCTAATCTATACTGGTGGGGGAGGAGGGCAAGAGTTTTAATCAACAAAAAAGGAGAAAAAGAAGAAAGCAATAAAGTTGTTGAGTATAATTTAATGCCTTAAAATGCTTTTTATTATAAATCTCTAGTTACACAATCCCTCTAAATGTCCTCTTGTTAAAAATTAATACCAAGTAGCTCAGTTTAAGATTTTTAGTAAGTGATGGGAAGTCTTCGACTTTCTGATACATTTTCTTTTCTAGTATAGAAAGGATATTCCCTAGTTTTGTTGTTGTTCAGCTGTGTCTGTCTCTTTGTGATCCCATAGACCACAGCATGCCAATACTGTCCATGGGGTTTTCTTGACAAAGATACTAGAGTGGCTTTATTATTTCCTTCTCCTGTGAATTAAGGCAAACAGAGGCTAAGTGACAAGCCCAAGATCACACAAATAGTAAAGGGCTGAGGTTGGATTTGAACTAAGGTCTTCCCAATTCCAGGCCCAGGGCTCTATCCAATGAGCCACCTACCTGCCTATTCCTTAGTTATATTTGGATCTTTTCCAGTTATCATACTGAATGAGCCACAATCTATGAGCCAGAAAGTAAAAGGGAAATAACACCACAATTCTCAGGTTTGATTGTTGTAATCATAATCATAAAATTAAATGATGCTGTGTTAGCATGTTTCTATTTGCTATCATGTGATATTGGAATTGAAAGTATGGAGTAGCCAGGAACTTTATTTCTTCCTGGAATAATTAACGGTACTTGAATTACTTTTTTGATATTCATGTACTAAAATGAAGGTAATCTATGTTAGATCTCAGAGGCACATAGCTGGAAGATGATGACTCCAGAGGTTTGGTGATTTGGGTCAGATTTTTATGTGTTACAGTCATGTGTTTCCCCAGAGATTGGCCTCTTTTTTAACCACTCAAATGTTCTTTTAAAAAGCTATTTAAAGACATACCAGCAATTACTACATTTTAAATTTTTAAGCATTATTCATTATTCCAAATTAAATGTAATTTTTCATTCTACATATCATTAAAGAATTTAGGATTCTTATTTTCCAAATGGTGTCCTATGAAGTTAGCCATCCTATTTTTTCCTCTCCACAGCCAGTATGAAGCATATCATATCAAATAATTTGAGCATTCAGTCTTCTTGCTTTTAAAAATTTTATTTTTTCTAAATTAACAAGCATTTTTCTATTCCCTCATATCTCCCCACATTGGAAAAAAGGAAACAAAACCCTTTATTAAATATAATAGTCAAGCAAAACAATTTTTTGTATTTGACATGTCTAAGTATGTGTGTGTATGTGTATATATATGTATGTGTACAAATATGTGTATATATACATGTACAGTTATGTATGTGGGCAGCTAAATGGTGAAGTAGACAGAGTGTTGGACCTGGAGACATGAAGACTTGAGTTCAAATCTGACCTCAGACATTTACTAGCTGTGTGACCCTGGGGAAATCATTTAACCCCCTCTATCCCAATTTCCTCATCTGTAAAATGGGAATAATAATAGCATTTACCTCCCAGAGTTGTTGTAAGGATAACATGAAACAATATTTGTAAACTGTTTTGTAAACATTAAAGCACTATAAATGCTAGCTATTATTCTGTATATGCATGTATACTAGTGTGTATATATCTGTATTATATATATTATATAGATCTTTACATATACTCACATGTATGTGTGTATGTATACACACATGTGTATGTATACATACATATATACATATGTATGCATGTATGTATATGTGCCCTGTTAGGAGATGGATAGCATGCTTCATTATCTTTCCTCTTTAATTGTGGTTGGTCATTGAATTAGAGTTCTAAAGTTTTGCAAAGTTATTTGTCTTCATAATACTGCTATTGTATAAATTATTCTTCTGATTCTGCTCATTTAAGCCTTCATAGATTCACATAAATCTTCCTAGATTTTTCTTAAATCATCCCCTTTTGTCATTATTTTACTGTCACAATAATATTCATTCATATCTATATACCATGACTTGTTCATCTATTCCCCTATTGATGGATACCTCCTTGGTTTTCAGTTCCTTGCCACTGCAAAAAGAAATGCTATCAATACTTTCGCATATATGGATGCATTTCTCCTTTTTAAATATCTGAGAATATAATCTAGTAGAGGTATTCACTGGGTCAAGGTGTGCACAATTTAGTGGCTTTTTGGTCATAGTTCCCAATTGTTTTCCAAAATTCCTAGATCAACTCACAGCTTTTCTAACAATATGTTAATGTACTTGTTTTCCCACAACCCTTCCATCATTTATCATTTTCATTTTTTGGGTCAATCAATATAGCTAATCTCATAGATGTGAAGTGGGAATCTCAGGGTTGCTTTAGTTTGTATTCCTTTAATTATTAATGATTTTGAACATTGTTTTATGGCTATTTTATATGTCTTACATCTCTTTCTTTGAAAATTACTCAAATACTTTGACTATAGGAGAATAATGGGAGAAGAGCTCTTATTCTTATAAATTTAATTCAATTCCACAAATATCTTGAAAATGAGTCCTTTTTTCAGAGAAACTTGCTGCAAATACTTTTCCCTAGTTACTTGTTTTCTTCTAATTTTAGATACATAGGTTTTATTTGTGCAGAATATTCAATTAATTCAACAATTCAGTGTCTAAGTAGGATCTAGAACTGACTTCAAACTATTTTTTCCTGGTTCATCCAGTGTACTAAATGTAACACAGAAAATTGAAACTTCTCTTTCTTATGCTTTCTTATGAACAAATACTATTTGGAGTAATGCTGCCTTCAGGATTCTGAAGGTTTCATAGCTGTGACTATGAAAATTAGTATTACATTTCATGGATAGAGTAAGGATCAAACTGAAATTGTCTTATTTGATTTTTTTTATTTTCAGAGATCCACTGATTGTATTGAAAATTGTTCATATTTTCATTCCCCACTCTGTAGAGTTCTGAAACTATTCAAGAAAAATAATTCTAAAATAACCTAAAATTTGTGTTGTTTAGTAGGAGAAATGATTAAATCCTCCTTTTTAAAATAAAAAATATCTTACCTTCTGAAAATAAAGACTTGCCTTTAGTATTTTAAAATAAAGCTATTATGCAATTGCTTTATGTTTTGTGGCCATCTACAAATATCAGAGCTAGAAAAACTCGTATATATGATCTAATTCAACCCATCTCCCTTTCTATTTTGCAAAGAGGAAACTGAGACCAAGAAAGAGAAATTTGCTCAGTCATATCCACTTCACCCCATTTCTCAGAGATAGCAATAAATTCAATTGGTAAAGAAAAAAATGTACCTCATTATTTCTTTCTGCTTTTTGCTCATAGACAAATCTAAAGCAAACTAAGGCAAGCCAGCAAAATAACTCCTGCAAAATATTTCTCAGATTACATAACAAGTGGTTCAAACTTGTGTTCACTTATATTTTAGAAAGAGAATTAATACCTTAAAATATAACATATCCAATTGAGTAATGAAATATGTTATGAACATGTTTATTTTTTCTACTGGTTCATTCTCACTAATAGTAGATTACTTGATTTATGACAAAATATTATCTAATGTAAATTATGCCAAATTTATAAGCAAATATTGAAATAAACATAAAATGCTCCTTCAAGAACATATATAGAAAGAATAAAATTCAATAAAATGAAAGCATGATAATCTGTTTAATACACTCTGGGATAGTTTAAGACATCAATGAAATAATATATTATATTACTAAATGAATAGTGAATTTAGGAGTATTTTTTTGTACCTAAATTTATTTATTTAAGTTTTCAACATTTCCACAAAATTTTTAGTTTCCAAATTTTGTCCCCATTTCTCCCCTCCCCCCACATCAAAACGCCAGGCATTCTAATTACCCCTATCACCAATCTGTCCTTCCTTCTAACATCCCTCCCTTCCCTTATCCCCATCTTTTCTTTCATCCTGTAGGGCAAGATAACTTTCTATACCCCATTACCTGTATTTCTTATTTCTTAGTTGGAAGAACAATATCAGCAGTTGTTCCTAAAACTTTGAGTTCCAACTTCTCTTCCTCTCTCCCTCCCCACCCATTCCCTTTGGGAAGGCCAACAATTCAATATAGGCCATATCTGTGTAGTTTTGCAAATGACTTCCATAATAGTCATGTTGTGTAAGACTAACTATATTTCCCTCCATCCTATCCTGTCCCCCATTTCTTCTATTCTCTTTTGACTTTTTTTTAAAAATAAATTTATTTAACTTTTTACATTCATTTTCACAAGATTTTGGGTTCCAAAATTTTCTCCCCATTTGTCCCCTCCCCCCTCCCCGATACACTGGACATTCTAATTACCCATATCACCAATCTGCCCTCTCTTCTATCATCCCTCCCTTCCCTTACCCCATCTTCCCTTTTGTCCTGTAGGGCCAGATAACTTTCTATACCCCATTACCTGTATTTCTTATTTC
>CM053769.1:447668722-447684273 GCA_028658325.1 Potorous gilbertii
CATTTCTCTCATTTCTCTTCCCAGTTTTTCCTCCACCTGTCTAACTTGATTTTCAAAATCCTTTTTGAGCTCTTCCAAGGCCTGAGCCCAATGGATATCTATTTCAGATGTTTGGGATACAGAAGCCTTGACTCTTATGTCTTTACCTGATGGTAAGCATTGGTCTTCTTTGTCAGAGAGGAATGGTGCAATTATCTGTTCCCCAAGAAAATAACCTTCTATGGTCTTATTTTTTTTCCCTTTTCTGTTCATTTTCCCAGTCAGTTACTTGACTTCTGAGAGTCCTCTCCACCCCTGGCCTAGGTCCACTCAGCTAGTGCTTGGTATCTGAGATTCAAATGCTGCTCTCCAGCCTCAGGGCTTTCGGTGGCAGGCCTGGCTGCTATTCAATGGGAGCTTAATTTCTGTTGCTCAAGTGGGGGCAGGGCCACCTCCCAGGCTCAGTTCCCTCAGGGGGTTTATACAGAGACCTTTTGTAAGGTCTCAGCTGCTGCTGAGCTCCTGCCTGCTCTGGGAGCCTCTGGCCGCCTGCTGCCTCTGTTGCTGCCTCCCGAGGGGGCCTGAGTTACGGAGACACCCTGCTACCCTCTCAGCCTGTCTCTCTCACTGACCTGTGAGTCTGTGGGTGGAGGGACCTTCACGGCCGTTGGTGATTCCATCCCTGAAGCCTGCTTGGATCTGCTCGCTCCTCTCACTGTCACGTGGCCAGGGCAGGGGAGGGCTCCGCTCCCGTCCGGGGCTCGATGGACCTTTGGGATCGGTTTTTCAGGGCTCTCTGCAATGGAAATCTCCTTCACTGTGTTGCTGCATGGCTTCCACTGTTCCAGAATTTGTTGGGAGTTCTTTTTAGAGGAAATCCATGGGCTGTGGGTTCGGAGCTAGCATATGTGAATCTTTCTACTCTGCCATCTTGGCTCCACCCCCCTCATTTCTTTTTTTCTCTTCTTTTGAACTGATTTTCTTGGTCCTTTTGTTAAGTGATTTTGAAATTCCATTAGGATTACTTCTGCAAGGCAGCAGTCCATTGAGAGCATTTGGAGGTGTCCTTTGGTATAGAGATCCAAAGGAAATTTACCTAGACTTCCAAGAGAATCATGTTTTGATAAAGGGTACAGGGACCCCTGGGGAAATTTTAGTGGGCCCTATGTGGAATTCAACCCCTAGAAATTTTGTCTGTGTCCTAGTTGGACCCTATACATTGAGAGAATTGTGGAAGTTTTCACTTAGGATAGTTTTATTTCTTACTTGAGGGTAAAAGAATTACTTTTAGTTGACCCCAGGTCACAAATCCTTGTGGATAAATCTCTATCTGTTTTGTGAGGTAGACTAGAATTAAAGTTTCTCCATTAGGGGAAGTTTGGCTTTTCATCTTCTCTAGTTTTCCTTTTGTTAGTTCCTTGTATTCCACGCCCCCCCTCCCATTTTCATTTTTTATCTCATTTCTTGATTTGCCTGGGTTGGGATAGGCCCTTGATATGTACTAAGCATACAGGAACCTTACTGCTGTGTAAAATATAATTTGTTTTATTGACTCTACACTATTCTGTATTGGAGGATAATTGAGATTTCTGTCTTTAAATTTGGGACTGTATAACATTTATGCCACATGGACCATTTGCTTTGATTCAAGGAATTGGAAAAGGACATTTTTGAGCCCCTTTATGACTCTAAAAACAATAAAACTGCTAGATGTACCCTATAGATTTGCTGAGCACAGGAAATGTTTCAAGGTGGGGTAAGAAGCAGAGCATATTTGGATATACATGATGGAAATGTCCTTCCTAGCAACCATGAGGACTCAGACTGTTGAGATAGGACTTTGTGTATACACTAAAGGGTAATCCTCATTCCTCAACCTCCTTTTTGTTGACATATATATGTAATAATTAGTCTTTGAGTTCTGGAGGGCCAGTCCAGTCCTCCTTGCCTCCAGGACCATGAATTAACATGGAACCTCCTAGGCTAGTCTGTGTCTGGGTTGAGCTTGACTCCTATATGTCTTTTTTCCTTCAGTACAGAGCTTTGTGTGTTTTCAAAAGTTAGTTGGCATTTTCCCATTTCCCCACAGGCCTCCAGATCTTTCAAAATTCCCAAGGTCACCTGGGCACTTAGACTTCATTTGTCTAATATCAGGAATGAACATGCACAAAGAGAGGCAAAGATAGCCCTTCCCCTTGCCTCTAGTTAGTCAATTTTGGTTAATCTCAATCTCCCCTAGCACTGGCTGACACATGGGTGAGATCACCATATCACAAGGGTAGAGAGAAGATCCTGTTCTTTCCCACTCCTCCTTGCAGTCAAAACTTGTTCTTAAAAAGTCATAGCCAAGAGGCCCCAGGCTGGAGAGCCTTAGTGAAGAAGTCCTGGCCATGAGTAGTCTCTTCAACATTCCCCTGAGCTCTTCCTGATCAGCAGTCAATTAAGGGATCATTACAAGCGCTTGAGTTACCTTTGGCCTGAAATAGGCTCCCCTAAGTTCCCAGGTAGAGAATATCTGTGAGCGTTCTCTATAACCCTCCAGGAAGGGCAAATTAGAAAAAGCATGCTTCATTACCTTGTTGCATAAAGAGTCACAGATGTTATAAATTTAGAGCCTCTGACACTTCTATAGGGGAGATCTTTCATTTAATCTCTCAGTGCTTTAGGAATTCTTTTAAACTATAAATTGCAGAGAATGTGCTGAGTTAAATTGTTAGGAGTTGCATCATTCAGGACTTCCCCATATCACAAAGCTATTTTGTCTGTATATGACACCAAAAATTATTCTCCTGAAGTGAATATGGCCAAGATACATCCCTGGTAAGAAAGAGTAAAATAGGAAAAGAGAAAGAAGTTCAGCAAAGTTTATTAGTATACCATCCCTGAAAGAATATGTAATGTTTCATATCTATAGTTCTCCTATTCAACAAACAAGGGAAGAAACAGCTTCTCTTTTTTTCTGTAGGTCAAACTTCGTCACTGTAATTATACAACTTTCCTTTTTTGTTGGTGTTCTTTCAATAAATGTTTATTTCCTTACCGTGATCATTGTATGCATTATTTTCTTGGTTCTGCTTTAGTTTATGTGTCTTCCTTTCATTCTTTGAATTCTTCCTCATCATGACAAATCATTAGGTAGATCTTGGTCTTAAAAGTCTAAGTGAGTGCCATCTCTAGTCGTCCTGATCTATAGTTGGCCACGGGACCCAGATGGTTCTGGAGGAGAAAGTGAGGTTGGTGACTTTGAATAGCCCTCTCTCAGTTAAATCCAATTCCCTTGCACATCAAGCATCACCTCCCTGACGTCATGGGCCTCTTTGAGAACAAAGGACAAATGACAGCAGTAAGAGAGGTCTTTATAGTAGTGATGTCTCTCAATTCACATGATGTACTGGATTTCCAAATAATATCAATAGTATCTCCTTTATACCTACTTATGTTTTGTACTACTTTATGTTCTTGGTCCTTTGATTCTTTATTGGAAGCCTAAAAGCAAACCCTTAAAACTTGCAAGGTAGTCTCTGGGAATGGACTTTCCTATTCTGAAATCTTATCTCATCTGATTGCTATTGTAGTCAGACTGAAGAAAGCAATAGATTGAATAAACTCCTTACAGGTTGACTCCAGTTATAAGACAGATGTACTATGCACTGGTTTCAGGTATCTTTTGGAGACAAATCTGAGGAATAAAACATTTTCAACGTTTGGTCTCTGAGTTGAAAAGCAATCAAGTTGGCTTCGATTTGTTTTTAATTATGCAGTTTTTTCACATCGACTTGGCATCAGACCTGGAAAGAAATTAGATAAAAAATAAATTTCATTAATAATTTTTAGCACTTGTTCTGAATTATGCACTGGTGTTAGAACTTTCCCAAAGATAATGCCTAAAATTAATAATAAGAATGGACGACATCTGTTTTGAAAATCTTTTTTCCATAGAATATTTCAGAGAACATTTTGTTCTGAGAGTGAAATGGTTGTTCAGTCATTTCAGTCATGTTTGACTCTTTGTGACTCCATTGGCAAAGACACTGGAATAGTTTTCCATTTTCTTCTCCAGTTCAATTAACAGATGAGGAAACTGAGGCAAGCAGGGTTGAATGACTTGAAGATTTGAATTTGGGAAGTTGAGTCTTCTTGACTCCTGGCCTGGCACTCTATATATTGCACTACCTCACTGCCAAGAGTGAATCAATATTACCATTATGTTGACTCTGAAGACATAAGAATAATTTTTACAATTTATTTGTATTTTCCTTTTACTTAACTAGAGAGTTTAAATAAAATCCTTCTTCTCTTTGAAAACCACAAATACCTCTATGAAGCCTTTTCTGATCACCACCACCCCCATCAGTAACAACTTTCTCCCATGGATTTCACATAACATTTTGTTTTTTTCATAACTTTGTAATGTGCTTATAATCCCAGATGACATATTATAGCTCTCTATGTTGGTAAATTCCATGATAGTAATACTCTTATTTGCAATAACATAACAATTGCCACTGCTATTGGCACATTTAGTTTGTGCCAATCTCTATTAGTGCCTTAGTACAATATACTATATCATGTAATGTTAAATAAATGAATGAATAAGGAACTCTAGGGGCATAGTAGAAAACGTTCTAGATTTGAGTTCAAATCCTAGCTCTTACTTGCTCAAGTGATTTAAAAAAGAATATAATCATTCTGGGCCTCCATTTCATTATATGTACAACACAAGGAGTATCTGTTCTCCTCACTTTCCCCTCCCAACCAGAAAGAGGTTGAGTAAAATATCCTCACAGACTATGCCAGCTGGGCTGGCTTTGAAGTGGAGATTTTCTTCTTCTCCACTACTAGCAGTGATTCCCTTTCTTTGGGTAAAAGAAGTGGAATCCAACCCCACTGCCTCAGCAGTACTCTGACTCCAGAGGGCTCACTCTTCTAGGGGAAATCTAAAAGAGCTCTGAGTTTAAATTTTATTTTTTTTTCTGCTATAGGATCATTTGTCAAATCAAACAGTGACTTGATAGTCCCAGAAGTCTTTCAATATTCCCAGCCAGAATTTCAGGGCCCCAACATAAATACAAAACCCCTCAGTGCCTTCCCTCCATGCACCCTCTGATCTCAAGCAATGACACACCTGCCAACAATGCAAACACTCACTTATAAAAAGGGAATCAGATTTGCAAACTACCATCAGCAATGGAGCCTAGAAAAATAGGACATGTTGGATTTTACTCAGCTCTGTCTAAACATACAGAAAGAGGAGAGAAAAGAGGAAAAAGAAGACAAGGGGAGACAGTCCACTATCACCAGGGCTCTTCTTTCCATCAGGTTGTTGCTGTTGCTGCTGCTAGATATGATGCCCACTGACCTAGAAGCAGCCTTGCCTTGCTTCCCCATTTCTGGGGCAACAGTGTCTACTTCTCTTCTGGTTATCTGCCTCTTGGTCAGAGCCTCCCTAAACTGCCAGATCTTATATTCCCCGTCCTAAGTCCCATGAGATGTTTCCTCCATCTTATAAATGGTTGAAGAGAGGCTGAGGGAAATCTCTTCTCAGGGTGTCCAATCTTCATTAAAAAAATTTGCCTCAATGAAGTCCCTAGAACCTTCTCCTTACAGTAGCCAAAATCCAATGTGGAAATTTTTCCAGTAGTGATCCATTACCCCTCTGGTACAAGCTATTGTGTCAGTATAGTAGTAAACATTGCTGCTGTGATGCATCCATAAGACCTCCAGACCTTTTAAAATTCCCAAGGTCACTTGGGCATTTACACCTCAGGATCCTCATTTGTCTAATCAGGAATGAGTATGCACAAAGAGAGGCAAAGATAGTCAAGCCTCAATACTCATCCCCTGTCAGTTTCTTCTGGTTAATCTCAATCTCCCCTAGCAGTGGTACATAGTAGTAGCAGTTTTTGAGAAGTAGTGTGGTATGTGGACAGAAGACTAACCTTGGAGTCTGGAAGACATGGGCTTAAGTCCTGTTATTGACAAACACTGGTTGTATGGCCTTGAGAAATTCACAGTATCCTGGTCAATTTTCTTTTTTCTTTAAAAAAATTAGTTTAAGTTTTCAACATTCACTTGCATAAGATTTTGAGTTTTAAATTTTGTCCTCCTCTCTTCCCTCCCCCCCTTCCCAAGACATCATGCAATCTGGCTCTACATATCTAGGCTCTACATATACATCCATATTAAACATTTTCACATTAGTCATTCTTTATAAGAATAAGATTCAACGGGAGGAAGCATGAGAAAGAAGAAACAAAATAAAACAACAGAAAAAGAAAGCAAATAGTATACTCCCATCTACATTCAGACTGCAAAGTTTTTCTCTGGATGGGGGTAGCATTTTCCATCATGAATCTTTTGGAGTTGTCTTAGATCCTTGCATTGCTGAGAAGAGCTGTCAATCAAGGTTATTCATCCAACAGTATAACTGTCACTTTGTCCGATTGCTCTGCTAAGACTGCAAGTTGCAGAAAAATTGTTGATCCGCAACAGTGGAGGGACTCTCCATCCTGGGAAGGCCTCACAATGATGAAATAGCCATTTCTATTCAGAACAGGCATGATTACATGACAATAACCAATTTTTAAAAATTGCTACAGGAGCATCTTATCTATTTTGAATCTAGCTAAATACTTATTTGTCAACCTCTCTTGTTTGCAACACAACTAAGATAGAAATAGATTTTTTTTTAAAAGGGCCTATTTGCAGGCCAAAGTATATGTCAGAATGTCCATATAACCTCAAGTAGTTCCCAAAATATATTTGCACTTATTAGATATTGATTCTTTTCCTCCAAATATGATATGGCTTTAAACTGGATTTTGACCTACATATTTGTTGAAAGGAAGATATCAAGTGGTCATGTGGTTTATTTTCCTGCCTCTAGGCAGATGAATCCTGTGGCATCTAAGATAGATGGCTGTCTACCCTTTTACTAAAGAGCTATATGGAAAGAGTTTGGGCAGCCTTCTTTGGTTGACAGTTTCAATTTTTAATGACTATTACAGTCAAGAAGTTCTTACTTACGTTTAATTGAACTCTCAGAGCAAGTTAAACCCATTTCAACACTTTTCAGAGATGAAGAAATCACTGGTAACTTTTCATATACTCAAAGCTCATTATTCTTATCTTTTTTTAAACATCTTTTCTTTTGTTGATTCAGCATTTCAGTCTCCTTTTTCCTTTTTTTTTCACATTTTGTATTCATTTAATCACTTTTGGTATTAATGGAGCCAATTTATATTTATAAAAAGAGGAACCAAACTAGATACATTCTATAAAGATGTCATCAATATTGAATATAAGGATTTTTTTTCTGATTCAAACCCATTAATTTCAATGCCATGTCTGTTGTTGCTTTTAAAATAAGTATTTTATTATTAACTCCTATTCAGTATGTACTTAAATTCCCAAAGCTTTTTCTGTCATACTTGGGCCTGTCCAGTTTCTCCCTCCTCAGCATAAGTATTTGTTTCTTAGAATAATAACTTATTGTAGGTCTACAACCCATTTGTTATCGAAATAAGCTCATGTCCCTAGCATAATGCTTTGCAAGAGAAATAGTAGACACACGTCATACATTTTTGTTGAATTAATTAATTAAATGAAATCAATAAAAATTATAGGCTCTAAACTAAAAATTGGGATTTGTATTTTTCTGTTAATGATGAAAATAGAATATAAATTGCACTGTGTTGGTCTCAATATAGTTTGCTCCTAAATATAATTCATACTATCAAAATGCAATGTCCTTGAGGGACATTGACAAATAATTACACATATAACCATATGAAATATGTTTATTATGACTTTTAAAAAATATTTTTCAATTAAAATAAAGCAGCTTTTACTATTTGTCATCTTCCACAAATGTTTTATGCTCATTGTCACTCTGGATTTGAAAAGTCAACAAACTTTGACTGCTTAAGCCATAATAGAAATTACCACCTCAATAACATGGCATAGTGGCTAGAGTGTTTAACATGGAAGAAAGAGGACCTGGTTTTGAATTCTACCATTGACACATATCACCAAGGCAAAAATTCGTAGTACCAATGATGACTATGAATATGCCAGTATAGTTCTGAATCACAAAGTATAGCAGACTCTCCATATAGAAAACAGAAGAAAAACATTTATTCAGATACCAGAAAGTCAAATCCATCATAGTAATCAAGAAGTCACATACATTAACACTGCAGGGGGACAGTGCCATTCCTAAACCTTTCCCCCATTGCTCTGGCCTTTCCACAAGCAAACATTCATAAGGCTAGTTGTGTCTGCCTGTGTCTTCTCTCTCCTCCACCTTAACTGCTCTCACCAACTTCCTCCCAGCTCTGTTCTACTCTTCCTTCCACTTCCTTCTACCTCCTTCCACCACATGTGACTTAGGCTTCCATGTGAGCAGGTCACATGGCTTATTAATGGGTGGGAAAGATCTTTGAATTAAGCAAAAATACATTAAGAATATAACACCTAAGCTTATAGAGTCATAGAAATAGAGCTGGAAAGCACTATCTATTCAAGTACCCTCAGTTTATAGATGAGAAAACTGAGGCCCAGTGAGGTTTTGACTTGCTTCAGGTCTTATAGATAGTAAGTAGCAGATCTGAGATTCAAACCTAGGTCCCCTAACTGTAAACCCAATTCTTTTCCCACTGCACTACGATACCAAATACTTAGTGCCTGCATGACCAAGGGAAAGTCATTTAATCTCCCTGAGTGTCAGTCTTCTCATGTGCAAAAGAGAAGTAATACTATCTCTAATTCTTCCTTACATGATTACTGTGAGGTTCAAATGAGGTAGTGAAAAGCTCTTTTCAAATATGTAAACATCAGCTATTATTATCGCTTGCCTAGCTATGCATGCGTTTATCACCGTAATAACTCATAAAACAAAGAAAGCTATTTTGTTTCTTTAGTAGTTGAATAATGCAAAAAGATGGGCAGAGAATACTACGAATCACAAAATTTTCATTTTCTATGAATATTAGTTAAAGTGTTGGAGCCAAGTGTGAAATCCTTTTCTAATGTTTAATGTGTCCACATGCTATTGGAGGAACTGAATTCTATCAATATTGGTCTAAATGAAACTGGAAGACAAAATGAAGTTGTAGCTAAGTGGAAGTCTACTTTTCCTTGGAGAGCAAATAAAGGAGTCTATAGAATTAATTTTAATGTGTGTCCACAGTCATTAGAAAAAAAAATCAACTCATGATGTAATTAGTCCATGATCAGTACGGGGAAGATGGCTAAAAGTATGGCTCATTAGAGAAATAGAAGGGGCTCATGACTGTTAACCTATTCAAAAATCATATGCACATATCATCAAAACTTTCTTCCTGTAGAAAGTTATAAGGTGCTAAATGTGGATTCCTAAAAATAGCTTTCTCTCTCCCTCTCCCTCCCTCCCTCTCTCTCTCTCTCTCTTTCTCTCACTCATACACACACATACACAACATATATCTTAATGTAAATGAAATGACTAATTATTGCTATAAGAGTACTTTCTGAACCAGATTTTAGTGTATTAGGAAGCTATTAGGAAACTGACTCCGATGTGATTTCATCTTTAAGGGGACAGGTAAGAAGAAATTTTGATCTCAGCCACCTTAAGTATAGTTCCTGTCTGGATTCTTTAATTGACTTAGCTGACTGTAGAAATTAGTCCTAAGGGAGTTTCTTAAGCCTATAGAATTCTGTTGCAGGGAGTCTGCATTGGTTCTAATGACTCTCAGAGGCCACTGCTTCTAGTGACTTTTCATCAGGGTACTCTTTGTACTTCTCTTATAATCTACAAAGTTCACTTGTGGAAAAAGCTGGCCCTCCTTCTGGTACATTAGTGGAGAAAATAGTATTCCAGTAGTGTAGTAACAGAGTAAGACTGGGACACTGCCACTCATTCATTCTTCTGTTTTATGGCTCTGATTTAAGTGGGTTGCAGTACAGCCTCTGGGTCAGGGTGTTATTTCTTCCTCAGGTCAGTGGGTGCCTAGCTGCCAATTCTTGCCATCCAATTCCATCAAGAGTGGTCACTAGCTCTATGAATTTGCCCCTTGGCCTTCAGAACAAGTTCTTTAAAGGCTAAGGGTGCTGGACCAGTTTACTTTCATTCTTATTATACTAGCAGATCAACTTCTGTAGGATGGTCAATAGCAACTAGGAAATGCTGAACCTGATGCTCTGATTGCCTTCTCTGTCAGCTTCTTCTGGCACCCACTGTGCTTCCTGTTTCATTGAGAGGACTCCCCACATATGACCAGAAAGGCACTAGAAACTGGGTATCACCAGGGGACATCGGGCCATCGAATCACCCTACCCTGTGTTTTGCATTGCCATTCTTCCAACACAACCAAAATGTGGGCCAACTCATCCCAATGACCAACTCTACCAAATATTAGGGATGAGCCTGAGACTGAGGCCCTTTTAAGTACAGATCTGATCTTGGGATGAATCAAGACATTCATAGATAGATTCTGTTAAAAAAGAGAGAAATATATGTAGCTATATATAAATAAAATATGAAGGATACAGCAACATTTAGCACAGCCTCCCTCACCTGCTCATGGAAACACAACTGGCAAATAGGACAAGGAACTCATGTATGCTTGGAAACCTAGTAAATCTGTATTTCTTTTCTGTTCTCAAGTTGTTGTTGTTGTTTTGGTATATGACTGCATAGCAGACTCTGTTTTCATTGTGATTTCACTTTGTTCATTTATCATTTTGTTGATTTAATTATTTGGCCTCTTCTTTTTATCAGGTAAATAAAAATTTATCAGTTTTATTAGCTTTATAAATAGGACATCACTTTTAGGTTTCTTTAAAATTTCTATAGCCTTTTTTATCTACTTATTGATTTCTCTGATTTTCAAGATATCCTCTTTTGTGCTTACTTTAAATTTATTTATTGGGTTTCTAATTTTCAAAAATGCACAATCACTTCATTAATCACCTCTTTTTCTATTTTGCTAACCTAAGTTTTTAGGCATATATTTTTTCCCTTAAAGACTGATTTTGCTGTATCCCAGCTCACACAAGGCAAGCACTCACATAGAGGTCAGAAGAAGTAATTCAAAGTCATTCTCAAGATTTCTCTGAAGAACTTTGGAAATTGATTGTGAAACATAGGAGACACTGCCAGAGGACAGCTCAGCCTGACATGCATGAATCAAAGAAGGAGTTGTACTCTATGAACAAAGTGGAATTACAGCAACTAAAGAGAAAGGTGAGATGTGCAAATTTAGAGACATCTCCACTCCACAAATTCATATGGACTATTTGTGCCTAATATGTGGTAGAGTCTTCCGGACTCGTATTGATCTGATTAGCCACTGTACTTTGACTGCAACATAGTGATATCATTTTGGTCCTTTTCAAGCACAAAGGACAACAACCATGCCACCATAGCCATCTTCGTCATTGTCTTGCACATAATTATTAGTTGTTTCTTTGATTTGTCATTTGAGCCATTCATTATGTAGGATTCATGGTTAAGAATTGATTTGGGTTAGTGCCTTTTGTTTCTGTTTTCCAAATTGATTATTATATTTGTTGCATTATAGTGTTAAGAGAATTTTAAATGTAGTATGGACAGAATGAATCTTCAATCTGTGAATACCATGTCCAAAGATAGGAATTCCAGGTATTAAGGATCAGTTTAATTAATCAGTTTCAGAGCAGGGAATGCTCTCTGTGCTGGAGTAAAGACACAGATTATATACATAAATTACAAGTGGTGAAGGAGGGGGAAGATGGGTTACAAAACAATCATTTCTAGGGCTTGAGTTAGGATGTTTACCCTAAGCATGTGAAGACTTTTCCTGGCAGACTGAGAAGATAAGAACAATTTATTCAAGTGACCATGACAGTGGATGAAGCAGGTGTTGTGGAGTGCCTAGAGTTGGTCAGACATCTAAGATGCCAAGGTCATCCATTGCATTCTGGGCCATTGCCAGTTATCTTGACTTTTGTCTTGTCACTGGACTTCAATGACTCGGGAAGACAATTCACGAGCAAGTTGAGACATCACCAAGTTATAGCACTGGTCTGCTTTGAAAATAAAGGATGAATAGCAATTGATAAATGGCCAAAGGATATGAACAGGCAGTTTCAGCATAAGAAATCAAGACTATTTATAGGCACATGAAAGCATGCTCTAAATCACTTGATTAGAGGAATGCAAATTAAACAACTTCGAGGTACCACCTCATATCTACCAGATTATGACGGAAAAGGAAAACCACAAATGCTGTAAAAATTGAAGACACTAAGGCACTCTGGGTGGAGTTGTGGATTGATCTAACTATTCTGGAGAACAATTTGGAACTATGCCCAAAAGGCAACCACATTGTGCATACCCTTTCAGCTAGCTATTACTACTACTAAATCTGTATCACAAAGAGATCAAAGAAAAAAGAAAACGTTTTATATATATATATATATATATATATATATGTGTGTGTGTGTGTGTGTGTGTGTGTGTGTGTGTGTGTGTGTGTATTTATAGCATCATTTTTTGGTTGTTGTTGTGGCAGAGTTGTCTACTGAAGGAATGCCCCTCAAGTAGAAAATAGCTGAACAAACTGTGTTATAGAGTGTGATGAAATCCTATTGTGCTATAAAGAAATGAGTAGCAGGAAGCTTTCAGAAAAATCTATGAAGACTTATATGAACTGATGCAAAGTAAAATGAGAAGAATGAGATCACTGTACAAAGTAACAACAATATTATACAATCAATGATCAACTGTGGATGATTTAGTTATTCTCAGCAATACAATGATCCAAGACAATTCTGAAAGACTTATGATGAAAACTGCTATCCATCTGCAGATTAAGAACTGATGGAGTATGCGTGTTTGTCCTTGCTTGCTGAAGAAGATTATGCCATTAGAGAACTAATGATGTGACTTGCACTTGACTTTGAGTGAGGGAGGGCTGTGCAGTTCACCAGCCTCACTTCTCCTCCAGAGCCATCTGAATCCAGTGACTAGACATTCATCAGAATGACTGGATTTGACCCAGGATGAGGCAGTTGAGGTTAAGTGACTTGCCCAAGGTCACACAGCTAGTGAGTGTCAAGTGTCTAGGTGAGATTTGAACTGAGGTCATCCTGACTCCTGCACTGGTGCTCTATCCACTGCACCACCTAGCTGTCCTTCAAAGGATGGCTAGTACAAGATTGAACACTCAAACTTCCTACGAGTTAATGCAGTATTATTTTTCAATTTCTTTATTTCTCTTGTTTTTTTTTTTGACTGTGTTTGCTTTTGGATAGTATGGAACATGGCTAATATAGAAATATAATTTGCATGACTGCACATATGTAATCTATGTTAAAATGTTTGCCTTTTCAAGAAGGGGTGAGGAGAAGGAGTGAAGGAATTTGCAACTCAAAAATGACAAAGAAATGTTAAAATTATTTTTTACATGTAATTGAGAAAAATACAATAAAACATTTTTAAAAATATAAATTCAGTGTTGCCTTAATTTAGAATGTGAGGAACAAAAATATATAGGATAAATTAATCTGGTTATGTATTTAAGTAAAGAAGTCTCCTGGAGTTGGTGAGTTTTTAAATTATAATTTTGTTAAACTAAATTTGATTTTATAAATGTAAAGTAAAATGCAGAACAGAGGAATTATCTGGACTGATTGAATCAAATTATACTTTAATCTGAAGCACACAGATAATGAAGGCAAGGTAAGTTTTATTCTCTGAAGTTATTTTGCTTTAATTAAATTAAAAAAAATTTTAAATTTCCCTTTACTTTGGTTATACAAAAAACATTAGCGTCAGCATGGGGATATGGACGGAAAACTTACTTTGCAAGGCAATACTAGCGTCAAGGACCAACTACAGTTTATGACTCATTACTGGCTTTGTGACTGTGTATCTTACTGATGTCTCAGTGCTCTAAGCAACTCTCTTAAGATTATAAATTGAGAGAAGATCCTAAACCTGCACTGAAAGAGGGAGTTTCTTCATCTAGGAGCTGGTTCCCTCTACCAGTGACATTACAACACCATTTCCTAACCCTTACGCACACAATTCAATGTATCAAGTATCTGAAGGTATTTTGTATTTAATGAGTTGACCTTACCTGTCATTGATCGACTGAAACATACTTTCAAAAAACTTATTATTATGGCAAAGAACATTTCTTCATTGCTTTTTTTTTTTTTTACAATTGTAAATTTTGATTCTTTGATTCTTTTAGGGTTAATATAAGATATAGGAGCACATCAATAATAACACCTGAAAGCAAAACACAGCCCTGACACCTACATGTTATGAAAACATTAAAAAAGTTGGCCAGAGTTAGCGCAGCCTCCAAGAGTAGATTTGGAGGGAGATGACAAAGGTGTGAATCTTGGGTCTGCTTTTGGCTTTCTGGGTGACCCTGGGCAAGTCAAACCTCAGTTCCTCCTTCTGCAAAAGGAGTGATTTCTAAGGTCCCTTGTGGCTCTCAATCTTACGCATTAAAAGGGGGTTTCCTTGACACACACCCCAACTCTTTCTACCCTAGAGGATTACTAAGGACCCTTTGCACAGTTTCTCAAAAAAACAGTTTGGTTTGGTTCATTTTTTGAACTTGGGTTAGTGAATCCATGAGCGTTTATTAGACGGTTATAATCAGAGAACTGCGCTAGGCTGTATCCTTAGCACCAGGGACATAGCGAGTCCCGCACAAGAACCAGCGAAGCCTCCAATCGCGCTTCGCCAGCGCGAGGCACCAGACTCTTGCGGCGCCCCTCCCTCCCAAGGGACGCACTACGTTCCTACGTGAGCACCCACGCGAGCACCCACGTGACACTTTGCGTTTTGTTCTCCACGCTGGCCGGCGGAGGCCCGGAAAGCTGGTGACGTCAGAGCCTATGGGAGGGGTCGTTGGAAGCTGCGGGAAGAGTTTTGCTTGGCTCAGGCTGGCGCGGGCGTGAGCCCTCGAGGTAACGAGGACGACCCCGGGGGTCACGCCTGGGGGTTCCAGGGCTAAGACCCCCCCCAGAGTTCGAAGTGACGTCACCGGGGGCGCTCCGGCCGAGGCTTCCTCAGCAAACGCTTCCTCTTCCATCTTGTGGGGGATTGTCGAGGCTAGGCCAGCCTGGGGCATGGTGGGGCAGGGGAGGGGGGCCCCCTGAGGGAACTTGTGAGGTAGAGGGAGCTGGGGACCACCCTAAGGGCGCGGGCCCGCTGGGATTGAGCTTGAGGCAGGCCGTGGGAGGAGGGGAAGAAAGGAAGAGGGGGAGGGGAAAGGGGAGAGGGGGAGGGGAAGGCGTAGGGGGAGGGGGACAATAATGTATATGTACCATTTATTTATATATATTATATAAAACATTTCCACATTATGTAACACTTTTATCTGTTATATGTAACATTTATTTATGTATATTATATATAACATATCTATATTATATGTATCATAACTATTATATACCTTTTATTTTTATACTATATATAGCATTTATTTATGTTTTATAATATTTATTTCTATATTATATAGCATTTATTTATATATATTATATAAAACATTTCTATATTATGTAACACTTATATCTATTTTATGTAT
>CM053769.1:447684773-447757450 GCA_028658325.1 Potorous gilbertii
CATATCTATATTTTATTATATATGTATATATAACATTTATTTATATATCTATGTATATATAATATTTATGTATATAAAACATTTATTTACCCTGTCCTAGGCACTGTGTTTAAGAACTTTACAAATATCTGATTTGATCCTCACAGCAACCTTTGGCGAGGTAAGTGCTATTGTTATCAGTCATTTTTATTGATGAGGAAAGGGAGGCAAAGGGTTTAAATGAACTGCTCAGGTTCATACAACTAGTAGGTGTCTGAGGATAGCTTTCAGCTCAGGTCTTCTGGAATTCAAGTCCAGGGCTCTACCCAGTGTGCTACCTAGCTGCTTCTAGGTGTATAATATTTGGAGGGAAAGTAGTTAATTTAGTTTTTGCTAACCTAAATGGGGTGAAGAAGAGTTGGACTCAACTGAAACAACCAGACAATGAATAGTTACATATTTTAATGCAGAACTCTCCAGTAGATGGAGCATTTTCATTTTTGAGCTCAAATCTTTTCTACTCCAGGCCCTGGGCTTTATCCACTGTGATACCTGACTGCTGACCAGTCAGAAGTTCCATTCTGCAGGCAGCTGTGGACCACAGGGCTGCCCTTCCCTGCTACCCATCTTAGTTGAGAGGTAGGGTTACATACACATATACAACCCTCCCTGTTCAAAGAATAGATAATTGATCTTGGACTCCTAGTGATTTAGGCTCCAGCCCTGCCTTTGATATATGCAGGCTGTATGATCTTGGGCAATCATCTGGAACCTCTTAAGGCTCTGGGCAACTCTTCAAGAAAAGTTACCTAAGGGTTGTTGATTTGCATGTAATTTTCCTTAATTCCTATACTGATGAAATCATAAATTAGGACAAAAAATATTCGTTGTATATAATAAATTAAGCAGTCTGTCAGTATTTATTAAGTACTTGCTAGGTTGCAGACACCACTGAGTGATGAGGATACAAAAAGAGGCAAAAGACAATTCCTGCACTCAAGAAGCTTGTAATCTAATGAGGGAGACAATACACAAAAACACGTGTGTGCACATGCATGTGGTTTATGAGCACTCACACTCTAAGCCATATGTGGGATAAATGGGAAATAATTAACAAAAGGAAAGACTAGAATTAAGAAGTGTTGAGAAAGGTTTCCTGTAAAGGATGGGATGAGCATTCCATATTCTAAAGGCATAAAATATATATTACTCAAATCAGTTAATATTAGCGTGAGAGTCTTTATTTTTGGTTTATGTAGAATCTTAGTGGTCTTATTGTGATATTAAAGTAGGATAAACTAAACCTGTCTTATAAAAACCACCAAATCTCTTTGGTTTCAATGACATTGTCACAATGTAAACTAGTAAACACTGAAGGGGCAGCCCTGGATCTTGAACCCACTAGGCTTTGGAATAGCAATGCTTCTAGCTGAGTGCCCTCAGACATCATCCTGAAAAGCAAAGACTTGTAGAGATGCAACCTGACCACCACTGCAGATGCTATAGCCATGCCTACTGAAGACCCAGAAAAGAATCCACTGCTACCAAAGCCCTTGACATTGTCAAATGGTTCAGCTGATGAGATTTTTTTTTTATTGGTGGAAATGACAGAAGAAGTATTTCCATCTGCTTTGCTGTTGTGCTCTAAGGACTTTGGGAGCTTTCCATCTGACTTGCAGCTAGGGACTTTTAACCTTTGTTTTTGTATCCTCAGAGATTTATGTAGTGTTCTGCACATAGTGAGTGATGAATCCATACTTTTTTTTCATTTATTCAGTTCATTCTCTCCTTTCCCAGATCATCAACCCTGCTCTAGCTTTACTTCTATTCCTGATCTTTATCAGTTAGTTAACTAGTTTAACTTCTTGCAAACTACTTGCACCCTTGTCCAGTATCTCATGTCTTGCCAAACTCCAAATCTGGATTATCCCACTGACTCCTTTACTCCTATAAATTACTGCCAACCTGTGCTGGAGTAGTCATGTATGCATGACTTTCCAAGCATGTAGCCATGCTAATGGGGTCAGTTACAAATTTAAATTACCTGGTCTCAACTGGGCTCTCCCTGTTGCAAGGCCATTCTCTTACTCTTTTGTAATTTATTCCCTTCAGTGTTTGTTCCAGACCTCTTCTTAGGTCCATAGATTTAGATCTGGAAAAGAAATTTATATCATCTAGTTTCCACTTAAGATCCTTTTTCCTTTTGGCAACATTCATTGACGTTGTGTGGCCTGAGGGTATGCACAGTTCAAAGTGTGAATGTTTTGTGTCTGAGCCAGAGTACAATGAAGTTGCAGGATGCAACACAAGCAAGCACTGCCAGAAGCACCTCGGATTCGTTATGCAGTTGATTTTGTATTAAGGTTTGGTAGCTGCACATTCAGTAGCCTTTTACTGTAGCCAGATTTATGGGATCTGAACCCACAATTTAAGAATTGCAGATCAGTTCATTCCCATATTAATGGTTAGGAAACTGAGGCTGAGGGATATTGTTACTCACCTAAGGTCACAGAAATTGTGTCAGTGCTGAACTTCCAGCCCAAGTACTGTGACTGAGTTTAGGGCTATGCTTAATTCACTGAAATACAATGCATGCCTCATCTTCTCTAGGGTTCCACACCACTCCCTTCCCTCTCTTCTTCATAATTTATGGTGAAAAGGGGCCATTTTCATGAATTCCCTCCCATATCTCCAAACTTGGCATTTCCTATTCTCTCTTTTTTTTAATTTCAGTCTCTGATGAAAAGGTGGCCTTCCCCTTGCCAAGGCCAACTCCTTCATTTGTACTTTTGATGTTATCCCCTTTTATCTCCAACAGATTGCTCCCTAAATCATTCCCTTTCTCTTTATTCTATCTCTCCTTCCCTCCCTTTCTCTCTACCTTACTCCCTCTCTTTCCTCCTTCTTTCTCTCTATCTTGCACTCTCCCTCTCCTCTCTTTTTCTTTCTTTCTTTCTTCCTCCTTCCCTCTTCTTGATCCCTCTAAAAATATGCCTATTCCTTCAACAATAATAAATGATGATGACTACCATTTGTATAGTGCTTTAAGGTTTGTAAAAACTTTGTATCTCCTGTCTCATTGATCCTCCCATTAACCTTGTGAGGGTGATACTATTATCCCTATTTTACAGATGAAGAAACTGAGACCGAGAGAGGGTCAGTGATTTGTCCAGAGTAACACAGCTAGTGTTTGGAGTAAGATTTGAATTCAAGTCTTCTTGGTATTTTATGGAGTGAATCACTCTAGCTGCTTCCTAATCTGTCAGTCAGCAAGTCCTTACTAAGTGCCAGTCACTATGCTAAGTGCTAGGGATGTAAAGAAAGGCAAAAACGATCCCTTCTTTCAAGGTAATTATATTCTGATGGGGGAGGCAACATGTAAATAAACAGATACATACAATATTTTGCCTTTCATCTACAGAGGGTAGATGAAAGTCTCTTGGCTATCTTTAAAAACATTCACTTGACCTTACCATATCCTCAAGCTTTCTTTCTATATCTGTTTTTGCTTTCACAGATAAAAAAAAATCTGTCTATTCTCACTACTTCTACTTCCTCTCCTCTCACTCTTCTGCCTTTCACCATCAGCATTCTGACTTCATATTTTAAAGTTCCAAAGTTACCAATGATCTCTTAATTGTCAAATCCAATGACTTTTTCACAAGACTTATCCTTGACTTCTCTGTAGCATTTGATGCTATTGCTGCTTTTTTCTCCTGGATACTCTCACCTTTCTGGTTTTTTGTGACACTTCTTTCTGGTTCTCCTACATGCGACTACTCAGTCTCCTTTCCTGGATTATCCACTGGTTGTGGATGAAACTTAAGGATCTTTTCTGGGCCCTTTTTTCCCCTCTGCACCTTTGAATAATTTTATCAGCTCCCATGGGTTCAATTATTGTTTCTCTGCAGATGAATCCCAGTTTTGTATACCCAATTCTTGTTTCTTCTCCTGAGCTCCAGTCTTTATTGACAATTGGACATTTTCTGCTGCATGTCCTATTGCCATCTTGATCTCAGTATGTCCAAAATAACTTGTCTTTCCTCCTAAATTTATTTTCCCTTTACCTTCATACTTTTGTTGAGGCACTATCATCCTTCTAATTACCCTGTTTCATGACCTTGTACTCATCTTTTACACTTGGCACTCTTGGACCACCTCCCTTCATCAAATCAGTTGCTAAGTATTGTCTATTTTGCCTGCACAACTTCTTCTCACATGGCCACAACTTGTCATCTGCACTGTTGAAATACCCTCCTATTTGGGGTCTTTGCCTCCAACTTTTTGACTTAGATGAGAATTTTTAGAAGTGAGCCTGTCTAACAAGCCCCCAACAGTGAGAAACATGCTCACCTTAAACAAAGGACAATACCTGTTGTGAAATCAGGAAAGCTTTTATTAATCTTTACGTCCATTCATGGGTAACCTCCTCAGAGAAGTTACCGGATGGCTACAACACGTGCAGAAAGATGGGACTTGTTATACTGTTTTCCTGACTTTGGATCTCCCAGGATACCATGCCCTGACCATGTGACTCCATGTTCTCCTCTCTGATAGGCCCTTCCTCACACAGCTCCTTGGGCCTGTGCATTAGCTTCTGACCTCTGACCTGTCCGTGCCAGGTCTCAACCCTCATCACCTAGGAATGTGGGAAATAGAACTTCCTTGCCTCCCACAAGTATGATACTAAACGTCTAAGCAATCCTGCTGTCACAGTTACATCTAAAGCATAGGTCTATTTCACTTTTCTGCTCACACTCCAGCATCCCCCTTGCCTCTAGGATAATGTACATAACCCTTGTGTGTGTTGTTTAACAATCTGAACTCCAGACTTAGGTTTACATACTCTGTAGTCCATCCAAATTAGTCCACTTTTCCCCCCATTTGTGACGTTCTGTCTCCCCTTGCTAAGCTTTTGTACAGGTTAAATCCTTTCCTTGGAATGCTTTCTCTCTTCATCTCTGCCTCAGAGAATCCCTATTTTCCTTGAAAGCTCAGTTCAAGTGCTGCTTACAACATGAGGTCTCTACTAATCTCTCCCCACCTATATGCTAGTGCTTCTGTTCATTTATGTGAGCATGTGGCTGCTCCTGATAGATTATAAACTCCTTGAGGCAGAGACAGTTTGATTTTTGTCTTTGTATTTCCAGGACCTAGTGCATTGTTCAGTACGTAGATACTTGTTGGTTGATTTAGCTATTAAAACATTCTCTCTACCAGTGAAGTCTCTATATTTATTAATAGTTTAAAAACTTGTTCTTTTGAAATTAAGTTTGTTTTGTTGTTGTTCAAGGACAGGGAGAAGTAGTAACTTGAAAAAAATTTTAGAGTATGAGGATGTTTATTACTTTTAGAAAATTCATAATTGTTAGTAATGGATTTTTTCCACTTTTTTCCCCAAAGTATCCAAAATGAACGACCAGTTTATCGCTTTGGACAAACTTTTGCTAGAACTGGGTAAGTTACAAAGTAAATTTAGAAAAATTATGATGGCCTTTTGTTTTATTCTTTAATATATTTTACCGATGAAATAAACCAAAAAAATTTTAGTTTTCCAGACTGAGCAAGATTCAAGTGCTAAAGAAGATGCAAAGCAACAGATTGCTTGTAAGTAGTTTTATATTATACATACTTTTTATTTGTGTTAATACTTAAGATCTAGATAAAAAGAGAAAAACAAAAAAAGCATTCTCTTTGCAAAGAATGGCTTCATCTGAGTGCAGCCATGTTTCTGTCTTGTTCAGTATAGCTTTAAATCACTGAGTAATGGTGACACAAACATTAGAATAGTATACAACAAGAACTTAATATTAAGTATTGTTTTGTTTGAGAGAATACTTTTTTTCATTTTTTCTCTTTTTGTCTGAACTTGTGGTTCATTGGTATGGGGAACTCAGTGTAGAAACTCCCTCCACTAATGCAGATTGATAACTTATCTGCCGCTTTGTCTTTTAGAGTTGCTGGGGGCCACTGAGAGGTTGATTTGCTTGTGGTCATATGACTTCTATGTATGTATTAGAGACAAGGTCTATGCTCCTGTTTTCCTGACTCTCAGGCCGTTTTTTTATCCACTACACCATGGTGCTTGTTTATGCAGTCATCAGAATTTTTTTAAAAAGACTGTCAGAATGGAAAAATACTGTATTTCCAGTAAAATAGTTCTGAAAAGAATTTTATAAATATGACAGCCAGGCAGTAATATAATGGAATGAGCATTATGTGTGGACTCAGAAGACTGGGTTGTAGTTGTGACTGCCACTTCCTAGCTGTATAGCATTGGGTAAGTTAACTTATCTTCTCTTCCTATAAAATGGGAATAACGCTGCTTATCTTATCTATCTCATGTTGTAATGATTAGAGGAATAAACGTATTTCATAAATTGTAAAGCAATATAGACTATTAGCTACAAGCTAATTAAGAAAAATGGTTATACACAATGACTGTATTAGATAGATAGAAGGAACAAAAAGCACAAACTAAAGACTGTGTCATAAGTTTGATCCAGGACAAGAGCTGAGAAAATGCACTTACCTCCATCCTTTGGGAAGTGGATAAGATGATGAAAAGGGAATATTGCATTCACTGTCAATGATATTATTGGATGATATTACCAAACTGCTTTTTTTTCTCTTTTAAATCTTTGTTGTAAGTGATGGCTTGTTAGGTAAGGGAGAAAGTGGTCAAAGATTTAGAAAAGAAGATGCTGTAAAAACAAAAGATATGAATAAAAATAAAACTTAAAATGATGTTTAAAGATTGATAAAAGAAAAAAGCCATTAAGTTCTTGATTCTTCCTAAAAACATAAATTTTTTACTTTCCCCGCAGTCTAAAATTGCTGAGTATTAAGAATTTTTGGCTTGATTTTAATATTTTTAGTTGTGTAACTCTATTTGGAAGGAGTGAGATAGTGGGTGTATGTTTTAATGATATGTGTGAAATTCATTCAGAATTTAGAAGTGATTTAATAAAAATTGTACATCACCCTTAAATGTCTTCAATTTCATAGTGTCATTAAATAATAAGATTTTTCGGTAGAATCAGTTATCATATAAGTTTATTTTAATCCTCTGATAAGTGTATTTAGGTGAAATATATTTATTCTGTTTTCAGTACTCTGTACAAGTATAAGAGAAAAAAAGAGGAATATTGTTACTCTACATGACAAAATAAGCACAATTGAAGATGAAACTGATCGTTACCATAAGCATAGGAAATATGTCAAGGATGACTGTGCCAAGTAAGTACTTGATAGAGATTAAATTTTATTTTAGTGATTAATTTCTTTTAGTTAGGGTTTCTAAATAAAGGTAACAGCTAAAAGTATGTCTCTGAAAGTTTTAGGGGCATAAGGAAGTATCTTACATTGACAAATGCAATAGTTGATCAGGTATAAACTTTTTAAAGTCATTTACCAATGTAGAAAAGAATGTACAAAAACATTTCATTAATTCAGATCCCACTAAACCAAACCCTATTAATTCCAAATTCTAGATAATTTAAGAGATATAAGATTATTTTTGAGTAAAATGTTAGAAATAATTTCTCTCTCCATTTTCAGGACCTTCTTTGTAAATGAAGAGAATCCTATTTAAAACCAATAGCTTTTTCAAACAAATATTCCAGAAAGTAAAGATTCCTTCACCATTTAATTTCTGGGTCCATTATTTAATTCTTCTAGGTTAAAATATTTCTATGCATTATATCATATTGTCATTATTAGGTTTTTAACTTCATTTTACTGATAGCTATTTTTATGTCAAAATATTGAATGCCTATTATATACAAGTCATTATGGAATCTTTGTTATATTTTGCATTTGAAAATAAAATTATTTCTTTGAAAATAGTTACTATAGGTTAGATGTCCCAGAGTTAAAAAATAAGTGGGAAGTATTTTGCAAGGTTTACATAAGGAGTACTAGAAAAAAATGGAAGAAAATCTGGATACCAACATAAAAGAAAGACAGAAACCTAAATTTATGAGAATTCCAAGGCACTAGAATATCGCAGGGAGGTGAAACCATGAGCAATGGGCAGGATCTGTATACCAAAAATGGAGACTGCTGTAAGATTTGGAGATTTTCATATTGCTAGGGTCCTTTCCCCCATGTGTCCTCCTGGGCCAGGCCATGTAAAAGAAAAAAAATGATTTTGTACTTGTTTGTTGTCATTTCACTCTTTAGTTGTCTAGAACTGAACTGGGTTTGATTTTCTCCTTTTAGTTCAGGAAGATGCAAGAACAAGCCCTTCTAAGTTTCTATAGGATAGCAGAATCTTTCCTCACCCCCTACCCAGTTCTCTGAAGTGGCTGCCCCAAAAGAAATGTTGAGTTAATATTTCAGCCATGTGGTAATAAAGAAAAACTGCCTTTTGGATGTTAGAAAGGACCCAAGGCATGTTTGAGCTGAAATAGAATAACAATAGAAGGCTGTGGGCAGACTTCTTCCACTTTCCAAACCAGTGCATATGTAAGGAAATATTCTTGAAAAAAAAAACCTAACGCATTTGTATTTGGATATATAAACAGAGCATGGGAAATTATCTTCTCTTCTTTAATCCCATGGTGAATTTTCCTCTATGAAATTGTGAAAGTCATCTCAAAGAGAAGAAAATTGATACCCTTCATTGGGTATATCTGTTTTCTAAAATTTACCTTTGTTATCATTATCTGATAAGTTCTTAATGAATATAAAATTGTTCCACAGCTGGACACCGACACATGATGTTCTTCATAAACATGAAGTTTATTTGCAGGACCAATTTCAGAGTCACCAGGAAACTACTGAAAAAGACAAGTACTGTACAATGCTAATTCAAATCAGTAAACAATGTAATTGTTAACAATAAGAAATAGGATGTAAGAGTGATAATTGAATGAAAATATTTTGTGTTCAAGGAAATTTTAAAAAGTAATTGTGTTAGCACTTCTTTGTGAAATATATTGCTTCTGATGTTTAGCAACTGAATCCTAAGACTGTGGATCAATGATCTCCAAAGGGTGTGCTACAAAAGCTGTGTAAGTGTGAGAGGAAAATGACAGCTGGTGTCGCTTTTGGGATCTCTGTACCCAAGGTTTCCTTAGAGTTTTTGTACACATATCCTTGGAGCAAAGCCAAGTATATATAAAAATATGGGACATTTAGATGGAATATGAGCACATGTACATTGTCAGAAGATGAGTGCATCAGCATGGTATAAATATAGGCATGCAGTTTTCAAATTATGGACATCTCTTTTCATTCACAGATCTTAATATATTTGAATCAGCCTATGGGCCAGAAGTGTTTTCCATAGTCAGTATGGGAATCCTGGCTCTTCTCTGGGACTCTATCCGGAAGTGTGCTTCAGCTTCCATGTTGCCAAATACCATGTAACCCAAAGTATGCAGGTCCTTATTTATGAACCCTTTCCTAGGAGCAATCAGTGTAGCAAGAATGCTTTTTTAGACTAATGGCTTTACATTTAAACTTTGGAGAATTAGAAACAGTATTTTTTGTTTCTACCCATTTGTGGACTTCACTGTTTTGCAAAAAACTTTGGAAGATGATATTTATTGTTTTGTAACACAGATTCTTGTTTTTATAGATACTTTACTTAGCTGGTGAGTTGTGTGTTATTAAGGAAAATAAAGGGGTTAGATGTGGTTCATAGATGGTAAAACAAAATAAGATTATGATAATGCTGAATGTAACATAATCCTCACATGTAACATGATATTTTTTAGAAGTAAATATTAATTGTACTTTAAACACAATTAGAAGAGAAGAATGTTTTATGTATTAATTCTGTAAGGGGGGTAAGAGTGGGGTGATTATGTGCCCTGGCCCTTCTAGTGGGCCACATGTGCTCTTAAGAGGCTTAGTACTGGAGGACTTGTTCTTTGGAATGGCCTGACAACCACTTGTTGGTCCTCACCATCCCTTTGTGACATCATATTAAACCGTTGGTCTGATGGCTCTTGTCTTTGTTCACTAGAAGAGCTTATGTTCTGCTGGCATAACTTTAAAGAACTGCATCATCTCCATACCATGATGAGTTATTAGGACTTTTGTGGAGGAAAATTAGCAATTTTAGTTTGAATAACTTGTATGAGTGAAGAGACCAAATACTTTGTTTTGTTGTCAATAAACATTTTTTAGGACCTACTATGTGCCAGGCACTGTGCTAATCTCTGGGTATACAAATCCATGCAAAAAAGAAAGGCAATCTCTGCGCTCAAGGAGCTTACAGCATAATGGGAGAAGATAACACACAAAGAAGGTTGAAAAGTGGGAGGGTAAAGGTAGGCCCAGGAAGATACTTGGGCAGAAGCATAATGGAGAAGTTAAGAAAAATCCCAAGACAGGGCAGCTAGGTAGAAAATAAGATGTTTGTCTAGAGTCCTCTCCTTAAGTGGAGGTTTTGGCGTTCATGACCCTATCCTCCAGTTAGAGGGCCAGAGATGAGGTGTGAATACCAAATCTGGATGTGGATTAATTTTTCTGTTACTTTGGAGGTCTGATTAATGCAGGTTACTAATAAAGTCCTAAGCTCAGAATTAGAGATTCCTCTAATTCTTCTGGACAGAGGTATGGTCCTTCTGTTGTGGATTATTATTCTGTGTAAAACCAGTGTAATCACTGGCATCTTCCATTGTGTTCTGTTTATAATTAATGAGATACACAAGTCAAAAAGAATTACAGATGGATTTTATCGTTATCTATGGAAAGTTGCCTTAAAATACTATTTAAAGCAGCAAATGAAACATCTTTCTAATTAATGAGAACTCTGCATTTAAATATCTGCCCTTTTGGTCAGAATAGGAGGGGAAAACAGGAAAAGAAAAAAGAAACCTGAATTTTTGGCCAAGGGCAAGTTCACTATCAGTACCATGATTTGGTTACAGCTATCCCATCTGCCCTCTGTGGAAGAATATGTCAGCTCCTTGGTATAGCCTGGATACTCTCAACACCATCTTTTTAGGTTCTTTCCTTCTTTGTCTTAACTATCTGTCCAACTGTGCATCTGTACACTTTCTCTTCTTACTCCCTCCTCTGCATGGCAGTTCAGAAGCTCCTCTTGAAAGAGAAACTGTATTCCAGTTCACAGTCCTTGATAGAGTGCCCAGTTCCTCCCAGGTCAAGGAGAAACTATAATTCCCAGTATTCCCAGTGAGGTCTCAGGCCATTTTATACTTATTTTCCCCCTATAACTAGTCTAAAGGCTGTTTTTCTTGGAAGATAAAATAGAGTAGTTCTGTTTTCTTGCTCATTGTCATAATCCCATGCATCTAGGGCAGTGGTGCTATCCCTTCTTCAATATTTCTGTTTCCCATAACACACCTTAAAAAAGTACTTTTTGTTATCTTTGGTATCCATTGCTAGCCTCAATTTGTTCTAAGCTTTGGAGCTCAACATCTCAAAAGATTACAAGACCGTGCCTCTTTTTTGTAATTAATCTTTCTCAGTTATTTATCCCTATTTTCATCTTCTGTACATGTCTTTTTAAAATTTAACTTTTACTATGAGTTCCCTTTGAGGTATCACCATCCTTCCAGTCACCTAGGTTTGCAGCCTTGGTGTTCTTATTGACTTGTCACTTTGCATATTCAATCCATTGCCAAATCTTGATATTTCTACCTTTACATCACTTCTCATGTA
The DNA here is from genome assembly GCA_028658325.1 of Potorous gilbertii. NCBI lineage: Eukaryota > Metazoa > Chordata > Mammalia > Diprotodontia > Potoroidae > Potorous > Potorous gilbertii. The sequence goes on from CM053769.1 coordinate 447,696,393, forward strand.
TGTACCCTTCTCTCTGCTCTTAAAACCTCAAGTCTCACCTAGTTTTCATCACTTGGGCTACTGTAGTAACTTTATACTTGGTCTCTCTGCTTCAGGTTTCTTCTATTCTGAATCAGCTGCTGAGGAGATTTTTTTTTTAACTGGAGGGAGATCTATGTTGCCCTTTCCCCCTGCTTAATGAACTTTAGTGGTCCCCTATTACCTCTGGGGTCAAATAAAAAGTCCTCTGTCCTTTAAAGCTGCTAATACCCTAGTTCTTTTCTACCTTTCCAGACTTTTTATATTTTATTCTCCTCAACATACTACACATTCCAGCTACAGTAATCTTGGATATTATATTCCATCTTCTGCCTCTGTGCCTTTAGACTGACCATGTCCCGGTTCTGTAATTCTCTGCGTCTTTGTCTCTGCCTCTCAGTTTCCCTTAACCTTCTCAAGACCTAGTTCAAATTCCACCTTCTGCAGAAAGTCCTTCCTTGTCCCTCCAGCTGCTAATGCCTTTCTCTTTCAGAGTGCCTTCATCTACTAGGTATATATTTTGTATGCACCTGGTTATTTACATTTTTCCACCATTAAAATGTATACTTCTTGAGGGCAGAGACTTTGCATTTGGCCTTTCTTCAGTGCTTTTTGGCACATAGTAAGTGCTTGATAAATCCTTGTTAACTATATGACTGTATACACTATTCCAAAAGTCTTAATGTAGTTTTAAGCTACTAAAGCTGATAAAACTTAAAACTGTACTAAGACTTTTGAGACATATTGGTCTCTCTTGGCAGTCTCATTTTCTTCCTCATTGAAATTATTTGTATTGTCACTACAAAGAATATGTTGCTTTTGAAGGTTTTATATGTCTACATATATTGTCTAAAATGTACCTTGTGGGAACTATTGATAAATATGATCTGAGGTCTGGACCAACTCAGAGTAGATAAGACAGCCTGCTTAGCAGCTAAGAGAGAGGCTAGCAAGCTCTTGGAACTGGAATTTGGCATTATTAATAATGGAGAAGGGATTGTGCACATGTGTATTGTGTGAGAGTCCCTTTTGTTGATATTTTAAAAGTATAAATTTGTGGATAATTCAGTAATGCTTCCACAGTGATATGGGATTGGTATCTGGTATTATGATTATACAGGAACATAATTAGAATGTATTTGTCTTAATTGAATAGTACACTTATTGTTTTGCATCTATAGTATTTTATCTACTTATTTTGAAAAGTAATGAAAAATTATTTACCAGTTTACTTACGTATATATATATATATATGTATCTTTCATATTTTTATCAATTTCCACTTTCTTGTTTTAACAGAAAAATGTATCAAGATCATTTGAGACAATGTAAAGATACTTTGAAGCAATACCAGCTCCAGTATTCAAAATCTCCTTTTGCTCAAGAGTATTATAGGAATAAAGCAGAAATGGAAGAAATAAAAAAACGAATATTAGCATGTACTGAGCAATGTAAAATTAAGGAAAGTATTCTTATGGAACTTTTAGGTACAAAAATAGTTATATTATTAATATATTGTTTTTACCACAAATAACTATGAATTAATATTAAATATAATCTTGTTTTTCAGTGCCTGCTCCTTTTAAATCACTTCCTCAATGGACACTACAAATGTATCCACACCTGTGTTTCCAATTTTTAATTATATAGTTATTTTTGAATTTTAATTTTAATATTTCACTTAGGATCATAAGTCATTATTATTTCATTAATGGTGAATAGAATTTTTCAAATTAATTACTTCAAAAATCTCTCAGACAGTATATATATATTTATGTGTCCATATGTGTGTATATTTACATATACATGTGTATTTATGTATTCAGGAGAAGCAAACTCAAGACGACATAAAATTATATGGTCTATATGGCTTCCAATGACAATTTCTTATAGTCGGTTCAGTCATAGTGAGGGAAAGCTTTCATTTATATTGATTGATAATTGCTTTTCAGTGTAGTAGAAGCTGTTTCTCCCCTTCTCTTTCTTACATGTCTCCTAATGGACCCAAACTACCAGATTAGCATGAGTGTAGTCATCCCTGACATTGAACTTTCATCCTCTTCCCAAATCCATAACCCTTTGCTTGACGGCTTGCCACTTTGACATCTCTTTTTCTTCCCTACTCCGTTATCATCCTCTCTTGTCCATTCTCTTTGTATTTTCTCTAGTCAACTGCCTCTTCCAAACCTTGCCAGTTTCCCCAACTTTCCTGTTACTTTTCCTGTTTTCTCACCTGTAGACAGTGGTCTTAATCCGTCTTCTACTGTGTCCTACTTAGTTCCCCATTGTCCACTTGCTGTATTCCATGCTTCCTATCCATTCTTTAACTCCTTGAGGGAGAGACTTGTTGCTTTGGAGGTATGGAGCAAAGCTGTGTTGTGGAGCAGGAATATAATGGAATGGGACAAACAGTAAAATGATAAAAGCCAGCAGAAAGGCAGTTGTATGAGAGGGAAGTATTAGATTAAATTGAGTGAGGCTGGGTACCAAGGGAATGAGGAAGGGAATGATAAAGAGGAGGATTTAGGTACAGGGGTGTAATGGCAAATGTAATGGCAAGTAAAGTAGGATCTTTTGCTGTTTTTGTTTTAGTGTAATCAAGTGCCCTGATTGAATCTTGCCTTTCTCAATCAAGAGTCTTTAAAGGATCTTCCCCACGCGTGGATGGGAGTTTGATTAGGGAAGATTTGTAGTAAGGCCCACACCCTCTAGGTGGTTTGAATCCTGGCTCCTTAGATAGGAGTTGAGGTGAAATTAGCTTGAACATATGGACATCCATGTAGGTCATGATTTGTTTCCTGTGGAACTGTATGGTATATGCTTTGTAAATCCTCTTAGAAAAAGAAAACTCTTCCCAAATAATATGGTTGTCAGTAATTAAAAATTTAAACGGATTTATGGTTTCATTGACACATACTCTCTCGTGTGATGTAGATTTGCAGTCTCTCCCCACCTCATCCTGTATGAATCTTGTCCATGTCTTCTCACAAGTTATGCCAGGATTTTTCCTTTATGTCACCTATGTGATATTGAGGTTTCATCTCTTACTGTGTGATCACCTCACATCTCTTTAATGATGTCTTTTGTATCACTTTTGGGCATATGATATGTGTACCATGGTTCATTGTTCTTCAGATGTTTGGGTATTCTAGAATTCACAGCCACATAGCACCGCCTGAAAAATATTGGTGTTAACAGATTAGTTTTTGTTTCAGGGAGAACCTTAGGATCATTAAAAACATTACCCATTTTCAAATGAAATACAGCTTCCTGTCTTCCTCTTTTCAATTCTGGCCTGTTTATTATCCATTGACAGTGGTTCAAGATATACATGTCAGAAGAACAACTCAGTGGGTTGTCTCTTCAACTGCATATCATAGGCATACTTCATCTACTCTGTTTTTCTTTTGTGGAATATTGAGTTGAACTCTTTTGAATAGTTTTGGATCTCATTTAGGAAATTCTGTAGTATTCTAGGATTTAATGCAGTTATCACAAAGTTCAACACAAATAAGAGCATCTCTAGGACTTTGTCATCTGTAGAAAATCCTTGATTGGGATATTGGGCAACCTTTGGTGACAGACACCTTTGATGATATTTTTTCCTCTTAACTAGACATGTAGATAAGGAACATCTTAAAGTTGATTATATAATTTGATATATTTCATAGTATATGATTAAAGTGAAGCTGCTTATTTTATATTTCATTTATTCATCTGTAAATATTCACCTCTATATGACACAAAAGCATACACTGTAAGAGCTTGCGTAAGATTAAATCCTTCATATATATCCTTTCAGACTTTCTTTTTAACTGGACTTATGCCTGTTTTCAAGTAGATAATTGGTATTAGGCATTTTATATGACCGTCATAAGCCAAATTTATTTTCTTAAATGACTGAAATTAATTTTGTAAGATGTTAAAGTGAATAATAATACAGTAGCAGCAATAATATATACACCAGAAAAATCTTGCCAACCCTTAAGGAATTTTGACTTCACAATGTGCCAGAATAATATTTACAAAATATGTTAAAGGCTTAAATAATATTTTTGTAGTTGTAAATGTTTTATAGCTGTAAAATGTTAAATTTTCACAAATAATCTTATCTAAAATTGGTTATACTGTATATATAGATGTAAATGTCCTTCCCTATGATTTCTTAACACAAAAGTGTCCATTTGAGATCTAAAACTAATGACATCCTTAAATGTGCTTCAACTTTGATCCACAAATCATCTAAAATGAAGGAAGAAGCAGATGAAATAGAAAGAAAAATTAATTATTTAAATCAGGTACTGGTTTTGATGTAGATGTTTAATATCAACTAATACAGAAGTAAATTGATATATAAATTATAGTCTATATTTTTCAAATGGTCCATTTTAAAGTAGGCTAAAATGGAGAAATACTTGATGCAGGGTTTAAAAGCTATTATAATTCAGAATAAATCCTTTTATTGAAATCAGAAGTGATATAAATCACTTTTTAACATTAAATTAAAAAAATTGTTGCAATTAAGATTTTATTTGAACATTATTATTTTTAAGACTTCATTGTGGACAGAAGTCGGATTTAAATTTTCACATGGGCTAATTCAAATGGCTTTGTTTTTGCAAATAAATAACAGTGTTCCTACTCATTCTAAGTATTCAGCAATAATTCATCCTGAACTTGAGATTTATTTTCTATCATGTTCTTGAATATATGTTCCTGGAGTTTCCTTTAAAAATAGTAATTACTCCCATCTCCTGCCAGAGAATTGATAGTCTGAGAGTGCAGAATGATATATATATATTTTGCATATGACCAATGGGGGAATTTATTTTGCTTGTCCTATGCATATTTGTTACAAGAATTTTGTTTTCCTTCCTTCTGTCCTTCCTTCTCTTTCTCTTTAAAGTTCTAATAACCTAATAACATTAACAATTTTATAAATTTTTAAAAATCTCATGTTAATGATTTTGTATCAACAATTCTAAAATATAAAATTGTATTATATAATTTAATATTGAGGACAGCAATACCATTTTCTTTCTTTCTCTTCCTTCCTTTTTCTTTCTCTTTCTCTTTTTTCTTCCTTCCTTCTTCCTTCCTTCCTTCCTTCCTTCCTCCCTCCCTCAAACTGGATATGCGGGAGTTACTCATGGGGCTATTATTCTGATCAGCATATGAGCTTTGACTTGCTCTGTCTGTGACCTGGGCCAGCTTCTCCTTCTTCAGGCAATCTAGTGACTCCCCTACTTCTAAGGCTCACAATATTGATGCCAGATTTAGTGTCCATACACCTGATTAGTCTAACCCATTGAAGTCAGAACTTCCAAGTTCAAGAGATCCTCCAGTCTCAACTTCACCAATAGCAAGGATTGCTAGTACCACCTGGCTGCCATTTTCTTTTAAACAAATGGGAGAAACCAATAGCCTTTTGCTTCTAACTTCCTGTTTGTAGGAAAGTTAGTCTAGAAGTTTTTCAGAAGCTAAGTTTGCCAGTAGTTGTAAAGAGCAGACTGGGAAACTTTTTCAACTATAGATTGGAAGTGCATAAAGTAGCAATGTGGTTATATGCAGAATTTTAATGCTCATTAGTTATCACAAATTTAATGAAGGTTCAGCATTTTTCAGAAATATTTATTTAAATGCTGTTGTGTTTTTTTAAATTTTTAGCAGACTGTTAGAATTTCTGAAACTAAGAACCTTTCAGAAATCCCAGAAGAAAAAAGTAAAAAATTAGAAACAACAAAAGAATTTAAAGAGAGGTAAGTTTAATTTTATTTTATGTGAACAAAATATTCTAATTGTAAAACTATACAGTGCCCTGTATTATAAAGGCAGTGCAGCATAATGGATAGATAGTCCACCTTAGAGATAGGAAGTTCATGGAGGTTTAAACACCCCATCTCACATACTGCCTGCCTGTGTGACCTCTTAGCATTCTTGTGGAAAAGGTGTTGATCTGTATTGGGAGAAGGATTTTCTTTATCTAGGGCCTTCCTATATCCATCAGTGTTTACTGTTGTATCATGGAGAGGGGGAAAATTAGACAGATTATAAAGTTAGATGGGAGTTAAATATTTATAGATGGATAAAAGAAATACAACGTATGTGTATCTATATTGTGAGCTTCATTTGAAATCCCAGAACGCTTTCACTCATGCACTCCAACAACTTACTTCTTGACTTCCTTTAAGTCCCATACAAAAGCCTGCCTTCTACAGGAAGGTTTCCCCAATCCCTCAATTCCAGTGCTTTCTCTCTGTTAATTATTCCCTATTTGTCCCGTGTATTGCTTGACTTGTATATACTTGTTTGTATGTTGTCTACCTCAAATTGCAAGCTCCTTGAGGGCATATAGTAGGCACTTAACAAATGTTTATTGAACTGAATTGTGAAAAAATAAGGAAATAGAGTGGTATGGAAATGGCACAGAAGCTAATAAGAAGTCCTAGAATCTAGTCCTACTTTTTCCTCTGACTGTGTGACTGTGGGCAAGTTATTTAATCCATTTCTATTTTACTTCTTTCATCTGTAAAATGAAAGAATTAGATTGTACAATCATAGCCATAGAATCTAGAACTGAAAGGGATCTTTATCATTGAGCCTTCTCATTTTGTAGTTGAGAATATTGATGCCCATGGAGGGCAATGACTTGCCAACATTACATAGATAGTGAAGGAAAGCTGTGTTTTGAACTCAGGTTCTCTGATGCCATAGCCAGTGCTTTTTCTCAAAGGCCACTTTGAATTCTATTCTAAATCCTGTTATGCTTGACTAATTTTTAATATTTTTACTGAATTTTCTATTTAGAATTTTTGAAGAACATGGACATTTTCATGTATTAAATGAGAATCTTCAAAGTTGTCAACACTTTCTTCCTTATAGCTTTCAGAATTTAGTCAGACCTGTAAGGAATGACAGACATTTCTCAGAACCAAGAGGAACAGGTAAAATTTATGTTTATGACTAAATCTCTTATTATTCTTTTCTTTCTGGATCAAAGACTGTCTATCCACTATGCCATGATGCTTCCCATCATATAGAAAACATTATATAATTTTAAAGTTAGATTATTCAATTAAAAGAAATAGGGTAAGAAACCCTTTTAATAGTCTTCATTGTAAGATATCCCTTGAATAATATATTGAACCCATTTTTGTTCTCTAGGCTGAGGAAGATGCTCTCTGCTCTTTCCTGAAGACAAAAAGGAAATGAGCCTCTTGTATTTTCTGAGGGAGACTAGTAAAACCACAACCAGAAACTGTACTCTGGTTGTACAATTGTCAAGATAGGAAATTCTAATATCTATTAGAAGTACATATTTTTTTCTCTTTTGGAGTTGTATGATAAAATTATAGACTGGTAAGTAAATTACAGCAGAGTGTAAGCATTTCAGTGACGGGCACTGTTTTTTTGTCTTTGTATTATCAGTATAGTTAGGGGCTGCTAGGTGGCACAGTGGATAGAATGCCAAACCTGGAGTCAGGAAGACATTTTCCTGATTTCAAATTTGGCCTCAAGATGCTTGCTAGCTGTGTGACCCTGGGCAAATCACTCAACCCTGTTTGCCTTGATCAACTGGATAAGAAAATGGCAAACCACTCCAGTAAGTATCCTTTCCAAGAAAACTCCAAATGGAGTCATGAAGAACCAGACATCTCTGAAAAAAACGACTGAACAACAATAATTTCTGGTATACATCGCAATGCCTTGCATATAATAGGCACTTAATAAGTGGTTATTAAATTGAATTAAATTATAAAGCAGAATTGTAGTGTCTGAGCTGCTCGAGACTTGGTCCTTAATACTTCTTAGGCTGGCTCCTTTTAACAGGTCTGCAGATCGGCTAACTCGTATCATCACTGTAACTTTAAGTAGGGATTTCGATTTTCCCCATCTCTTACACTGCTCACCTTGTAAGCTGAATCAGTGTGTATTTCATCAGGCACTGTAATGAGTGCTCATTGTCATTTACAACAAAAAATTGTAGAGATAGCATGGCTATGTAAACTGAGCTGGAAACAAGGAAGTCCTCATTTTATAGCCTGCTTCTGCCTCATGCAGGTTGTGACTCTAGACAGGTCACCTACCTGCTTAATGCTGTAGTCATTTCTCTAAGACAGTGCTTCTTAACCTTTTTTGTGTCGTAGACCTTTTGGCTGTCCAAAATGGATCCCTTCTTGGAATAATGTTATTAAATGCCTAAAATAAAATCTATAGAATTACAAAGAAAACCTATTATATTGATATATAGTTGTCAAAATATTAACAAAAAAATGTAAGTTCACTGACCCCAGGTTAAGACCTCCCTGTTCTAAGACTCTTGAGATGCAGAGAAGATGCTGACTTGCATTGGTAGAGGGTGTTTCTTTATCTGGAAATTTCCTGTTTCATTGAAATTACAGGTCTGGGTCCTGTGCCTAGCCATATTGGTAGGAAAAAGGGTTGTGTAATTGTAACCAAGGGTTTGGGGGATTACATAGTATTTTTATAATTCTTAGGTATATCACTTTTAATTCACTGTCATATATAAACGTGATTTTTTTTATCAAGTCACAGGGTATTTAAAGTTCAATCCTATAGGACATGATATATGAACTTTTTGAAAATAATTTGATTTAATTATTTATAACCTAGATAAAAAAGAAGAAAGTTCATCAAGTCATTCAACACTTGCCAAGATTGACTTCAGACCAGAGAGAAAGGCAATACCGGTATCTGTTCTTTTTTATAAAGAAAATAAGAATTAAGTATTGTGTGTGTTACACACACACACACACAATACTATATTATATATATGTATGTAATATGTGTACTATCTATATAATATGTGATAGGAATACAAAAATAGGGCAGATTTTCATGTGTGTTGCATAGTCTAAGCTAACCATGCCAGTTAGCACATGTATCACTAGCCTAAGATATTAAGGCAGCTAGGTGGCACAGTGGATAGAGCACTGGACTGGAGTTAGGAAGACGTGAACTCAAACACTTCCTATGTGTTTCCTTGGGCAAGTCATTTCACCTCATCTATAAAGTAGGGGTGATTAATAGCAACTACTTCCATAAGATTATTGTGAGGACTGAATGAGATTGTAATTGTAAAATGCTCAGCATAGTACCTGATACTAGTAAATACTATATAAATATTAATTAATATTATTTTTGGAAATCTTGTACAACTTCAGAGTATCATCCAACCCTTTCTCAGGTGGGATGTTCACTAACTTCTGAGGCAGTTCTTATAATTAGAAAGTTTTTTTTCTTAAATTATCTGAAATTTCCCAATTTTATACTGCTTTTACTTTTTGCTTTCTGGGGCCAAACAGAATAGATCTAATCCCTCTTCAGCAAAATAGACCTTAACATACTTGAAAAGAAAAACTAGGTGGCACAGTGAATAGAGTGCCAGGCTTGGAGTCAGGAAGACTCATCTTTCTGAGTTGAAATCTAGCCTCAGATTCTTACAATCTGTGTGACCCTGGGCAAGTCACTTAACACTGTTTGCCTCAGTTTCCTCATCTGTACAATGAGCTGAGAAGAAAATGGCAAAGTACTCCAGTATTTTTGCCAGGAAAACCCCACGAAGAGTCAGATACAATTGAAAAGTGACTAAACAACAAGAACTAATTATGGTCCCCTAAGCCTTTTCCATTTTAAATGTTCCTAGTTCCTTCAGTTGGGCAACGGATTCCATATTCACCAGGACCCTCACTAATAATGGTGTCTTTTGTGATAGTAACCTGGGATGCTAGATTAATAGTTCTTTTTCAGTTAAGTGCTGGTATTTATTTTTATGCATGTTAGTAAATGTCAAGTATACCACTGTTACTTTTGCAAGGGACAGCAGTATTTCTGTCACTGGGGAGAATTTGTAGCACCATCTTGGCTTTGCCTCTTGCCGGTGTCTCTCTGGAGATAAGTATGGATCTCCTGTTGTTTCAGAAAGAAATCTTCCAGCGTCTTCTTCCTCTTTGATTCATAATCGAGCTTCTCCCATCCTTGGGACTTGTGACAAGATCTTGTATTGCTAAAATCTGATCAGGCTGTAGGCAGAAGAAAGTGATTCTTCAATTCCTTCTTCCATTTCCTTTCCTGTCTTCCAAGAGAAAGTGAGCCTGATGCCTTCCCCCAGAAGTAGAGGACTTATATTTGTTTCTTGAAAGCTTGTTTATCCTTCTATGTTTAAATACTCAGGAAGTAAAAAACTTTTAACTATTTTTATTGTTAGACTTGCACATGTTACTGTGTGAATGTATCAAAAGGTATAATAGATTTAAAGTCCCTATATTTTGTCAGAATTAGATCTCTGGCTCAGAGCTTGATGTCAGAAAAGAGTAGTTATTGATTCATTTTTACGATTTATGAGGGCAAGGACAATACTTTTGATGGAGTTTCTTTAGACAGATGTGTTACCAGCAGTGACTTGGGCAGTGATTAGCTTGGCTAGCTTGAAAGTGGAGGTAGGAGCAGGAGATTTTCCATTTTCAGAGGCCTACTTTAAAAGAAAAGCCACTATTCTTTGGGGAAGAACCACAGGAAAGGTCAGAAAGTCACACCTAAGGGGAGAAGAGTAACATGGCCCCACAGAAAGGTTTGAGGGAATGAGTGACAGACATCTGCCTACCTTCTTACAAGCTCAGCAGCACAGCTGTGATATAAGGATTCCCTCTTACCTCTTCAGTTCCATTTTCTTCTTTATTCTTGGAAAATTGTCTTGCATTTTTTTCAAGGAACAGTTCACTTTCCTGGATAATTTGCAAAGATAAGGCACTCTAGACTTTTCTAGTTTTTCTCCTGGGATGGAGAAAATGTTCCTGTTTTTCCACCATGTACTAGCTGAATGATGTTGGATAAGTCATTTAGCTAATCTAAACTCCAGCTTCTTGTGTGTAAATTAGAGGAACAATCATATTTGCACCCTCTGTCTTATGATTTGTGAATAAATTGCCTAGCACACAGTAAAGGGATTATGTAATTGTGAAGTATTATATAAAGCAATCCTATTTGACCTTAATGTAATAATATAATTATCCCTTCCACATCTTGATTTACCCCATTGGGGTTTCAATAAATTGAAGTCTGGCATAAGAAATTAAATGGGAATTTTTGAGGAGTTTTGTGCAACAGATAACACAGAAAAAGTTTAGAAACTCAGAAATGTATAAAATATTGTATTATATCAACCCAAATTTTACAGTAAGTTACTGTCAACACCCCTAAAAGAAGAAAAAAACCCAACTTCTCTGGTACAAAAGAAGAGCAGAAAAACAGGTTTTCCAGGTTGCAGAGGCACCACATCTTTAACTCCCTTCATGTGGAAGGGATAACTAATATCATTACAAGTCTAGATAGAGGTCAAAGATAGTAACAGAAAAAGTTGAACAAGGCAGAGTTCAAGCAATGAACAAAGAAGCAACAGGAAGTGATAAGAGGAGTGCTGGATTTGAAATAAAGACTAGGGCTTAGATCTCAGTTCTGTGTCATCTTGGGTAAGACACTTCATCTCTCAAGGCTTCAGTTATCAAGAAAATGAGATAGGATTCATGATATTTAAGGTCCCTACCAGTACCTTCACAACTGTGATGTTTTTCCTCAGTCAATTTTCCTCAGTCAAAACAATCCTGGCTCTTGCCATCCTAAGGAAGACGATAATAGTTTCTTTTTTTCCTCTAAAAACATTAACCTTTATTTTAAATCAAGTATGTAAAAATCAGCTTTTAAACCTTTAGCTTTTGTGACCTAGGTTTTTTCTATTTTAATTGAGAGGATAGAATCGAGGACCAAGAAGTTGGGGAATGGGTAGAATAAATTGGCAAATTAACTTTGATAAGATGTGGAAGAGATAAGTAAAAAGCCATCCTTTTATTGTAGCAATGTTACATTATATTGTTACTTGAATATTTATGTGAATATTCTTGATAAAGCATTGTATTACATTGTATAGATGTGAGCTATTGTAATTAATAACACCTTGTATCCCCAAGTAAGATTGTACATAATGACCTTGAGAACAAAGATGATGAAACTCAGCACCTTGCATAATATTTTGCATTTAGTATCCAAGAAAAGTGTGTTGACCTTGACCAAATGTAGGGTATTTCAGTGGCAGTGCCAAATAAAAAGCAAAAAAAAAATCGGATATTCAAGTCAACAGTTTTGTATAGCTACTTCAAATTTTGTGTTTATTTTGGTCAGGAATTTGACAACTCTGCGATGAACAAGTATTCTCAAGTTTCAGCTCATGAAAGTAGGCAAAACTTGATACAATTCAGGTAATTTTCTAGAATTAGAAAATGCTTTAATTACTGAAATGAACAAGAACTTAGTAAATAACATGAACTTATATTTGTACATTTTAGATCATTGATTCTTGAGAAACAGTCAGACTATAAGCACACTTTTGGCAAAGGAAATACAGGTATCTGCTGTTTGTATTTTTTCTATGAGTTAATGAGGACAAGTTATTTCCAGATTTTACCCTGTGCAAGTAATAGTGGCTTTTAAAAGTAAATGTTTAATTTACTTACTGTACATTTGATAGAATAAGATGAAGAAATGCTATTTACTTACATTATAATATTTTTTCAATTTCTCTTGCATTCTTAATTGCTCATACATTGATTTTTTTCTGGCATATCCCAATTTCTTTTTGGTTTTTGAGCGTAGGGAGGCATACTTGGCTTTTAGGCCCTCTAATTAAGTTTTCACAATTATTAAAAATTAGTTCAGTAATATAAAGATAATGACAGTTTTCACTAACTTATGCAGTTTATGTCTTCCTATCTATTTGATGATAAAATAGAGGGTTTTGATATTTATGTTACTAAAAAATGCTGCATTCTTTGTATTGTAATGACATTAGAATAGTCCAAATAATACGATGACTTGTACTAGTAATTTGTTTAATAAATATTTTGTTATTTTCCTTGAATTAAATTCAGTTAAATAATTTGCCCCAATACTATTAGTTTATCTCTCCTTCCATTAGTGTAAGAAAGATTAGTTTGTCATAAAGCAATGGAATAGTGTTACCACTAAAGAGAGGGAAAGAAATTACATCCTTATCTCATATACATTCTGTTCTGCCCCGTGTAGCCCTCATTCAATGTGACAGAGTAGGACTAGGAAGAAAAAAGTTAGAGTCAAAGAGCAGACACTTCTGGTAGCAGTTTGTAGAGTTAGAAAGGGATATTTGTGTGCACTAGGTATGTGCATAGGTAACTGTCTTATTCCTGTATCATCTCAAAAGAGTGCCAGAAGGTTCTATATCTTGGAAGGCACATAAATAACTCAGATTGGAAAGGAAGAACAATTCCTACGAGTGTGTATATATATATATATATATATATATATATATATATATATATATACACACATATGTATATATATGTATATATATATACATATATATGTAAAATGTTGCATTTTCATTTGTTCAAATGTTACCCTTTCATTTACCACCAAATCTTTCTTTTTAATAAGTTAATATATTATGCAAACAATAGCATGTTCCTGTTTAACAAACAGATTCTGAGTGCAGAGAAAAAGAAACAGAAAAAGAATTAAAAGATTCAACAGTTATCCCACAAGTAAGTAATTATTTTGGTTCAGATTTCCTCATATCTATTAAAAAAAACTTTAAGCATGACAGCTATTAAATTGACTTTGAAAAAGACTCATTTCATTAATAAAAAACATTTTAAAATTCCTTTTTTGTCTCTTCCAGGGACTATAGTAGAATTTGTATGCATTCTGTGTTTTCTATTTTGTTGAGATGTTTTGGGGGCATTCTTTTCTTTTGGGTCTATGTCTTGAACATTCCTGCTACCATTATAGTGGTATGATACTTTTTGTTTTTACGATAGGATGCTTTTTTTGTTTGCTCATTCTTCCAGCCTGCTTTCTGACTTCAGGCTTGCTGTTTGGCCAGGCTTTGTATATTTCTGTAGGGGAGATCTGGGTTGTTCCTATTTCTGCTTTCTTGGGATATTGAGTATTGCTGTTCCAGGATCTCAGGGACAACTCAAGCAAGGGACTTGCAAACTTTCACTGCTCCCAAAGTGGTCTGAAAAAGGGTGAAGTCTGATAGTCACCACCCCTATCTCCCCTTCCTGACCTCTAACTTCCTGAACTAGGTTTAGATCTCAGCAACAGTAAACCGCTACTGCCTCAGCCAGCTCCCTTTGATCTGGGATTTCTGCACTGGAACAGATACCTTGTTCTGTTCTTAAGGTCTGAGTGACCCTTCTGCTGCTTGCTTCTGAACTTGTTCCTTTGTATTCTGCCCAGGTCTTCCTACCCAGAAATATATAAATTCCCCCTTCCGCCCTGAATCTGTGAACTAGAATTGAGAAGTGTGTGACAAAGTTGGCAGTTGGCACTTGTCTCCGTTCAGGTACCCTAATATGAATCTGGGATCTTCTCTTGCCTTGGTGCAAAGCTTCCCTCTAGATGCTGGAGTGCCCATGCAGGAAGCTCTGCTGGTGTAGAGTGACAGAGCTACAAATACTACAAATCTGCTTAGATCTGAGATTTCCACCCTGGTTATTTCTCTGTAGGTTTTATCTACTCCTTTCTCCATTAACAGCCCAGGGCTTCCCTGCTTGGGAATGCACTTCCCCTCATCAATTTGTCCTGAATCTGTGACCTGGAACTAGGTAGTGTATGACAAAGCTGCCATTTTTTGACATTTTTCTCCCCTTATGGTGCCCAGTATGGGGTCTATGACCTCCTCTTGCCCTGAGGCACAGTTTTCTCCCTATACTCTGAAGTACTTCATAGGATAACTGGCCAGATGCTGTCTCCAGTATCCATAGACTTCTCTGTTTCCCTATGTTGAACTTGGCTACACAAATGATTCTCTGTGATTTTGTCTCGGATTTCCCCATCAGGATTCAATCTGGTGTGTTTTCTGTATCTATTTAGAAGAGGTTTAGGGATTGTTCACTGTGTTACTTCCTTCCACTCAGCCATCTTCGCTCCACCTCAAAATTGAGTTTATATTTAAACTAGTCTTACCTCTGTCTGCCACATGGTTTTGATTGATAAAGAAATCAGTTGTTTGCAAATTGAGTTGGTTTTGGGGCTGCTTTGTTCTCATTATGGATTACTATAATTTATTTCTTCATCAGGACTCAAAATGTTTTGTGTTATTTAATTTATACTGTAAAATTTATCTGATAGTTTTCTATGTATTGTGAATTGACAGGACTGCCACACAGAACACATGGGCAAATTAGTAGAAGATAATCATGATGAAACTGAAGAAAACATTGAAAAATTTCCAAGAACTCCTGAAAGGCCTCGATTTTTAAGAACTCCTGAATTTTTGAAAACACCCGAATTTGTGGAGAAATTAGAGTTTTCTAAAAGTCTTTCATCTGAACTGTAGGGTTTTATTTTCTTTCATGTTTCATTATTAAATTATTTATTTATAATAATAATAGATTATTAAAGATTTGCTTTAGTTTAAAAGTATAATTAATATAATAACAGTACACCATAGGTGCCTATCGATTTTTATATGAAAATTCCGAAGAACTAAACAAAGAGAATGATTTTCTCCCTTTTTGTAGATAAGGAAACAAACGGTAAAAACAAATAAGTGACTGAGCCAGGGTCAAGGGGAAGACAGTACTAGAACTAAGAAGTTGTGCTTCTTTATCTCCTGATTTAACATATTTAGCATTACATTTCTTAACAGTTAGATTTAATTATCTTGAAGGAACAACTGTGGACAGAGAGTTGACTTTGAGGCCAGTAAGACTTGGATTCAAGTCCTGTCTCTGAAACATCCTGGCTGTGTGACCCTGGTCAAGTCACTGAACCTCTCAGTGACCTAGGAAATGCTCGAAGACTGTAATTTGCAGCTAAGATGCTGATCTGCACTAGTGGAGGGAATCTCCTCATCTGGGTTTTCCTTAAATCAATTACATCTAGGTCTAGTCTCTGTCCTAGTATAGATTAATGATTTCATACAGAATAAACAAAAGATACCATCACATAGAAATTCCATCATTCAGCCTATGGAGGAGTCCTACACTCAACTCCTTTGTTCCATGTTATAGAATGTGAAACTGCAGTTGTAATCTGTTAGGTACTCCATTGGAAATATCAAATAATATTGCATAAAATATTACATATCACATAAACATTCACATAAAGTCCCATACTTCAGTGGGACCAAATAAATAAGGCCTTCAGCTTTTAATTTAGTATAGTCCCTTCTGCGATGTCAAAACTGCTCAAATAGAAATAGCAAATAAGAGTAGAATTGCTGATTTTGGTAGATTTGTTTCCTGCATCTTTCCTGAAACTATTTTCTCATTTTTTAATTCTCTAGGATTTTCCAAATAAATCACCCTGTTGTCCATAAAGATAATTATTTCTGCTTATTGCTAACAGTTGTTCTTTTAACTTCTTTTTCTTTTTTTGTTTATATAACCAATATTTGTAATACTGTAGAGGAAAGAATGTTTGACTTAGAGTGAAAAATCTGGATTATTTCCTTCATTGTATCTGTATTCCCAGCACCTAGCACAGAGAAGAAACTTAATGAATTCTTGTTGATTGATCTATTACCTCTGGAATTGATATTGGCCAAGTCATTTAACCTCTTTGGACCCTAGTTTCTTCATCTATTAAAAAATGAGATGATTGGATGCACTAGATGACCAATTAAGCCCTTCCTATCTCTAAATACATGATATAATAACCTTTCTATGTATTAGGAAGTTTATTTACCTGTATTCACTTACTACTCTAAGGTCTTCAGTTTGTTGCCTTGTTGTACTTTCTACTAGTATTTTTGTACTAATGCTTTCTAGTTTCTTCCAAAAGTAGTTCTTTTTTCCCAAATTTCTTATTTCTTTATTGACACTATCTCCTGATCTAGAAATTTTATACTTCCTTTCAACACTTTGTTCTCCTTTTTATCCACTATGTCTGATTTATAATCAATTCATATTGATTCTTCCAAAATGCTTTTTTGGGTGTGTCCTTTCCTCTCCAATCTCACTGCCACCACACTTGTTCAGGTTTAAAAAAAAAGTTGTTTAGACGTTTAATTCTGTCCAATTCTTTGTCATCCCTATTTAGGGTTTTCTTGGCAAAGATACTAGAGTGGTTTGCCGTTTCCTTCCCCTGTTCATTTTGCACATGAGGAACTACTAATGCATGCAGGGTTAAGTGACTTGCCCAGGGTCACACAGGTAGTAAATGTCTGAGGCCAGATTTGAACTCAGAAAAATGAGTCTTCCTGATTCCAGGCTCAGTACTGTTACCTACTGTGCCACCTACTTGTCCATCCAGGCTTTAATATCTGGATTACACAATAATAACATTTCACATCACTATGGGACTTAATTCAATCCTTCAGCAATCTGTCATTTTGTCAATATTAGTGTTCTCTTCAAGGCAAGTAGATGATGTAACTGAAGCCGATGTGGTAATGAATTTCTCTGAATTTAGCTAGGCTAATCTAGATGAGATATATCTTTTGTCAAGACTGTACATGTACCATAACCACCTTTTTATATGAAGCTTTTCTAATTTGGTGAGATCTGCCAGAATTTTCTCAAATTGTTATAGCTTTTGAGAACCCAGAGTGACTTTCATGCCACCATCAGACATCAGATGAGGTCTTTACTGGAGCAGATGCTGAATCTAATCATTCTAAAACATTGTTTTAGTCATGTTTTCCCTTGCCCAGGAGCCTACATATCACAATAGAACCAAACTTCTCTGACTGGCTTTCAAGGCCCACAGTGTTAGACCCCAAAGTGAATATCCTTATTTCTCATCATTTCATAATCCATCATCTGTTCTCATTACTATATACTTGTGAGATATGTCATAGTGGGGATTCCTTCATGTTATGAGGTAGTCTGAATAACAGCTGCATTCCCTCCCAATTCTCAAGTTCTGTGGTACTATGCTTAGTCTCCTCACTATTTTCTCTTCATATCCTATTCCTTTCACTCACCATGCACATGCTTATGTTACTCCTACAATCTGGAATGATTTTTCTGTCCCTCTTCTTATTTATTTAAATTTTATTTATCCTTGAAGGCCCAGATCAAATCCTATTTGGTCATAATTTCACTGATCATTCCCTTCCAGTCTTTACTGCATTACTTAGTACATTTTTATTATTGTTTTCTAATTGTTTATTGGTTTTATTCTTCCTAATTAATAATAAGTTCACTGAAAGTAAGATTATGTTCTTTATCTACTGGGTACTTAGAATAGTGTTAAGTACTTAGGCACTCAATAAATGCTTGATTTATCCAAAAATTTGCCTACTGGCTTGTTCACAGTTAAAGAAGAGATGAGTATGTACAGAGATGTTTGGGATGGTTCTCCTTAAAAATTGTTTATAAGAGTATAACAGTAACTTCTCTGTTTATGTAACAGGCTTAGCAGTATAGGACTTGAAGCCAAATCACAAAAGACACCACCTGCATTTTCTTTTCTTATGGGTTCTTCCACATCACCTGGATTTAATTTATTTGAGTCTTCTGAATTTGGAAATGAAAACTTACCAAATCAGGTAATATTAGAAACCAACAATTTATTCTTTTAAATTGTTTTTGTCTCAGTTGATAGATACCTACTTTGTTTCCAGTTCTCTGCTAACACAAAAAGTACTGTTAAAATATTTATGGATATAAGAGACCTAAAACCCCTCCCCCTCTCCCATTCTGACCTCTATGGAGTATATGTCTATTACTTAGTCAAAGCACATAACCAAAAGTTAATGACTTTTCTAGTGTAATTCCAAATTGCTTCTCCAGAATACATATGCTGAACCATTGTACAAATACGTTGCAGAACACAATACTGGGCCAATTCATAGCTCCACAGCTCCTCAAAAATGTACAGTTTTGGCCTTTTGCCCTATTTGCCAATCTGTTGTGTGTGAGGTGAAATTTCAGTTACTTTAGTTTTACCTTTCTCTTATTATTAGTGATTTCAAATTTTTTTTCATATGGTTATTGATAGTTTGCATTCTTCTTTTAAAAAATGCCCGTTCATATATTTATTTGGACAACCCTTATCTGTGGGGGAATAGTTTAACAGTTTATATTTAACTAGATTGATCACTTATTTTACTCTTCAGAATACTTGGCTCTGAATGAGTTTTAGATGTTTCAGAAAATCAGATCCATTTTTTAGTGATAAAAATTTGCTATCACACAGAATATGCAAATGAATCAAAATGTGTGGAGATAATTCCAAAGGGGGAGTTACAAAAAATATTTTGAGTAATTATTTATTAAAAAAATTTGTTTTAAATTAAATCATTTCAAATAATAAATCATTTTAAAATGTTAAATATTTCTCCCATCCTGCCTTTCAGTTTATGTATTTTAAATTTTACAAGTATTTAATTTTACAAGTACTTAATTCTCCCATATTTTGAAGTATACGTGTAAATTCAACTCTGTGGAATAATACATAGGGAAAAAGTGTTGTAAATTGCTCTTAGATTCTACTTTTACTGTGTGTAATTCTACCTTAAGTGTTTGATCCAACAAGCCTTCCTTCAGAATGATAGGAGAATTGAATATAACTAAAAATTATGCTTCACTAGCATTTATAATCAATGTATTTAATACACAATAAGTACCATTCTTCACAGCATCAGCATGCAATTCGGTGTACTTCATGCTACCATGGAGGTACAGTTTTACGGCCAATTCTTTATTTTATATATATCTATTTTTTTACATCTTAGCCCAGTTTGTACAATTTTATTTTATGGAAACCATAAAGGACTGCATTACACTTTTAAATATGTATTTTATAATTATTTTATGTTGCTTTTATAAGTTAAATTTAATGGAAATTATTTTTCAGTTTGATGAAAGTTATTCTTCAGGAAATTTAAATCCTGTCTCCTCACAAAAAGATATTGGTAAGTATTTTATTAGATATAATAGCCTTGACTTGAAGTTTGTTATCTATTAAAAATACAGCTCAATTTAATAGATATTTAGTAAATGCTTTCTATTTGCTGGGAAATTTGCTAAGTATTGTGCTAAGCACTAGGAATACAGAGACAAAAATAAAGCTGTTTTCTCTTGAGGGGTTAACAATCTACTGATGAGAACACCACACATAAACAGGAAAATATAATGCAAAGCAAATTGAGGAGAAGAGCATTAACTAGGGGACCAGATAAGGCTTAATAAAGGAAGTGAAACCTGAGGGAATCCTTGAAGGACATCAAAGGTTCTTAAAGATGAGATGAAGAGGTCATGTAATACATACTTGAGTGATTGTCCAGAAGTGGGAGTTATAGTTTTGAATTCTGGCAAAGCGAATTTGCCTAAAGCATAGGTAGACAAGGTAGGCAGGAGTCAAGCTATAGAGGGTCTTAAATACCAGGCTGAGCAGTTTGTATTTTATCCTAGAGGTGTTGGGAGCCTCTAAAGGTTTTAGAGCAGGAAAGTGACATAGCAGTCAAACCTGAGTCTTAGGCAGTTCTGTGGAAAAGTGAGAGACTAGAAACAAAGAGACTGATAAAGATAATAGAAACAAATAATAGTACCTGATATTTATACAGCTTTTGAAGAGACAAGGTAGCATAGGAGAGGTAGTTTCAGAGTCAACAAGATCTGGGTTCGGAAGTTCCATCACTGACACACACTGGCCCTGTGAACTTGAGCAAGTTAATGACAAGTTGCCTAGCTGTATTGCTAGCAATGAAATCACACATCTGCTTCAGTATATAATTCTAAAGTTTGCAAAATGTTTTATATGTTACTTCATTGGATAAATGAGGAAGCTGCTTCAAAAGTCTAGTTAAGAGGTGATGAAGGCTTGAATCAGAGTAGAGTCTGTGTGTATGGAGAGATGGAGATTGATATAAGAAATATTAAGGTAGGACTGAAAAGAAGTGGATGGCGAAGGAGAAAGAAGAGTTAAGGATGACTAAAGTTTTAAACCTGGGTGACTTGAAGGATAGTGGTGACCTTAAAGAAAAGTTTGGAGAAGTGAGTTTATGGGGGAAGATGATGAATGTTGTATTAGACATGTTGAGTTTGGAATACTGATAGGAAATCCATTGTAGGTGCCAGCAAGCAGCCAGAAATGTACAGGAATTCAGGAGAAAGATTGGGGCTGGATATATAGATTTTGTAATCAGTC
Organism: Potorous gilbertii; assembly: GCA_028658325.1. Classification (NCBI taxonomy): domain Eukaryota; kingdom Metazoa; phylum Chordata; class Mammalia; order Diprotodontia; family Potoroidae; genus Potorous; species Potorous gilbertii. The sequence goes on from CM053769.1 coordinate 447,717,564, forward strand.
AGTCAGTAAACATTAATTAAGCACCTTCTCTGTGCCTTGCACGGTACTAAGTACTGGGGGTACAGATAAAGGGGAAAGGCAGTCCTTACTTTCAAAAAGCTTGCAATGGGGAAGACACCATGCAAATAACTATGCACAGAAAAACTATATATGAGATAAATTGGATGTAATTGTTTATATATATGTAATTGGATATAATCAACAGAGATTATTTCTTAGAATTAAGAGAGATGGGAATAGGCTTCCTATAGAAACAAAGGTATTAGCTGAGGCTTGAAAGAAGCCAGGGAAGCCAAGAGGTGGAGATGAAGAGGAAGAACATTCCAGGTGTGGGGGAATCCAGTGAAAATAACTGGAGTAAGAGATGAAGTGTCTTTTTCAAGGAACAGCAAGGAGACCAGTGCCACTGGATCTCAGAGTATGTCTGGGGTTGGGAAGGATGCTGTAAAAAGACTTGACAGGTGGGGCAGATTATGAGGGACTTTGAGCAGAGGATTTTATATTTGATCCTGGAAGTGACTGGGAGCCACTACAGCTTATGAAGCAGAAGGGTGACATGGTCAATTCTTCATTTTAGGAAGATCACTTTGATAGCTGAGTAGAGGTTGGGTTGGAATGGGGAGAGATTTGTGGCAAACAGACCAACCAGCAGACTGTTGCAGTAGTTCAGGCATGAGTGATGAAGGCCTTCACCAGGATGGTGGCAATGTCATAGGAGAGAAGGGAGATGTATGCAAGAAATGTCATGAAGGTGAAATCCACAGGTCTTGGCAACAGATTGAGTATGGGGTGGGGAGAGAGAGTGAGGAGTCAAGGATGACACCTAGGTTGCAAATTTGAGTGTCTGGCAGGATGATGGTGTCCTCAACAGTAATAGGGAAATGTGGAAGAAAGAAAGGTTGAGGGGAGAATGATAATGAGATCACTTTTGAACATGTTGAAATTAAGTTTTCTATAGGACATCCACTTCACAATGTCTAATAGGCAGTTGAAGATGGCAGACTGGAGGTCATCGGAGAGGGTTGAGCTGGATACACAGATTTGAGAAGCATTAGCTTGGAGATGAATCAATTGGAGCTGATGAGATCATCAAGTGAAATAGTATAGAGGCAGAACAGAAGAATACCCAGGGTGGATTCCTCACTAGTTATGTAATTCTGGAAAAGTCATTTAACCTGTCTTTGCCTCAGTTTCTCGAACTGTAAAATGTGGATAGTAGCAGTACCTGCACTGCAGGGTTGCAGTCAAGATGAGTTACTCTTTGTAAAACACTTCATCCAATGTTTGGCAGATAGTAGATACTATATAAATGCTTATTCTCTCCCCTTTCTTGTACATTGAACACTCACTATTAGCAGAGATTGAGGATCAGTCAGATAGAAGAACCAGGAGAAAGTAATATACCGAAAACCTGGGGAAAGGAAAATATCGAAAAGTGGATGATTGTCAGTGTCACAGGCTGGTCATGAAGAATGAGGGTTAAGAATAGGCCATTAAATTTGTCAGTCAAGAGATTGTTAATAAGTTTAGAATGAGCAGTTTTGGTTGAATGATGAAGCCAGGATATAGATAATTAAGAAGAGTGGAGGCAACTACTATAAGAGGTGTTTAGCCACAAGGAGTTTAGCCACAAAAGGCAGGAGAGATGTGAAACAGTAGTTAACCAGGATGGGAGGAATCAAGTGATGTTTTTTTGAGTTTGCAGGACACATGGACATGTTTATAGGCAGTATAAAATCAGCTAGTATATAGGAAGAGATTGAAGATAAACAAATGTGTTGGTAAAATAGAGGAGGCAATCTGCTGGAGCAGACAGAATGTAAAGGGATCACTTGTACGTATAGAGGGGTTTGTCTTGCAAAGAGAAGACATGAGGAGGATATAGTTACAGAGGCATCTGAGTGAAATGAGATTAAGAGAAGGAAGAGGAGGGAGTTCTCAGTGAATGGCCTCTTTTTTTAAGTAAAATATGAGATAGTGTTCTCAACTGAGAAGGTAGAGGGAGAAGGAACCATGGAAGGTTTAAGGAAAGATGAAAAGATTTAGAAGTGCTATTGTGGTGAATAGGGTAGTAATTTAATTAGGGAAGTGTAAAAGAATTGCCTAACAGCAGTAAGGGCCTAGTTAAAGTTATTTAACAGTTTTCTGGTGGATCCAGTCAGCATAGTTTCATGATTTTCTCAACCTTTATTTAGCAGCATGTATTTAGACACAAAGGTAAAGGATGGTACAAGTGACGCAAGGCTCAAGCTTGGCAGGGCAAGACCTGTGCTACATTAAGGGGACAAGGAACACAAGAGAAGAGGACAGTGTAATGTTGAACTTGTTCACTAATGGGTCAGGATGGAAAAAGGCACAAGGTGTACAGGGTGATGGCTGGAAAAGAACTGAGAGGTTGAGGGATTGGAGGTCAGATTGGATAAAGACCAGAGTTGAGCATGCAAGGCAGAGGGAGAGGTAGATCTGTGATAGATGGTGATCAGATAAGGGAATTTCAGGGTTCATGAATACAGAAGCAGAGCATTTATATGTAATGGCAAGATAGTAAGAGATGATAATTGAAGAGATGGGCAATTCATAAGATGATAATTGAATACCTCAAAGCAGAAGAAAGGGGAAGAGAGAAAAGGAGGCCTAGGACAAAGCTTCAGGGTAGACCTTCACTAAGAAGGTGGGAAGATGTATGATGAACTTGCAAAGGCTACAAGAAGAGTGGTCAGATAGGGAGGAGAACACCTAAGAGAGTTGATGAAAACATTCTGGCACTTTGCCATTTTCATTTACTTTTCCGGATGTTCACTAACCATCTCCTTAATGATTCATTCTATAATTTTCTCCAGAATTGAAGTCAAGTTCATTGACCCATAATTAGCAGACTTTATCTCTTCCTCTTTAGAAAATTGAGACATTTGTTTTTCATTTGTGCTGAGAAAACTTTCCTGTCTTCCCTAAGTTTTTAGGTATTACTGACCAGGACAGAGCAGTCACTGCTGCCATTTCTTTCAGTACTTGAGAATGTTGTTCATCTAGGCTAGGTGTCTTGAATTCATCAAAAGCAAATAGCTGGTCTTCTCCTATTTCTTTATGTAGTTTGTATATTAATTCCTAGTTAGTACATTTCAAAATTGTCATTTCCAGTGTAAAAGTCATTCTTGGCAAAAAGAAAAATAAGAATTGAACCGCTCTGCTTCCTCTCCACTGTCTGTGATCATCACCTCTTGAGCTCCAATCAGTGATCCTATCCCTGTTTAAGCCACCACTTTGCCATAATATAGCTAAAGCAAAACAAGCCAAAACTCTCTTTTTGTTTTACTTAGCATTCTTTACCAACTTCTCCTCATTCTGAACTTTAGCATTTTTAACATTACTTTTATAGGACCATGCCACAGTTTTGTATTCCTGTTATCTGTCCTTGCTTCCATCTTCTATATATCTTCAGTGTCTAGATTGACTGGTGAAGACCTTCTGAAGTCCATGTCAGTCTATTTCTAAAAAAATAATTTATTTATTTTTAGTTTTCAACAATCATTTTCATAAGTTTCCCCACTCCCTCCCTGAGACAGCATGCAACATTATATGGATTCTACACATACATTCTTATTAAACTCATCTTCACATTAGTCATGTTGCATAGAAGAATTAAAACAAATGGGAAAAACCATGAGAAAAAACAAAACATAACACAAGAGAAAATAGTTTGCTTCATTCTCTGTTTCGAATCCACAATTCTTTCTCTGGTTGTGGATATGATTTTGCATCGAGTCCTTTGGGAATGTTTTAGGTCGTTGCATTAGTGTGAAGGGCTAATTCTATCAGAAACAGACCTCGCACCCTATGGCTGTTATTGTGTATAATGTTTCATTCAGCATCATTTCATATAAGCCTTTCTAGGTTTTGCTGAAGTCTACCTGTTCGTCATTTCTTATGGCACAATAGTATGCCATTGCATCTATCTATCACAACTCATTCAGTCATTCCATGTTAATCTTTTCAGATAATACCTGCACAAGAAGTAAGTCACAAAATTAGGATTTGAAACCAGGCCTTTTGATTCCAAATTCCACACTCTTTTCTAGGAAAATTTCTTAACTTTAGATAATCCTAAAGTTATCCAAAAGTAGAATGGTCAAAGGACAGATGACCATTGTCAGGTAAGTTGTAGAAAGGATTCGTACTAAGTGGTCAGGTCCTTGAAGTCCTTCTCAACTCTGAGATTGTGCATTTGAAATAACCCCTATTTCATTTGAAAGTATTTGAAATTTTGAAATTTCAGGATATCATTAAAGAGTTACTGCATAGTCAATTAAATTATCATTCATGAAATAAAATTAAATTTTGGATGTTTTGAAAATTCTTAGGTTACTACCTATAGTTAGAACATCAGAAGAGTACTGTTTAAAATCAAGATTTATGGTCAAATGTATTTTCATATTTTATTCCTGGCTTTTCATAAAGACAGTTATCAAAAATGGTATCTAATATTTTCATTTAAAATGATACAAGGAAGTAAGAATCATACTTTTTAAAGTTTAAAATTTTAATAACTATTTCATTGTAACTTTCAATATAATTCATTTATTTCTTATGACATACCGTATTTTACATATTTTATATGAATATTATACATTTCATATTTGTTTTTCTCAGGAGGCTTATTTGGAAAATTGGAAGGAGAAGATACTTTTACATTCCCATTTTCATCAGAACCTTCAACTCATACATTTGGAGATGGAAAAGATGATTTTAGTTTTTCATTTTCATTTGAACAGGATCAACATTTATCACCTTCTTCTTCTTCAAACAGTTTTTCATCTTCACAAAATTCAAAGCAGTTTACTTTTTTTTGAATTCATGATTTTACTACCCAAGAATTTATAGTATGATTTTGTATTCTTACTGGAAAATATAAATAGTGTTTTATTTTCTTCCTTTTTCAGTTGATGCAGTAATACATTACTGTTGTTTTAGGAGATTATATGGATTTGAATTTGGAAAAAAGTCTTTGTTATTAAATTTTATATCTGTGGTATTGGTTAATTATTACTTACATTAAATGTGGTTCCATGTCTCTGATTTAGGCTGAAATTACACTTCTGCAGGTATTAGTGATAAGTATTGAACCTGATTGGACCCATCACACTATGGCTCTATATTATATGCTTTGGAAGGAGCATAAATCTTTCAAGGCCACTGCAGTATTGCTTAGTGCATCCCTGCACAGTGTTTATCAGTGTTGTCAGGCATTTAGGTACTAGTTAACTGGGGGCATTTCTGCTTCTAAGTGCTGTCAAATGGTACCCTAGTATTGTGCCTCTAAATAATCTAACTTACCAAGAAGTTACCAGGAAATGATTTAAGCACTACTAAGAAAAAGAGTTTATATAATTTTTAGTAGAGAAAATGGAATAAGAATAATTATTTTTATATTTATATATTCAATAGAATTAAATGAAACATTTTATATAATTGATGCAAATTCAGGAAATTATATTATTGTGCCATTAGTGATATTGTTGACATACTAATTATATTCTGTGTTGAAATCCTGTAAAATTATATTTCTTATGTTAATTTACTAAGAACTGATTCTTTATGCTTTATATACAGAATTTATAAATATGGTTATGTCTGGTTTGTTTTATAAACATAGTATGTCATTTAGCACCTTTGGTTTTGTGTAACTCTTTCAGAAATTTCCTATTGTAAGATAGGAGCTTTTGAGCTCTTACCTCTAGCAGGTTCACTCTTGATCCTGGTATCCAGAAGAATAGCAGTGGAGACATGATAGAGGTTTATTTCTTTATTCTTTTCAAGGGGATTGCTGATAATGGGAACACCAGCTCCTCCAGCATCCCCAATGCCTCTTCTCGTGGGGGTGCAGGTATGAATAAGAGTAGGGGCACCAACTCCTACAACATTCCCCTAAACCTCAATGGGGGCCAGTTGAGGCAAATACAGTATTCACATTCGTCACTTACTGACTAGTGCTCACTTGATTTATAGAGGAGCACATGATGAAGGCAATTTGCCAGCAATAGTCTCAGAAGTTTACGCTAACTTTAGCAATATTGTGGTGATTCAGTATAGTACAGGTACAGTGGATTGTTTATAATTTAACTCACATGTTCATATTATACAAGGTTATATAATGATGCACAAGCATGGTGAGATTGTTTACAGGCCATGAGCCTGAAAACTAGTATCTTACAAAGAAAACAAATCCACCTTACACACACCTGTCTAGAATATTTTTTCATTAACTATATTACATGAAGTCTTGTGGATAACTTAGCCGGTGTTAGAAAGCTTTTAGGAAAATAGGAAGCTATGTTAAATGATAACAATACAAACTTTAAAAAGTGAAAAGTCTGTTAGCTTACTGTGTTTTGTTTGTAAGATACATAGAATTTGGTTTGATCTACATTTTGACTGAAGTAAATGGTTTGATGCTGGGAAGATATAGACTGTATGGTGGCAATATGAAGTGGTAGCACACAAATACAGACTGAATTTGAAACTAGAGGATATAGAGTAAAATTCTGTCTCTGCTACTTATTACCTGAATAGCCTTTGAAAAGTCATTTAGACTTTGTGAACATTCTTCAACTATGTAAATAGAGGCAATAGAAATAAATTATACCTAAGGTCCTTCCCAGCTTTTTTTTTTAATTGGTGATCAAAGTTATACGATTCTGGGTCTAGGAACAGACCCAGTACTGTAGTAGCTAAAATGAGAACTCATCTGTCAGTTATTCAGCATCTGGAGTGAAATTGGGACCTCCGCTGTGCAGAAACTATGCCAAGTCTGAGCTCACATCCCCAGAGAATGAATTAGGATTGGGGAAGCATTGAGAGGAAATGTTTGTGCTTTTGACCTTGCCCCATCTTCAAGTCAAATATAACCTTAGAAACAGCCTTTGAAACATAGGTGTGGTGGCCACATTAAAAAAAAAGTTTTTCCATTTTAAAAACCAACCAGAAAAGGATGGAAAAAGCAGCAGAAGTCTAGGCTCAAATTGAGGGTCCTGGGATCCAAAGTTGAAGCGAAACAAAACACTAACACACCTGCCTAGGAGAAAGTTAAAACAGGTGAAGAGTGAAGGTCAGTTAGGAGGAGAGGTCCCCCAGGAGAAGACAGAGGAGGAGACTAATACAACCCGGAAGGGAAAGAGTGGTGAAGACAAAGAACAAGAGGAAGGACAGAATATGGGAGAGGGAGATAGAGCTCATTTGAAGACCTGCATGATGACAACATTCAAGAGAATCCAGAATTGAATGGGCCAGTGAATGACCAGCTGGAAAGGGAATGAGTTCAGATAGACTTGGAGTCCATTGATGAGGAGAGCTGAGGTCCTGCCTGTACTGCTCCAGATCATTGCATGGCCCTGAGTGTGGGCCCCTTCAACTAAATTACATAGTAGATGAAGTATATGGGTCTTGTTCACCTCCTGTCCCCAGTCTCCTGTGAAAACTGAGAACTTTTGGGAGATGCTGTGTTCTTCAGTTGTATTTGTCCCCTTGGGTTTTTTTTCTCACCTATTTTCTGGGATTTGAAAACAACATGAAATGGATATAAAGGATTTTTTATGGAAAAAGAAAATTTATATTAATGTTAACTGACTAAATGGAAGTGGGGTATTAGGCATGCAATAGTGGCTTACAGTGAAATGGTCAGGGGTACACAATCATTACATGGTTGAGTCTGTAATATTAGGAGAGACCCTAACTCCTCAGTGCTTCTAGAGCTCTGAAGGGGAGATATAGTTGGCCTCATTTAGGACAAGTGAGACCAGAGAGAGGGAGATGAAAATTTATTAAACTCTTACTATGTGTCCAGGCATTGTGCCAAACCCTGGGGATACAAAAAGAAGAATTCAAGAAAAGTTTTTACTCTGAAGTAGCTTACCTTCTAATCAGGGAAAATAACACAAGAGAGCAACTGGGGAAATGGAAAAAGGAGGATCGGGTACACATGCAGTGATATGATTGGAGATATCTTAGAAGTATGGTAAAGGCCTGGAGCAGAGCAAGATCAGGCCAGAGTTGGACTTTTTTTGTTAGTTTATTTTTAGTTTTCAACATTCACTTCCATAAGTTTTAAATTTTCTCTACCTCCCCAAGATGGCATGGAATCTGATATAGATTCTACACGTAACATTCCTATTAAACATATTTTCACATTAGTCATGTTGCATAGAAGAATTATAACATGGGAGAAACCATGAGAAAGAAAAAAACAAAAAAGAAAATAGTCTGCATTCCAACTCCATAGTTCTTTTTCTGGATGTGTATGGCATTTTCCATCCTGAGTCTTTTGGAATTGTTTTAGAGCCTTGCATTGCTGAGAAGGTCTAAGTCTATTAAAATCAGTCATTGTACACTATGGCTGTTGCTGTGTACAATGTTCTCCTGGTTCTGCTCACTTCACTCAGGATCAGTTCATATAAGTTTTTCCAGGTTTTTCTGAAGTCTGCCTGTGTACCATTTCCTTTTTTTTTTACTCAATTTATTTCTTTTCAGTATTCAGCATTCACTTACACAGGATATTGAATTCCAAATTTTCTCCCCTTTTCTCCCCCAATCCCAGGACAGCATGCAGCCCAACCACCCCTTGCCCCCATCTGCTCTCCCTTCTATCACCCCTCTTCTGTTCCCCTCCCCTCTTTTCCTGTAGGAAAATATAGATTTCTATACCCCATTGCCTCTACAATTTATTTCCCGGTTCCGTTCATAATTTCTTATAGCACAATAGTATTCCATTACATTCATATGTCAACTTCAGACATTCCCCAATTGATGGGTATCCCCTTAATTTCAAGTTATTGGCCACCACAAAAAGAACTGCTATAAATATTTTTGTACTTGTGGGTCCTTTTCCCATATTTATGATTTCTTTGGGATACAGCTCTAGAAGTGGTATTGCTGGGTCGAAGGGTATGCACATTTTTGTAGCCCTTTGGGCATAGTTCCAAATTGCTCCCCAGAATGGTTGGATCAACTCATATCTCCACCAACAATGAATTAGTGCTCCAACTTTCCCACATCTTCTCTAACATTTATCATTTTCCTGTTTTGTCATGTTAGCCAATCTGATAGGTGTGATGTGGTGCTTCAGAGTTGTTTTGATTTGCATCTCTCAATAGTGATTTAAAGCATTTTTGACTTTAATTTCTTCCTCTGAAAATTACCTGTTCATATCCTTTGACCATTTATCAATTGGGATATGACTTGTATCCTTGTAAATTTGACTCATATTTTAGAAATGAGGCCTTTTTCAGAAATATTAGTTGTAAAAATTATTTCCCAGTTTTCTGCTTCCAAAGTTGGGCATTCAAAGCCCAATGTGACTTAAGTGATGGAGTCCATTCTCAGGTGAGAAGGAGTAGAAATGATGGTCTGAATGAAATGGAGTACAGCTGGCATGGTTAAAGATATCTGGGAAGCTTGTATTTGGTAACATTCTCTAAAAGGGGAAATTTAGCCTTTGCTCATGTTTTGAAATCACAGAAACTAGGTGAGGGAAAAAAAACTCAAGTGGATAGATACAACTGAAGAACAAACGAAAAGGAATTCTTAAGGAATCCATCACACTTTTGGATATTTCTAATGGTTAGAAAATTTTTCTTTATATTGAATCAAATCTGTCTCTCTGTTCTTCTACTCACTGCTTCTAGTTGTGTCTTCTGTGTATAATGCTGTTCAAATACAGGGACTTAGGAGGATAGCTATTTTATCTCCTATTTATTCTGATCTCAAGTCTAAATATCACCAGTTCTTTTGCCTAATCTTAGGTCATTCTGAGAGAAATCTTAAAAGAAAATTAGAATACTAGGCAGGGTTCCAAAGTATAGATTTGTATACAGAAAGACAGGGACCCAGTTTTGACTAATGGCAAGGCTGACTTGATGGTATATCCCTTGAACTATGAACTTATATTCCTTTTGGATCGTCTCAGAGGTTGGGGTGGAAAGTTGGGTTAAATGGTCCCAGGTTTGAAAAGTAAATTTAGAAGGGGAGAGAGTTGTAATGTCCTCTGAGAAGTGCTCCATGTTAAAAGATGAAATAAAAAAACTTTTGGCTTACCCCTTTTAAGATAATAATAGGTAACATTTATAGTTCTTTAAGGTTTGCAAAGTGCTTTGCAAATATTATCTCATTTGACCCTCTGTTGCCTTGGAGGTAAATTATTCTCATTTTATAGATGAGGAAATTGGGGCAGACTTTCCTTGGGTCACATAGCTAGTAAATGTCTGAGGTTGGGTTTGAACTCAGGTCTTCCTGTCTCCAGGTCCTGTACTTTATCCACTGTTTTTAGGTGCAAAATGTGATTCCACTGAAGGATAGGGAAAGGCAAAGTCCTTCTGTAATACAGGCTCATGGTGATCCTAGCCAAATGGCAGCTAGTGCTATAAAGCTAAAACTATGCAGATTTTCTCTTGGTTCTTTAGCATTCTCTTGTGTTTACTTCATTCAGTAGATGAGTTAAAAGGTTCTGGAGATAGTAGCATCCATTATATTGGTTGATTGCAGAAAAAACAGTGGTAGGAGCAGCCCAGTAGTGGGGGACACTTCTGTGTGGGATGGCCCCTGATAAGAATTTGCTCAAGCTTTGCCCATGTCACTAGTAGCCAAGTGCCAGGACTAGTAAGCTCTCCTAATTCTTCCTCCCATTTGACTTCCCTTCTATCATGTCCCCCACACTCCATTTATCCCATTCTCCCCTAATTTACTGTAGTGTAAGTGTAAGATAGATTTTCACACCGAGTATGCATGTTGTTCCTTCCTTAAGCCGAATGTGATTTAAGTTTCATTTTCCCCCTCTCATCTCCCCTCTTTTCCTTCCATTAAAAAAGCTTTTTCTTGCCTCTTTTATGAGAGATAATTTGCCCCATTCCATTTCTCCCTTTCTCTTCCCAATGTATTCCTCTCTCATCCCTTAATTTTATTTTTTTAAATATCATCCCTATTCAACTCACCCTGTGCCCTCTGTCTATATGTATATAATCCCTCCAATTACCCAAATACTGAGAAAAATCTCAAGAGTTAGAAATATTATCTTTCTATGTAGGAATATAAACAGTTCAACTTTAGTAAGTCCCTTATGATTTATCTTTCCTGTTTACCTTTTCATGCTTCTCTTGATTCTTATGTTTGAAAGTCAAATTTTCTATTCAACTCTGGTCTTTTCATCAAGAATGCTTGGAAGTCCTCTATTTCATTGAATGACCATTTTGTCATCTGTAGCATTATACTCAGTTTTGCTGGGTAGGTGATTCTTGGTTTTAATTCTAGTTCTTTTGACTTCTAGAATATCATATTTCAAGCCCTTTGATCCCTTAATGTAGAAGCTGCTAGATTTTGTGTTATCCTGATTGTATTTCCACATTAATTAAATTGTTTCTAGCTGCTTGGAATATTTTCTCCTTGACCTGGGAACTCTGAAATTTGGCTACCCTATTCCTAGGAGTTTTTCTTTTCAGATATCTTTCAGGAGGTCATCAGTGGATTCTTTCAATATTTATTTTACCCTCTGATTCTAGAATATCAGAGCAGTTTTCCTTGATAATTTTTTGGAAAATGTCTAGGCTCTTTTTTTGATTGTGGCTTTCTGGTAGTCACATAATTTTTAAATTGTCTTTCCTGGATTTATTTTCCAAGTCAGTTGTTTTTCCAATTAGTATTTCACATTGTCTTCAACTTTTTCATTCTTTTGGTTTTGTGTTGTAATTTCTTGGTTTCTCATAAAGTCATTAGCTTTCATCTGCTCCATTCCAATTTTTTAAAAACTATTTTCTTCAGTGGGCTTTTGAACCTCCTTTTCCATTTGGCTGATTCTGCTTTTTAAAACATTTTTCTCCTCATTGTCTTTTTGGACCTCTTTTGTCATTTGGGTTAGTATATTTTTAAAGTTGTTATTTTCTTCAGCATTTTTTTGGATATCCTTTAGCAAGCTGTTGACTCACTTTTCATGATTTTCTTGCATCACTCTCATTTCTTTTCCCAATTTTGAGTTCTTTCATGGCCTGAGGCCATTGCATATTTATTTTAGAGACTTTGGGTGCAAAAGCCTTGACTTTGGTGTCTTCCTCTGATTGTATCTTTTGTTCTTCCTCATCAGAAAGGATGGAGGAAAATACTTGTTCATCAAGAAAGTAACCTTCTATAGTTTTATTTTTTCCTTTTTTTGGGCATTTCCCCAGCCTATTACTTGATATTTGAGTCCTTTGTCAAGTGGAGAGTATACTCTAGGAACCTGTAAGTTCTCAGTTTTCCTTCAAGACAACACAATCAAGGGAGAGGAGTTTACCCCTCACTGACTTGCACTCTGGTCTGGGAGAAACTACAAGCTTTTCTGCCCAAAATCTGTGAGAATTCCCTCTCCACAACTGCCTCCAGCTCCACCATGCCAGCACTCTTCCTCACCCCAGGGACACTACTCAGGGCTGAGATCCAGATTGGCTGCCTGATTCCCCCAGAGAATTTGGATTTAGGGCTCCTAAAATGGATACTGCTGCCTCAGGGACCACTGCCACCCTGGGGCCAGGGCCAGACCATGTTCCCTTCTCACCCAGGTGAAAGAGCTTTCTCACTGAACTTTGAAGCTGTCTTTGGCATTTGTGGGCTGAGGAATCTGGGAACCACAGTTGCTACCTGGGATTCTGCACCCTGAAGTCTGCTCCAGTCCCATCCCTTGACCAACCTATGCTGTGCTCTGCTCTGAACCCAGTGCAAGAGACCCTTCCTGTTGGCTTAACAGGCTGTCTTAGGCTGGAAATCTCTTTCATTCTGTTGTTTTGTGGCTTTTGTTGCTGTAGAATTTGTTTACAGTCGTTTTTTACAGGTATTTTATGGGTTTTTGGACAGCTAGAGTAGACCTGTCCTTCTACTCTGCCATCTTGGCTCCGCTCTCTCCTCCCCCTCCTCCAACTATTTACTCTTCTCTCTCAAAGCAATTTATCTTTTTCACTGATTCTCACCATTCAAGATATTAATGATTCTCCCATCTTTTGGGTGAACTGACTCAAAATATCTGTGACCTCAGGATCTGAGTAAAATCCTCAGTCATTTCCCCAAACACTGTATTGGGTGAACTTCAGCCTCCTCATTTAGTTTCATTCTCCTCCTACACATCCAGGTATTTGGGCCCCTATTAAGCCCAACCTGTGCATAGCTTCATACACCTTTTGATTCTTTTTTGTGAGATAAACTAACAGCTTTTTCTTCTACCAGCTGAGATTTTCTAGTTTGCTCCTCTAAAGGAAAGTTTGAATGTTGCAGCATAAAAAGCTTCTCATACAAACCAGTCAACTCTCTTTCTATCTGATCTTTTTCTACCAACAGCTTGTCTGCTTTTACACATAAGGTGATAACTTGTTAGCAAGGCCCAGCCTCTCCTACATATCCCCATCAGTTCTCTCCCTGGTTCTATTGGTATTCCTTGTAAATTTTTTCTAAATCTCTGAGTCTTCCCTTCTTTAGCCTCACTTCCTAGTTTTCACAGAATCCTGTGCTAGGGAGGAATAAGATAAGTCCTCCCATCCTGGGATATCCATTTCTCTCTCAAAAGTCTTTCTGTCTCCATATGATATTTCATGATCCCATCCTCATCACCATTTGTAGTGCCAATGCAGTAGTCACAGAACTTACAGCAGCCATGAATATGCCAGCACAATTTTTGAATCATGAAATACAACAGGCTCTCCACATGGAAGATAGAACCAAAACATTTATTAAGACACCAGAAAGTATAACCCAACACCAGAAAGCCAAATCCCAACACCAGAAAGCCAAATCCATCACAGTAATAAAAAAATCCATCTTAGAAATCCAACCAAAAGTCTATACACATTATCAGGTCATCCCACAAACAAACAAACACTCATGAACCTACCTGTTTGCCTTTCTCTCTCCCTCAGTTCTGACTGCTCTGATTAAATTTTCTCTCAGCTCTTCTTCTTCCTATTCTACCCTTCTTGCTCCACCCCTTCCTGTTCCATGTGACTTAGACTCATGTCTAAGCAAACAATAGCAATAAGCAAAAATGCATTATCAATATGCTTGCCCAAGGTCACGCAATTACTATGTGTCATGGGTCTGAGTCTGAGTTTGAACTCTGGTCCTCCTGACTCCAGGGCCAGTGCTATATTCACTATGCCACTATAATGTTAATTAGATCTTCCCTACCAATTAATAGTCCTCAAGTACCTTTTGTTAATTTCTATTGAGGCACTAGATCAGAGGGTCTTGCCCTCCAACTCTGAAAAGTGTATAAATATTCTGAGATGAGATTTTACCCTGGGCCTTTCGCATTGGAAGTGTTTGGCTAGATGAGACTCTGGGCAGCCACTAAAGGGCCCCTCAGCCTTGAAAACTCACATGTTGGTGCTTCTCTCTCTAGTAACGATGTATGTATGATCAGACAGTTGAATCTCTCTGTTGATCTGTGGTGTATGTATTACTTACAGTCAGGCAGTTGGAGGCCCTGTCTGTCGATGATTATTTCCTTTGTATTATCTTTGAAGTTCAGGATGCTAACTTTTTCCTCTAACCTAAGTGAATGACATATATGCTTGATTAAAGTGGTTGTTGACCCCTCAAAAGTTGCTTTCCTTTTAGAAAAGCAGATCTAAGAATCTGTACAACAAGCCATCCTGGATGTGTGAGGGTGCTTGCTTTTACAGCCGCCTAGCTGCCCCACACTATTCTCTATGATATCTAGCTTTTAGGATATAGTTGTTCAATTTTCTCCCTCTTCTTTTCTTTTTATTTTAAAAACCTTTTGACTTAATTTACAAGTCCTTGGGTAATTTAATTCTTACCACTTTTTGTTAGGGGCATTCTATCCCTGTCCAGAAGCCCATCACTCTTATTTTTTAAGCTATGGTCCAGCAATATAGAGAGATATGTAATGTTAATTGAAGGGAAAGATCTTTCCTGTCCATTATGGTTTATGTTACTTGCTTTGAGCTCAGGCCTAGCTGACTGCTGTGATGGAGCCTGAGTCACTTGGAACCCATGGTAGAAAGGGCTTGCTGAATGGGTGGAAAAGGAAGTGAGAGTGAGGCAGAACTGAGAGAGAACAAGGCACAGACAGAGAAGCTAGCATGAGTGAGAGAGGGAGTAATTTTGCCTAAGGTAGCTTGCTTGTGGGAAGCCCTAACAGAAGGAAGGCTTGGGGATATTGGTGCTCCCTGAATTGGTGATGTGTATAAACTTCTTTGTTACCATGGTGGAATTGACTTTCTGGTATATGAGTAAATATCTTGGTTTCATTTTTGAGAAAGAGAGTTTGTTATATTTTGCAATTCAACTCTAGAAATATGTCTGCATATTCATAGTAGCTGCTGTGGTTATCACATTGATGATATATTTGGTGATTAGGATGGAAAATACAAAATCTCTACTTGGAAACAGGAAGGCTATAGGGAAGGAAATGAGTATCAGGATGGGAAGATTTATCTTATGTAAACAGTTCAATTTTAATGAATCCCTTATGACCTCTCTTTCCTGTTTACCTTTTCATGTTTCTCTTGATTTTTCTATCTGAAAGTCAAATTTTCTATTCAGCTCTGATCTTTTCAACAAGAATGCTTGGAATTCCTTTATTTCATTGAAATTCCATTTTCCCCTGAAGTATTATACTCAATTTTTCTGGGTAGGCAATTCTTGATTTTAATCCTAGCTCCTTTGATCTCTATATCACATTTCAAGTCCTTTGATCCCTTAGTGTAGAAACAGCTAAATCCTGTGTTATCCTGATTGTATTTCCACAATACTTGAATCTTTTTCTTTCTGGCTGCTTGTAATATTGTCTCTTTGACCTGAGAATTCTGTAATTTGACTACAATATTCCTAGGAGTTTTCCTTTTGGGATCTCTTTCAGGAGGTGATTCTTTCCATTCTTATTTTACCTTCCAGTTCTAGAATATCAGGGCACTTTTCCTTGATAAGTTTTTGGACAATGATGTCTAGGCTCTTTTTTCATCATGGTTTTAAGGTAGACAAATAATTTTTAAATTATCTCTCCTGGATCTATTATTGGAATTCTTTTGCTATTTGGGTTAGTCAATTTTTAAAGTGTTATTTTCTTCAGTATTTTTGAGTCTCCTTTAGCAAGCTGTTGACTTGATTTTCATGATTTTCTTGCATCACTCTCATTTCTCTTCCTAATTTCTCCTCTACTTCTCTTACTTGATTTCAAATTCTTTTTGAGCTCCTCCATGGCCTGCAATCAATTCATATTCCTCTTAAAGGCTTTGACCGTGCTGTCCTCTTCTGGTTCTATGCCAAAGTAATATTCTATAGTTTGAGTTCTTTTATGATGTTTGTGCATTTTCCCAGTCAAACACTTGAATTTCTAGCTCTTTGTCTGGGTTGAACTTTGCTTCCAGTGGGAGTGAGGGTGGGGGTGGCTGTCTCAGGCTTCAGGGATTTTGTATCAACTGCTTGATCCCCCACTGTCTGGGCTCAGAGCTTCTGAAGCAGCCCCTGCTGCTGCCACTGCCACCACCACTGGCCACTGCCACCACCACTGGCCACTGCCACCACTGCAACTTCCCTAGGACTAGAGCCAGGACCCAGTCAAACCACACTCCCCTTTCATCCAGGTCCTGCAGAGTTTCCCCCTGATCCTTTTGGCTTTTGTGAAATGAAAAGTCTGGAAACTGCCACAGTTGTTAATGATTAAATCTCCTGAGGAATCTGGCCCATCTGTGCCAGTGAGGTCCAAACCAGACTGAGTTCTGCCCAGTATGAAAGACCCTTTCTGTCAACCACAAGCACAAGGTGTTTACTCCTGCAACCACAAGCAGTCTTTTCTGCCCTGGAATTGTGAGTAGTATTCCCTCTCCAGAGCCACCACCAGCTCTATCGCACCAGAGCTCCTCCTCACCCCAGGATTACCACCAAGGACTGTGACCCAAATCAACTTCCAAGTTCTCCCAAGATCTTTAGGCTGAGAGCTCCAGAAGCATCTGCTGCTCCAACAGTGGCTGCTGCCACCCTGGAACTGGGGCTGGACTACATTCAACTTTCACCCAGGTGAGAGACCTTTCTCACTGATCTTTGAAGCTGACTTTGGTGTTTGTTAGTTGAGAAGTCTGGAAACTGCTACAGCTGCTACTGATTCAGCACCCTGAGGCCTGCTCTAGTCCCATCTGTGCCAGTGCAGTGTGGATTGTGCTTCTCTCTGATCCCGGTGCAATGGACCCTTCCTGTTGGCTATCCAAATTGTCTTGGGCTGTGAATCTGTTTCACTCTGTCATTTTGTTGCTTCTGCTCCTTTATAATTTGTTTAGAGTCATTTTTACAATTATTTTGAGGGTTTGGGGGAGACCTCAGGCAGGTCCCTGCTTCTACTCTACCATCTTGGCTCCACCCCCAATGTACTCCTTTTTACAAGCAATTTTAGCTCATATTAGGCTTTGATTGAGACTGAACAACTGACTCTGGGCCCTGAAATAATATTAAGATCTGGACTCCTGATTATGACCTGGGTAACGGGTACCTAACTTCCCACAGAATTGGACATGCACAAGAGGCTAGCATAATTACATGGAAATGGTACTTTCAAAAGAATTCTAAAACAGGCAAAAGTGACTGTTTTACCTGAATCTATAGCAAACATAAATACTGAGGGAAATGATGCATTCTCCTGAACCAAAGCAACAGTTGGTACAGTCGTTGGTAAAATAGAATGAGGGATATGATGGATTAATTGAAGAACAAAAGAAACGTGCATGGTTTACTGATGGGACAGCAAAATATTTGGGCTGCAAAAGACATTGGAAAGCAGCAGCCTACAACCCATATACTAGGTGGACTTTGAAAAGTACAGGGACTGGTGAAAGTAGTCAATATGTTGAACTTATGGTAGTACATCAAGCTATTAAAATAGATCAAGGAGGACTGTGTCACATATTTACAGATTCATGGTCAGCAGCTAATGGATTAGCTACATGAATGCCCATGTGGAAAAATCAAAATTGGGAAATTCATGGTAAACAAGTCTGGGGCAAAGAATTATGGGAAGGCATATAGTGCATATTTTTGGTTACTAATTTTTCCATTTTTCATGTAGATGCTCATGTGACTCTCACCACACCAGAAGGTGAGTATAATGCACATGCTGATCAGCTAGCAAAGATTGCTACTCAACATATTGTCCCTACTCTGAATCAACTGATGATCTGTTACTAGCAAAATGGGTCCATCAAATAGCCAGTCATTTAGGGGTCCAGGCCACATACCATGGGCACAAAATCAAGGTATTAGTATCTCACATTTATTATAAAAAGCAGGTACCAGAGAAATGTCATATATGTCAACTGGAAAAGGGACGAATTGTTCCTCAGGTAGTAATTGGAAAGATAGCAAGGGGAAAAGTCCCATCCCAGATTTGGCAAATATTGGACTCCTACCCCCAAGATAAAGATGCAAATTTATATGTACTTGTGTTGACATCTATTCAGGTATACTAATGGCTTGTCCTTATACGACTGCAACCTTGAGAAACACTTGTAAAACTCTAGATATCATACGTCTATATTCTGGAGCCCCAATGCAGATTCAAAGTAACAATGGGTCACAATTCAAAGGTAATGAAAGAAAGAGATATTGTATATTAAACAATATAGAATGGATATATTATATTCCATATTATCCACAAGATCTAGGTTACTTGAAAGAATGAATGGATTATTGAAAGAACAGTTAAGGAAGTAAAGTTCTAATAATTCTTATCAACATTGGAAAGATAATTTGTTCACTGCTTTACATAATTTGAATAAAAGACCATTCAGAGAAAGTACACCTCTAGCATGAATGATGACCCCAAATCTGCAAATTAGAAAAGAGCAAACATGTAAGATCCCAAATATTGAGCATTGGACTACGAGATCAGATGTCCCAGTATTCTATCCTGAACAGCTGGTTCAGCAGGATATGATTTACATTGTTCAGAAGACTTTTTGTTGAATAGAAAAGAAATCAGGAAAATCTTTACTGGAATACCTATGAGAATCCCTAAAAATTATTTTGGATGTATATAACCTAAATCAGGATTAGTAGCTCAAGGAATTCAAGTATTGACTGGAGTAATAGATTCTAATTATCAAGGAGAAATTATTGTGGTATTCCAAAATTTAGGTGAAGAACCTATATAGCTTGTAAAAATGATGGAATAGTTCAAGTGACCGTTATTCCTTGTGAAAGAATACCCCTTGTGGTAACTGACCCTCCTTCTGAAATAACTATCAGAGCAACTGAAAGGTTTGATTCTACTGATAGAATAAAATTGGGAGCTAATGTATGGGTAAAATGGAAGCCAGATGATGTTCAAAGGCTGCAGAGATTATAGCACATGGAAAAGATAATACCGTAACTGTTTATTTTATTTTTAAAAATCTTTTATTAATTTTATTTATTTTTGGCGTTCTGCAATTATTACCATATAACTTAGATTTTTTCCCCTCCCTCCCTCCCACCTCCTTTCCTCCCTGAGACAGCATACAATTTTATATAGGTTCTACACATACATTCCTATTAAGTACATTTTCACTATAGTCATACTGTGTAGAAGAATTAAAATGAATGGGAGAAATCATATAACAAACCAAAATGTAATACAGATGAAAATGATCTGCTACATTCTGCGATTGAATTCCATAGATTTTTCTCTGGGTGTGGAAGGCATTTTGCCTTAAAAGACCATGGGAAATTTTTTTAAGTCTTTGCATTGCAATGAAGTTCCAAGTCTACCAGAAAAAACTCTTGCACACTGTGATCATTGCTGTACAAAAAGTTCTCCTGGTTCTGCTCTTTTCGCTCAGCATCAGATCACATAACTCTTTCCATGCCTCTCTGAAGTCTTCTTGTTCATCATTTCTTATAGCGCAATATTATTCCATTACATTCATATACCATAATTTATTCAGTCATTCCCAAATTGATGGACATCCCCTTGATTTCCAGTTTATGGCCACCAGAAAGAGTGTTGCTATAAATATTTTTGTACATGTGGGAGCCTTTCCTATTTTTTGTGATCTCTTGGGGTTACAGTCCTAGAAGTGATATTGCTGAGTCAAAAGGTATGTACATTTTTGTAACCTTTTGCCCATAGTTCCAATTTGCTCTCCAGAATGGTTGGGTCAGCTCACAGCTCCACCAACAATGAATTAGTATTCCTACTCTCCCACATCTTCTCCAGCATTTATCATCTTCCTGTTCTGTTATGTTAGCCAATCTGATAGGTGTGGTACCTCAGAGTTGTTTTGATTTTCATCTCTCTAATCTGTAGTGATTTAGAGCATTTTTTCATATGACTATGGATATTGTTAATTTCTTCTTCTGAAAACTGCCTGTTCATATCTTTTGACCATTTTTCATTTGGGAATGACTTGGATTCTTGTACATTTGGCTCAGTTCTCTATACCTTTTAGAAATGAGGCCTTTTTCACAGACGCTAGCTGCAAAAATTCTTTCCCAGTTTTCTGCATCCCTCTGAATCCTGGATGCATTGAGTTTGGTTGTGCAAAAAACTTTTCAGTTTAAGGTAATCAAAATTATCCATCTTGTACTTCATAATGATTTCTATCTCTGTTTTACTAAAAATTCTTCCCTTCTCCATAAATCTGTTAAATACACTATTCCTTGCTCCACCAATTTGTCCATAGTATCAATCTTTATACTTCAATCATGTATCCATTTGGACTTTATTCTTGTGTACTGTGTCAGGCATTGGTCTATGCCTAGTTTCCACCACACTTTTATTCAGTTTTCCCAGCAATTTTTGTCAAACAGTGAGTTCTTATCCCAGAAGCTGGGGTCCTTGGGTTTATCAAACAGTAGATTGCTATATTCATTGTCTACTGTGTCTTGAGTACCTAGCCTATTCCACTTGTGTACCCTTCTGTTTCTTAGCTAGTACCAAGTGTTTTTGATAATTGGTGCTTTATAATACAATTTGAGATCTGGTAGAGCTAGGCCACCGTCCCTAGCATTTCTTTTCGTTAGTTCCCTTGATATTCTGGAACTTTTGTTTTTCCAGATAAATTTTGATATTATTCTTTCCAGCTCCATAACATAAATATCAGATAGTTTGATTGGCATGGCAATAAATAAGTAAATTAATTTAGGAAGAATTGTCATTTTTATTATATTGGCCTGGCCTACCCACGAGCAACTGATGTTTTTACACCTACTTCGATCTGACGTTATTTGTGCTAAGTGTCTTATAATTGTGTTCATATAGTCCCTGGATTTGTTTTGGCAGGTAGTCTCCCAAATATTTTATAGTGTCTACCCTGGTTTTAAATGTGATTTCTCTTTCTATCTCTTGCTGTTGGGCTTGGTTAGTAATATATAGAAATGCAGAAGATTTGTGTTGGTTTATTTTGTAACCTGCAACTTTGGCAAAGTTATGTATTATTTCAAGTAGTTTTTTTAGATGAATCTCTGGGATTCTCTAAGGATATCATCATATCCTCTGCAAAGAGTGGTAACTTAGTTTCTTCTTTGCCTATTCTAATTCCTTCAATTACTTTATCTTCTCTAATTGCTACAGTTGACATTTCTAGTACCATATTGAATAACAGTGGTAATAATATGGACATCCTTGTTTCATCCCTGATCATACTGGAAATCCATCTAGCTTATCTCCATTGAATATAATGTGTGCTGAAGGTTTTAGATAGATACTGCTTATTATTTTATGAAACTCTCCCTTTATTCCTTTGCTCTTCAGTGTTTTTAATAGAAATGGGTGTTGCATTTTGTAAAAAAAATTTTCTATATCTATTGAGATAATTATGTGGTTTCTGTTAGGTTTCTTGTTGATATGATCCATAATGCTGTTTTCCTAATATTGAACCAGTCCTGCCTTCCTGGTATAAATCCTAACTGATCATAATGTATTATCCTCATGATAAGTTGCTGTATTCTTTTTGCTAAAATCTTATGTAAAATTTTTGCATCTTTATTCATTAGAGAAATTGGTCTATAATTTTCTTTCTCTATTTTGTCTCTCCCTGGTTTAGGTATCAAAACCATATTTGTGTCATATAAAGAAGAGAGGACTCCTTCTTTCCCAATTTTCCCAAAGAGTCTATATAGTATTGGAATTAACTGTTGTTTAAAACTTTGATGGAAGTCACTTGTAAATGCATCTGATTCTGGACATTTTTTCCAAGGGAGTTCATTGATGACTTGTTCAATTTCTTTTTCTGAGATGGAGTTCTTTAAGTATTCAACTTCCTCTTCTGTTAATCTGTGCAATTTATATTTTTTTAAAATAATCATCCATCTCATTTAGATTGTTGAATTTATGGGCATTAAGTTGGGTGAAGTAATTTCTAATAATCGTTTTAATTTCCTCCTAATTGGAGGTGAGTTCACCCCTTTTATTTTTTATATTGGTAATTTGGTTTTCTTATTTCTTTTTTTAAAATCAAATTGACCAAAGGTTTATCAATTTTATTGGTTTTTTACATAAAACCAACTGTTTTATTTACAAGTTCAATAGTTTTCTTAATTTCAATTTTATTAATCGCTCCTTTGGTCTTCAGTATTTCTAATTTGGTATTTACTTTGGAATTTTCAATTTGTTCTTTTTTGAGCTTTTTCATCTCCATGCCCAATTCATTGATCTCCTCTTTCTCTATTTTATTTATGTAGGCATTCAAAGATATAAAGCTTTCCCTAAGGACTGCTTTAGCGGCATCCCATAAGATTTGGTAGGTTGTCTCATCATTGTCATTTCCTTGAATGAAGTTGTTGATTGTTTCTATGATTTGTTGTTTAACCCACTCCTTCTTTAGGATTAGATTATTTAGTTTCCAATTAATTTTTGGTCTATCTTTCCATCGCCTTTTATTACATATGACTTTTATTGCATTATGATCTGGAAGGATGCATTGATTATCTCTGCCTTTCTGCATTGGATTGTGAGGTTTTTATGCCCTAGTACATGGTCATTTTTTGTATATGTACCATATACCGCTGAGATAATGGTATGTTCCTTTCTATCCTCATTCAGTTTTCTCCAGAGATCTATCATATCTACCTTATCCACAGTTTTATTCACCTCCTTAACTTCTTCCTTGTTTATTTTAAGGTTAGATTCATCAAGTTCAGAGAGGGGGAGGTTGAGGTCCCCCACTAGTATAGTTTTGCTGCCTATTTCTTCTGGTAACTTCTTTAACTTCTCCTCTAAGAATTTGGATGCTACATGACTTGGAGCATATATGTTTAGTAATGATATTGCTTCATTTTCTATGGTGCCTTTTTTTAACTGGATATAGTTTCCTTCCTTATCTCTTTTGATTAGATCTATTTCTACTTTTGCTTTGTCTGAGATTGGGATTGCTACCCCTGCTTTTCTTACATCAATTGAAGCACAATATATTCTGCTCCAACCTTTCTACATATGTTCCCATTTCAAATGTGTTTCTTGTAAACAACGTATTGTTGGATTATGACTTTTAATCCATTCTGCTATCCATCTCCATTTTATGGGACAATTCATCCCATTCACAGTTATGATTACAATCTGTGTCTTCCCCTCCATCCTCTTTCCCACTGTTTGTGTTTTTAGTTCTCCCTTCTCCCTTCCCCTCCACAATAGAGTTTTAATTTTTGAGCACCTCCTTCCATAGTCTTCCCTTCCTTCTTTCAGCCCCTCTCCCTTTTTGTCTCCTTTACCCTTACTACTTCTCTCCCCTTTAGTCTCCCCTCCCCTTTCTTTTCCCTTTCCCCTCCTACTGCCTATAGAACTAGTTAAATTTATATACTTAATTAACTTTGCTGTTCCCTCCTTGAACCAAATCAGATGAAAGTCTTCTCAAACAATGCTCATCTCCCTCCCCTCTTTCCCTCTACTGTGATATAATTTTGTACTTCTTCCTGTGATGTGATTTATCATTTTCTACTTTTTCCTTTTCACATCTCCTGTTACAATCCCTTCGCATGGTTAAATCACATTTTATCATCACATAATTTACTTTATACCTGTTCCCTCTATCTCTGTATATCCCTTTTATATTTCATAATAGGCATGCATTCTCAAGATTAACGAGTATCATCTTCCCTTATAGGGAGGTGGTTTGGCCAAACTGAGTAACAAATTTCCTTTTCCCATCTTTACCTTTTTATGCCTCTCTTGAGACTTGTGTTTGAAGATCGAATTTTCTATTGAGTTCTTGCCTTTTTATCAGGAGGGTCTGGAAATCTCTCATTTCATTGAATGTTCATCTCCTTGCCTGAAATGTTATGCTGAACTTTGTTGGGTAATTGATCCTTGGTTGTAGTCCCAGCTCCTTTGACTTGCAAAATATCACATTCCAATTCCTATGATCTTTTAATGTAGAAGCTGCAAGGTTCTGTGTGATCCTGACTGTAGCTCCTCAATATTTGCATGATTTCTTTCTAGCTGCCTGTAGTATTTTCTCCTTCACTTGATAGTTTTGGAATTTGGCAACAATATTTCTTATGTTTTTAGTTTGGGAGGTGAACAGTTGATTCTTTCAATGACGTTTTTGCCCTCTGGATCTAGCACTTCTGGGCAGTTTTCCTTGATGGTTTCTTGGAATATATTGTTCAGACTCTTTTTTCATCATGGTTTTCTGTTTTATCTCCTGGATCTATTTTCCAAGTCAGTTGTTTTTCCAATTAGATAGTTTACATTTTCTTCTATCTTTTCATTCTTTAAATTTTGCTTGATTGATTCTTGATGTCTCATAAAATCATTAACTTCTACTTGTCCAATTCTAATTTTTATCAACTTGTTTTCTTCAATTAACTTTTGCATCTTCTTTTCCATCTGTCCAATTATTCCTTTTAAGGAATTATTTTCTCCAGTTAGTTTTTGTCCTTCCATTTCCATTTGTCCAAATTTTCAAGTTAGGTTTTTTGCTTCCTTTTGCATTTGTTCAGTTTTCCTTTATAAAGAGCTGTTCTCTTTGGTGAATTCTTTCTTTATACTTTTAAATCATTGGCAATTTTCCTTCTATTTCCTTCTTTATATGTTCCAGGAGTGCTTTTGTGCATGCTAACAGTTCATAGTCCCTTCTGAAGTGTCAGATGGGAGTACAGTCTCAATATTGACCTCTTTGGTATTCGTGTTTTGGTTCTTGTTCCCATAGAAAGATTCTATGGTCTTTTCCTTCCTCCTTTGTTTCTTGCTCATGTTGGTGAGGCTTTGTGTATTGTGGCCTCTGGTTCTTTGAAGAACCTGATGCTGAGCTGGTTGGTGTGAGAAAGCAAGGGCAAGTGAATTTTGTTTGTGTTTCCTTGGATTAGCCCTGAAGCTAACTTGTTAAGTGTGGGGGAGGGGTGGTCTGGTCATGGGAGATCTCCTCAGCTGAACTAGAGCAGAGATAAACTCAGCTTGTTGATCCTGGCTGCTGTAGTATCTTCCCATTTTCTCTGGAGCACTTAGGCACACCTGGGTCCTAGTGTGAGGCTCCACTCCCCTGGAGTTCCAACTGTTTGAGACAGCCTGGTCCTCTGCCACAGTAAGAGGAATCCCCCGAAGCTATTTTCCTAGCCTCAGCTGCTCAGGTTGTTTGCCCCTTCTGCTGATTCCACTGATCCAGGATTTTTCTGAGGTAACATTTTATGGTTCTTTCAAGGTCAATAAGGGGAGGGGGAGAGAGCATTTACCAATCACTCCACCATTTTGGCTCCCAGAAGTTTGAAACAGACATTTAATTTGTGGGCTGAAAGTCTCGGGCACAGTTGCTGCAGATATCTGGGCCTTCTTCCATGACTCTCACTCGCTCTGCTCCAGCTCCTCTTGAGTCTTGCCCTGAGCTGCTATCCTGCCATACTGCTACTTCCTCAGACTGTCCTGGGGCTTTCCTGCTTGGCCCTGCTGTGGCCAGCCAGGATGTGCTGCCCTGTGTGCTGTATGCTCCTCCACCCTCATGGAATAGATTCTTCCCATCAATCTTCCGATCTGTCCTGGACTGTGAAACTGCCACAATTTGTCTCCTATTAGATTCTGCACCTCCAAAATTTAGTCAGATTCTCATTTTAAATGTATCTAAGGGAGTTCGTCTAAGAGCTTAGGTGAGTAATTGCTCTCTCTTGGCTGTCTTGACTCCGCCTCCCTGTAACTGTTGTTTATTCAGGAGAGGATGATTACCAAATTGTGCCCTTAACTCATATATTTTATTGTGAATACAGTTATGATAGTGGATTCATGGATTCCAGAAGCACAGCTGACACTATATTTACCCTACTTCTGGTTATCGTCTCCTCATTCTTTTCAGCTTTTGTTTGTTCAATTTCTTTGCTAGATTTGTCTCCTGCAGGCTTAGCACCTTCCACTTGTAGATGATTGAGTGCTTAAGCTGGATGTCATACCTCTGTCCAAGCCTATGATGCATCACCCCTGGACATGGCATGGACCAAGCTCCAGATACTGGCTAGAGAACTAACCTCTTGAATGGGACCTCTTGAGGCAGGGACATCTCTATATCCAATCTGAGCAGGAGGTAGTTACAGAAGAAGAGAACTTCAACCTTTACACCAAGAGATTTGGGGTCCCATTCATTTGATGGGGTACTTGTGCTCAACCCTACAACTTAAGATATTGCATTATGTGTTTATTTTGTGTTATCTCATCACACAATCAATGTAAGTCATTGCAAAATTTTTCCTGTTTTTCATACTTATTGAGATTCTCAGACTTCTTTTGCTCTCTTAAACTCTCTATCTACGCATCCTTCTCTGCTACCAGCCAAAACACGTTTCCCCCAACCCTAAAAATATTCTCATTTTATTTAACTATTCTTCTAGTTATTGTCCTATATCTCTTCTGATTGGAGGCTAAACTTCCTGAGAAAGCAGTCTACAATTTATGTTTCCATTGTATCTCTTTTCACTTGTAACCTGAATTCCAACCTCATTATACAACTGAAACTGCTTTCTCCAAAGTTACCTCAAACATTTCTTAATTGCCAAATCAAATGTCCTTTTCTAAATACTGATCCTCCTTGACCTCTCTGCACATTTGGTGCTGCTGATCATCTTCTGGACACTCTCTTTCCTTTGGGTTTTCTTGACATCTCTTTGGTTCTCCTCCTCTCTGCCCAACAGTCTCCTTTGTTGATTCTTTGTCCATGTCACACTCTTAACTATAGGTATTCTAATGTCTTGTCTTAGGTCCCTTTCTCTTTTTTGCTCTACTTTAATCTCACTTGATGATCTCATCAATTAATTAAATTAGCATCTCTATGTATGTATATATATAGACACATATGTACATATACATACATACAACATATGCATGTTGGGGGGAGCTTACAGCAAGCTTGGAAGTAGGTGCTATTATTAACCCCATTTAAGAGTTGAAAAAACTCAAATATATATAACTTAAATATATAACTGAAGCAAACAGAGATTAAGTGACTGGCCCAGCATCACATAATTAGTAAGTATCTGAGGTGGGATTTGAACTCAGATCTTTCTGCCTACAAGCTCAGTGCCCTGTTAAGTGCACCACTCACTTGTCTTAGTGTGTTCTGAAAACAAAATACACATTCTGATCCCAAAGAAAGGTTAAAAAAAGAAAGTAATAGACTTGAATCCAAGGCAGTAGCATCCATTGGGGAATGAGTCAATAAGTTGTAGTATATGAATGAAATGTAATATAATTGTTCCATAGGAAATGATGAAAAGACATACTCTCAGAGAATTCTGTGAAATATGACCAGACAGAGGAAAGTGAGCAGAACCAGGAGAATAGTTTATACTATAAAAAATGGTAAAGAAAAACTATCCTGAGAGACTTAAACTCTCTTAAGAAGTAACAGGACTTGGCAACAGATTGGATATGGGGAGGGAGGGTGAAAGAGGAAAAGGTGTCAAGGATGGCTTATAAGTTTTGAGCCTGGGTAACTTGGGAGGAAAGATAATGAATTAAACTTTGGACATGTTGAATTTAAGAAATCTATGAGATATT
This sequence comes from Potorous gilbertii, assembly GCA_028658325.1. NCBI lineage: Eukaryota > Metazoa > Chordata > Mammalia > Diprotodontia > Potoroidae > Potorous > Potorous gilbertii. The sequence continues at coordinate 447,745,525 of CM053769.1, forward strand.
TAGTGCAATATATCTAGGCAGTTGGAGATGAAAGACTAGAAGTCAGCAGAGAGGAGACGATTGGATAAGTAGCTATGCATTAAGATGATAATTGAATGCATAGGGACTGATGAGAGGGGTAGCCAGGGGGTGACGTGGATAAAATATTGGGCCTAGAGTCAGGAAGACCTGAGTTCAAATCTAGCCTCAGACATTTACTAGTTGTGTGACCTTGAGCAAGTCAATTAACCCTGTTTATCTTAGTTTCCTCATTTGTAAAATGAGCTGGAAAAGGAAATAGTAAACCACTCCAGTATGTTTACCAAGAAAGCCCCAAATGGGGTCATGAAGAGTAGAAAATGACTGAAAAATGATTGAACAAGAACTGATGAGATCACTAAGAAAATAGGGAGAATAGAAAAAGGTCCAGGATAGAGTCTTTGGGGCACCCACAGTTACTGGTTGTGACCTGGATGAAGATCCAGCCAAGGAGACTGAGGAGGTTGGATAGGTAGGAGGATAACCAGGAAAGAACTGTATTATACAAATTTAGAGAGAAGTGAGTGCTCAGCAGTGATACAGGCTATAGAGAGGTCAAGAAAGATGAGGATTGAGAAAAGGCCATTGGAATTGGCAATCTAGAGATCATTAGTAACTGTGGGGAGAGAAATCTCAGTTGAATGATGCAGTCAGAAGCCATACCGCAGAGAATTAAACTGAGAAAGATGGAAGATGATTGCTAGGGTAGATGGATAGATAAAGTGAGGGTTTTTTGAGGATAGGGAAGGCATAGGTGGGTGTGTAGGCAATGGAGAAACAGTGAACAAACTGAGAAAGATTAAAGATTAGTGAAAAAATGGAAATGATGGAGTAGGGCAATCTGCTGGAAAAGATGGGATGGAATGAGATGGCTTGTGCACGTAGAGGGTCATGACTTCACAAGAAGAGGGTCCACCTCATTATATGAGACAAGGGTGTTATCTCACCATATGGCACCAGACATAATGAAGAAAGTCTTTTGGGTGATGTGAGATGAAATAAGAGAAGAGGCAGCTTTAGGCAAATGACCTCAATTTTTTCAGAGAAACAGGAGACAAGGTTCTGAGTTGCAAGGATGGGGGAGGAGAGCTATGGGAGATTTGAGGCAGGATGAATGAGGTGAGTGGGAGATCAAATCAATTAGGATTGCCTTGCTGCAATGAGGGCCCAGTTGAAATTGTTTAACAAATTTATGGTAGACACTGTCGGCATGATGTGATTTTCTCCAGTTTTGTTCAGAAGCACATGAATAGGAGGAAAGAAAACAGATGGCAGAAGAATTCAAGGGTGGGATTTGTATTTATTATACAAATTTGTTATGTATATAATAATGATGTTCAAAAAAGAGCTTTTGAGACATTTTCTTTTCAATGCACAAAAGGGAACAGAAGGAAGTACAAACAGGTAGGACAGTTTTGAAAGTAACTTGTGAAATTTATTTAAACTATTTTTTAAGCAAATAGAGAATACAGATTGAAGCATATTATTTTTTAATTTTCTTGAGGTTTTTTGTCTATGTTTTCTTTCACATCATGACTATTACGGTTATGTTTTGCATAACCTATATCAACTGCTTGCCTTCTCCACGGATGGGAGGAGGAAGGAAGGGAGGGAAATAGGAAGTCAAAATTTTAAAAATATATGTTAAAAACTGTTTTTCCATGTAACCAGGGAATTTTTTAATGAATAAATAAATGTTTAGAAAATAAAAAAGCAAATGGCAAGGAATAGACTTGTGATTTCATATGTCATACTATTTTTATGTTGTACTATGTACATGGAAATGCTCATTTTGGAGTGTTAGGTTCAGAATAAAATAAAAAGAGTGTGAACTGTGAAGTAAATCAAGGAGTTCATTTGGATTCCTATAAACAGGAGAGCATATAAAACTAAACCATAATCATCTCCTTGACTAAACATGAAGAAGCCTTTGAGGCCAACATCTGCTTGTAAAGGAGAAGCACTGTGTTAAATGAAAGCTGTGAATTTGGGGGCATTGGAGTTACTGAGTCGGGGTGTCACTTTCAGCTTTGCCCCAGGTGTTGGGGCTTTTTGGCTGCAATTGACTATTTCCATTCACCTATTTACAGTAACTCAGGACTTAAGCAGGTCTAAAGCTTAATGTGGATCCTATTTACCCAGGCAACCCTTACTCTTGAGGAGTTCATAACCTTAGTTCCCTTTTTTCTTTTTAAAAAATTAATTATACTTTAACAGTTCATTTTAAAAAAAATGTTTAGTTCCAAATTATCTCCCTTTCTCCAGTGCCCCCCTATCAAGAAGGTAAACGATTTATCAATTTATACATGTGAAATCATGGAAAACATATTTCCATATTAGTCATGTTACAAAAAAAATGCTAGAAAAATAAAATATGTGAAGAAAGAATGCTTCCATCTGCAATCAGATGCCTTCCCCCCAAAATGATATACCTTAAAAAGATAGAAGACACAGTTAGAAGAGAGGTCAAATCCAGTCTACCAGTATGTATTAAGAAACTGCTATGTGCTAGGCACTGGAAACATTGAAAAAGAGAGTATATGAATCTGGGTTATCTCATAGATCCATAGATGTAGTTAGAGAGATCTAGGAGGAAAATGAAGGCAAGGAAAAGCTCAAGTGAGGGAGGGAATTGGTCCTGAGGCTTCTGGGGCTGGGTTCTGCTGCCAAGGCACAACTAGCTGTGGTGATGACATGCTTTTGGTAGGGCTTCCCAGAGCAATTGAACTGCTTTCTACCATGTCACATCTTGCCTGAGTCACCAGAGCTGCTTCCAGCCCTGACAAGTATTGGGGGGATTTCTAGAACTAGCCTTTATCAATCCCTTAGAAGAACTGGAGTTCCCAGTATGGGATGGGTCCCACATATGTGGAATATCACACATGAATACCAATCTCAGATTATTCCCAGTTCATCCTGTGTGCATCTTGTTTGAACATAATGTTTTCTACTATTTTTACCTTTCTCTCTTACAATGCCTGGTACATTGTGGGTGCTTCATAACAGTGATAAGAGTTAACATTTATATAGCACTTAGCCTGTGCCAAACATTTCATAATTATTATTTCATTTGATCCGCACAACAGTCCTGGGAGGTAGGTATTACTGCTATTATCCTTTTTTTTTTTTACAGATGAAGAAACTAAGGCAAACTAAGTGACTTGCCCAGGTCACATGGCCAGTGTCTGAGGCCAGAGTTGAACTCAGTTGTTTCTGACTCTAGGCCTAACACAATCGACTTTTGCCATGTAGCTGCCCAATCAATTAATTAATTAATTAGATTGTTAACTTGCCTTGACATATGTGACCCCTTACAAGTGTGTGCATATATTACATGTAATAGCAATTCAGGGTTTAAAAAATTCACAACTCTAAAGAGAGGTAGAATAATATCTTTGTTATTTTTACAATTTCATGGATGAGGAAGTTGGGCCTCAGATAAGTTAAGTGATATGTACATATACACACAGCAAATTTCTGACTCTAGAGTCAAAGTCAAATCTCCTGACTCCCTATCTAGTATTCTTTCTGCTGTATCTACATGCACAAATATTAATTTCCTCTGAAGGTGGAGGATCTGGGTACTTCCTCTTACACAAGATGATTTTTCTAAAATTAAAGCTGCTTGGATTTAGAGGCATTTGGGACTTACCTAAGACTTTTTGCACTTTTTTTTTCAAAATAAAGACTCCCAGAGAAATGACATTCCATTGTTTCAGAAACTCTGGGTGTTGATTTAGAGGAACAGGTGAAATAAAGAGTTTTTACATAAACATCTAAGGACTAACACTTAAAAGAGGAGGTGACAAGGGGAAGAAAAGAGAGCTTCAGAAAAGAGGAAAGAGCAATCATGTGGTATAGGATTTTAAAATAATAAATAATATTGATTATTGCTCACATTTATATAGCACTTACAATGTACCAGGCATGGTTCTCAGCATTTTACAAGTAATATCCCATTTGATTTTCACAACAACCCTGGAAATTAGGTGCTACTATTTTCCCCATTTTACAATGAGTAAACTGAGGCAAACAGAGGTTAAGTCAAGTCACTTGCTCATGGTCACACAGCTATTCAGTGTCTGAGGAAGGATTTGAACTTGTTTTCCTGCCCAAGTCCAGTATGAATTCACTACACCACCCAACTCATAAAGCTGGGAACCTTATCAAAACGTTTTATACCATAGCATTAAGACACTTAGGCATAATAAGGGAATAAGCTTTAAATACTCCTTACTGCAGCAGATTGGAATGTGTAGATTTACTGTATTAACCAGCAGTAATCTCCCTCTTACAAGCCTGATTGCTGGGTAGCATGAGTTAGTAAATCCTTTTCGGTCAATGGTATGAAATAAGGATTAGTTTTTCATTTATTGCTACTGAGTGGGTCATTAGGATCCTAAAGACGCTAATGAGCCTGAGCCAGCTCTCACAGATACTAGTTAGCCAAGAGAAGAGGGTATCCATAACGGAGGAAATGATCACAACTTAGAAAATGAAGTTTCCCTTTTTCCTTTTTGAATGATTAATGAAGAAGCACTATGACTGAAGACTCTAAATGAGGCATGTTGATGCTTTCCCTTTGAATCTGACTGGCTGCCAGATGACTTGCCTCAGAGGTTGCATGGCTCATTTGGAAACATTTCTGTTGCCTCGCTTTCATGTTTAGCTCTTGATTTCTCCAGACATGACAGAAGTCACATGTGATCAAGTCTATATTTCTGGTGGACAGGGCCTGTCCTAATATTCTCTGACTCACACCCAGGTTGTTTTCAGCTCAGTGGTTCTACTTCCAGACACATCACTTTGTGTTCAGATGTTAACATCTTGCTGAGAAATCGCCTCTTGACTCAATGTTTCTTCTATCCTGGACCTTGCTTGATTTGATATAAGGATGATGCTCTTTTGAGCACTCTAAACAACCATATCTTTTGGAAAGATAATTTGTAAAAAGTTCCTGTTTATGATTTTTTGAAAGTTTTTTTGTTTATTTTTCCCCTTCCCCAGAAAGCATTTGTGGCTCAGGTCCAAAATAGTCAAATTTGATTTAAGTAAAATATGAATATCCAATTTGCCATTTAGACTAAAAATCATTCATGATGATTGACTTAAATTCAAATTTTTGTCAAATTGGTTAAAAAGATGCTTTTAGAAACAATATATCTATTAATGTCTAAGTATAAGGCATATTTTGGGGCAGCTGAGTGGCACAATGCATAGAATAGGGCATATTTTGGGGCAGCTGAGTGGCACAGTGCATAGAATGTTGGGCCTGAAGTCAGTAAGATTCATCTTTGAGAGTTCAAATCCATCCTAAGGCACTTATTAGCTATGCAACCTAGGGTTTAACTTAACCCCATTTGCCTCAGTTTCCTCATCTATAAAATGAGTTGGAGAAGGGAATAACAAACCATTCCAGTATCTTTGCCAAGAAAACACCGAATGGGGTCATAAAGGTTGAACAACAGCAAAAGATAGCAAATTTAAATTGAAAAAAGTTGTATTTTTTCCTACTGGGTATCCAATTTTTCTATGTAAAAATAATAAAATAGAACATTTATTCTTATGCATGATGGTCTAATACACAGATATGGAATATTCTTTAAGTCAATGCCTTTGAATTACTTTAATAGACTACAAAAGAACCTTGCTATTACATGGCTCGGTAGACTAACTTCTACTATACAGTGGGATTCACATGTACATGTTTCTGAAACACAAGAACTACATATTGTTAAAGTCTGATTTGGATAATTATCCAGTCAATAGATGATAGTCCTATCACCCAACATAAACATTAAAAAAAGTTTCACTGTATTGCAATAGTTCCTTCCACTCTCATTTTGTTCTAGGTCAGGAGTGGGGAACCTGAAGCCTTGAGGCTACATGTGGCCTTCTAGGTCCTCAAGTGTGGTCCTTTGACTGAATCCAAACTTCACAGAACAAGTTCCCCACCCCTAGGTATATGAGGCTAATTCCGAAGATGAGAGAGGTGATAAAGCTTTCTTCCCCCTTCTCCAATATTTAGCAGATAATGCTATTTAAAGAAATAATTATGTGGCAAACATTGCTCAGACCACTAAAAGATGAAAGCAAAGTCCAATTCACAATTGAAAGATATGAATTATTATAGAGATGAATTGCAGTTAACATTGGATAGGTAGTGATTATTGGTACTTCCAGACAAAGGGGACACTCCTCTAGATCTGTACTCCAAAGAGATCAAAGAAAGAGGAAAAATAGATGTGGAAAAATATTTACAAGTCTTTTGTGGTAGTAAAGAACTGGAAACCAAGGAGGTGCCCATTAATCAGGGAAATTGTCAGAGATCATTGCAAGAGCATTGGCAGTTGCCTAGTGGATATTTAAAACTAGATACCCTGGAGACATCTTAAATCAACATGTCTAAAACTGAGCTCATTATCTTTTCCCCTGAATCATCTCCTCTTCCAAAGTGACCTATTACATCTGTTGAAGGTACAAGCATCCTTAGAATGTTTTAGGCTCATAAACTTGGCATTGTTTTTGATTCCTTGCTCTCACTCCATATATCTAATCGTTTATGAAATTTTGCCATTTCTACGTTCACAACATCTCTTGCATCTGAATTCTTCTCTCACATAGCTAAAACCTTTGTTTAGGTACTTAATTACCTCTCATCTCAATTTTTGTGATAGTTTACTAAGTAGTCTTTCTACCTAAGTGTCTCATCAAGCCACTCCACACATTGCTTGCAAAGTTATCTTCTTGTAGGGCAGATCTGACCATGTAACTTCCCTATTCAAGTGAATCCAGTGGTTTACTATTATGTCTAGAAGAAAATATTAAATCCTCTAGCTTTTAAAGCCATATATAATTTGGACCCAACTTACTTTTCCAGTCTCATTAGACATTATTCTCTCTCCTGCATTCTACAATCCAGCCAAACTACCCCCTCTCCATATTTTGCATCTTGACACTTCACCTCTTGTCTCCATGATTTTGCATTGACTATCCCCCATGCCTGGAATAAACCCTCCTTACCTCCACCTCACATATTACTTTCTTTGAGATGCAGCTCAGGCACCATATTTTGCATGAAGCTTTTCTCTAACCTCTCAATTGCTTATGCCCTCCCTTTCACAAAACTTTATATTTAACTATTTTATGTATATGTATATATATGTATTAGTACACATACATATACATATATGTATTATTAGCTTTATATTTATGATTCTAGGGCAGTTAGGTGGCATGCTGGATAAAGTGGTGGTTGAGGAGTCAAAAAGACTCATTTTTCTGAGTTTAAATTTGACCTCACACACTTACTAGCTGTGTGACTCTGGGCAAGTCACAAGCCTGTTTGCCTTGGTTTCTTCATTTGTAAAATGATCTGGAGAAGGAAATGGAAAACCACTCCAGTATCTTTATCAAGAAAACCCCAAACTTGGTCACAAAGAGCTGGTGATGACTGAAAAATGACTAAACAACAAATTTATGCTGTATATAATTTCATATATACTTCTTGTCTCATTGAAATATAAGCGTATTGTGAATAGGGATTGTTACATCCCTTGTATTTGTATTCCTGGTGCTTACCAAAGTAAGCCTAAATTACATAAGTTATGCCTAAAATACATAAGGTGTTAATAAATATTTGTTGATTGATGTGAATCTAATAGAATCCTATTGTTCTGTAAGAAATTTGTGAAAGGGATGGTTTTAGAAAAATGTGGGAAAATTTGTGTAAAATGATGCATTCAAGTGAAAAGAACCAGGAAAACAATTTATACAATAACAATATTGTAAAGACAAACAACTTTGAAAGACTTAAGAACTGTGATCAATGCAATGACTAACTATGATTTCAAAGGACTGATTGTGAAGAATTCTACCCACCTACTGACAGAAAGGTAACGCTCTTAAGATTCACAGGGGATACATACACTTTTGGAAATGGCTAACATGGGAATTTGTTCTGCTTGATTATGCATATTCATTTAAAAAGGGGGAGTGTTTTTATTTTTTTTTTATCAGTTGAAGAGAGGAGACATGGGAGTGAAAGGAAATACTTGTTAATTTAAAAACAATTTTAATCAAAAGAAAATAATTAACTTAAAGGAGATATATAGTCAGTGATACTGGGAGGTAACAGTTATCTCAGCTTGTATATTAATAAATATCTTGAGAATGATCTTGAAGCTACTACTGAATGAGGGGTGCAAAAAATTTTGCAGAAGTAAGAAGAAAAGAGAAAAACTGTTGCCCTATTGACAAACACATTCATGGGGCTATGAGGATCTATTCTTCAAAGAAAATTAAAAACTCCTTACGTGTAAGCAAGAAGCATTACAAGAACCAGTACTTAATACAAAACATTTCTTTGTAGAAGTCTATCAAAACAAGAATTGTACTTGCAGCTTCAAAAATAGTAAAAGCAGTAATAATACCATTTTACCCATCATTTTTTGCCTCACTGTTACACGTAGAAATCCATACATAAGCAACTGCTCGAACAGTTAGGAAGCTCACAGTGGTCAAAATAAGCTAATGAGAAAAGGGGCCAGCTAAGTGGTGCAGTGGTTAGAGTGCAGAGCCTGGAATCATCTTCCTGAGTTCAAATCTGGCCTCAAACACTTACTAGCTGTGTGACTCTGGGAAAGTCACTTAACCCCATTGCCTCAGTTTCCTCATCTGTAAAGTGAGAAAGAAATGGCAAAGTGGTCCAATTTCTTTGCCAATGGGGTCATGAAGAGGTGGACATGACTGAACAATAATCCTCAAAGAGTTTAAAATCTAAGAAAAGAGACAACACATAAACAACTATGTACAAACAAAACAAATACAAGATAAATTGGAGACAATCTCAGATGGAAGAGAGACGGAAGACACTAGTATAATTTCAATAAAAACAATATTTTCCACTTCTTTCCAAGCTATAGCAATGCTTTTCCAACTGAACAATTTAGAACCTGGTTGTGAAGTAAACAGGCATATTTCAACAGAGTAGGTCATGTTTAATATTTAAGATTGCATGTATATCTATGTAAGAGCTGATCATGCCACTTCCTTGATATGAAATCTTTAGTAGTTCTCTATTGCTTAGCAGTTGAAGTTCAAACTATTTGTGTGGCATTGAAGACTGTACCCAAAGTGACACTATACTACTCTCTGCTATGTACTAGATGTTCCAACAAAACTTGAGTAGATAATGTACCTTGAACATATCCTCTGATTCTCACCTCTATACCTTTGCTTCAGCTGTTTCTGTGACTGAAATATGCTTTCTTTCCAGTTTTGCCTGCTAAATTAATGCAGTCCTGTGAAGCTCCATTCAAATGCCACTTCATACATTACACCTTCCCTGATTTCCTTGGTTGGTAGCAAATTTTTCCCACTTGAAGTTAACATAGCAATTTGCAATTTTTAATGTGCTTATTATGTCTAATGGTGCCTTATTTCCCTACTAGAATCTTCTCATGAAGATTATATCCCATAAGAGCAAGAATCACATTATATGCCTCTGCTGGTATTTTGAGTTTTGTTTCCATAAATATAGGAATTGGTCTTCTGTGTTTAAGAAGAAAGGAATTGGCACTATTTCTAGTTAAGACAATTAAAATAGTATCCAACTTATGCAAAATAGTAAATTCCTTCTCCTTCTTTCTCATTTCTTCCCTGATGTATTCCTCTTTCCCTCCCTTTTCTTCTCAGGCTTAGAACTAATAAAACCACACGCAAGGCCTCTCATTGCATAATTAAGATAATTATATGAAAGGTTGTGGAAAAGACCAATGCACCTTCACAAACCCCACCAAAAAGACCAATGATAAAGACAATAAACAAGAAACATAAATAAGTTCTCCAATCCAGAATTTCATTCTGGAGGCAATTGAGGCTAAATGCCGGTAAATAAAGGAATGAGAGGAAGGATGGAGAGGAACCAAGTCAAAGAAGTCAGCATAAGATCCAGTAATCAGTAAGAGCTGAACAAGTTGTTGTACATGATTGTGATTGGATACTATTGTGCTATAAGAAAAGATGAGCTTGATGATCTTTGGAAAACATGGATAGAGTGGCATGAAATAATGAAGAATGAATTGAACAGCACTAAGAGAATGTCGTATACAGTAATAGAAATATTGTTTTGAGAAAACTTTGAGTAAGTCATTTTGACTACTACAAACACTCAAATTAACTACACAGGATAGGATGTTACCTACATCCAGAGAAAGAAATGATAAATAGAAGTATGTATAGAATGATTTTACATGTACATTAGACATGTATTTGTGTTTAATGGTAACCACATCTAAGGCAGGGGGAAGGGAAGGAGAAAAAGAACTTTACATGATAACTATTATATATTTAATAGAAATAGCAAGTTGTACACAATAAATTTGCAGTTTCATGTGCAATCATATTTTTTTATTATATTATGTTTTGGAAATGCTTGTTTTATTTAATAAATTTTTTAAAAAATGATCCAGTAATCAGGGACTCAAAGCCAGATCACAACTCTGGCTTGTCTGAAAGGAGTAGAATATAGGACTGATCCCCATGGATCATAGATGATACTCCTTGGAGCACTGGAAAAGACAAAAGGTGATAGGATCAACTCAGCACCTTGACATTAATGCTAGAGGCTATTCAAGAAGCTCAAACCAAGCTATCTCTACAACATCCGAATGGAATGTGTCAAAAACTTGGGACTGAGACAAATGGTAGGACCTATCCACACCATCTAGATAAACAGAAGCACTTAGATTACAGAGGGCAGGGCCAAACAAGGCCAAACAAACTCTGCTAAGAGTTCCAGAGGGGACTGTCATGAACACAAAATCCCAATCTAATAGCTAATGCTGAAAACATGGGTAAACAGAAGAAAATGCCAAGCCTCAAAATGCAATATTATAGGTTAAGAGATACCTAAGAGGTAATCCTAGAAGAATAGAATAATTCAACAATACTTCTAGTAGATAGTCATAGAAAACTTTGTCTTGCCCCCAATGACTGTAAAAAAAGTCTAGAAGAAATGAAATAAGAGATTTTAAAAAATGTAATCAGAAATAGAATTAGATGCTGATAGGAAAAATGAAATGGAGAATAAAAAACAGACTAATGATGAAAAACCTTGCCAAAGCAGCAAAATAGCTGGAAAATTAGAATAAGTTGAGAAAGCCTAGTGATTCCATGAGAGAACACTTTTTAAAAAACCTAAAAACAAAGAATTTCAAAAATGTAAAATACTTATTATTTAAAACAACTGACGTGGAACACGTCAAAGAGAGACGCTTTAGTAATCACTAGATGCTATCAAAGTTATGACCAGACAAAAAGCCTTGGGTAGCTATTTCAGTAAGATATAAGAGAAACATATCTGTATCCCAGACATCCAGAATAAATATTCAATGGGCTCAGGCCATGGAAGAACTCAAAAAGGATTTTGAAAATCAAGTGAGAGAGGTGGAGGAAAAGCTGGGAAAATAAATGAGAGAGATGCAAGAAAGGCATGAAAAGCAGGGCAACACCTTGCTAAAGGAGACCCAAAAAATGCTGAAGAAAATAACACCTTGAAAAATAGTCTAACTTAATTGGCAAAAGAGGTTCAAAAAGCCAATGAGGAGAAAAATGCTCTCAAAAGCAGAATTAGCCAAGTGGAAAAAGAGGTGCAAAAGCTCACTGAAGAAAATAGTTCTCTCAAAATTAGAATGGAACAGATGGAGGTTAATGACTTTATGAGAAACCAAGAAATCACAAAACAAAACCAAAAAAATGAAAAAATGGAAGAAAATGTGAAATATCTGATTGGAAAAACAACTGACCTGGAAAATAGATCCAGGAGAGACAATTTAAAAATTCTGGGACTACCTGAAAGCCATGATCAAAAAAAGAGCCTAGACATCATCTTTCATGAAATTATCAA
>CM053769.1:447757950-447849387 GCA_028658325.1 Potorous gilbertii
AATACAGGAAAGTGGGGGAGAAGGGGATAAGCAGGGTGGGGGGGATGATGGAAGGGAGGGCAATGGGAGGAGGGAGCAATTAGAAGTCAACACTCTTGGGGAGGGACAGGATCAAATGAGAGAACAGAAGAAATGAGGGGCAGGATAGGATGGAGGGAAATCTAGTTAGTCTTACACCACATGACTACTATGGAAGTCATTAGCAACACTACACAGATATGGCCTATATTGAGCTGCTTGCCTTCCCAAAGGGAATGAATGGGGAGGGAGGGATGGGGAGAAGTCGGAACTTAAAGTTTTAGGAACAACTGTTGAGTATTGTTCTTGAAACTAGGAAATAGAAATACAGATATGGGGTACAGAAAGTTATCTTGCCCTACAGGACAAAAGAGAAGATGGGTGGAGGGATGTTAGGTGAGAAAGCAGATTGGTGATAGGGGTAATTAGAATGCTCGGCGTTTTGGGGTAGGAGTAGATGAGAAAAGGGGAGAAAATTTGGAACCCAAAATTTTGTGGAAATGAATGTTGAAAAGTTAAATAAATAAATTAATTTAAAAAAAATATTGATAGCAGTTCTTTTCATTATAGTGAAGAACTAGAAATTAATGGGAGGTGGGATACCATTCAACTGGGAAATGGCTAGACAAATGGTGGTATATGAATTTAATGTAACATTATAGTGCCTTAAGAAATTACTACAGAGATGATTTCAGGTAAAATTGACAAGATTTAAGAACTAATGGATACTGAAGTGAAGGAAACAAAGGGAATGCTTTTATAATCAAAATAACATTATAAATGGAGGAAAAAACTTTAAAAAACTAAAGCATTGCCTCCAATGTAATGAGCAGTCACAATTCTAGAAGACCAATGATGAAGTATGTTCCTTACCTCCTAATAGAAGTGATGGACTCAAGGTGCATAATGAGAGATATATTTTTTACATGAATGTTGGAACTTGTTTTGCTTGAATAATATTTATTTATATTATTTTTGTTTGTTTTAAATTTTAAATTATTTTATTTGTTTTCAGTTTTTTACAATCACTTCCATATATCTTAGATTTTAACCTTTCCCTCTGCCTACTTCTCCCTTCCCTCCTCACTCCCTCCCTGAGATGGCATGTGATCTTGTATAGGTTCTACACATACATTTTCACCTTAGTCATGTTGCATAGAAGAATTAAAATGAATGGGAGAAACCATAAAACAAAATAATGCAAGAGAAAATGGTTGGCTTCATTCTGCAATCCAGTTCCACAGTTCTTTTTCTGGATGTGGAAGGTGTTTTGCCTCAAGTTCATTGGAAGTTTTTTAGGTCCTTTCATTGCTGTGAAGGACTAAGTCTGCCAAAAAATTCCTCACACACTGTGGTTGTTGCTGTGTACAAAATTTTCCTGGTTCTGCTCCTTTCACTCAGCATCAATTTATATAAGTCCTTCCAGGACTCTCTGAAGTCTTCCTATTCATCATTTCTCATAGCAAAATAGTATTCCATTACATTCATGTACCACAACTTGTTCAGCCATTCTCCAATTGATTGGCATCCCCTTGATTTCTAGTTTTTGGCCACCAGAAAGAGAGCTGCTATAAATATTTTTATACATTTGGGACCCTTTTCCAATGTTATGATCTCTTGGGGATACAGTCCTAGAAGCACTATTGCTGGGTATGCACATTTTTTAGTCCTTTGGGCATAGTTCTAAATTGCTCTCCAGAATAGTTGGATCAGCTCACAGATCCATCAACAATGAATTAGTGTTCTAACTCTCCCACATCTTCTCCAACATTTATCATCTTTCTGTTTTGTCATGTTAGCCAATCTCGTAGGTGTAATGTGGTACCTCAGTGTTGTTTTGATTTGCATCTCTCTAATCAAAAGTGATTTAGAGCATTTTTTCATGTGGCTATAGATATCTTTAATTTCTTCCTCTGAAAACTGCCTGTTCATATTCTTTGACCATTTATCAATTGGGGAATGACTTGTATTCTTATGCATTTGACTAAGTTCTCTATATATTTTAGAAATGAGACCTTTATCATAGACACTAGTTGCAAAGTTCTTCCCCAGGTTTCTGCTTCTCTCCTAATCTTGGATTTATTTGTGCAAAAACTTTTCAATTTAATGTAATCAAAATTATCCATTTTGCACTTCATAAGGTTCTCTATCTCTTGTTTGTCAAAAATTTCTCCGTTCTCCCTAAATCTGACAAATACACTATTCCTTACTCCCCTAATTTGTTTATAGTATCAGTATTTATACCTAGATCATGTATCCATTTGGACTTTATTCTTGTGTATGGTGTCAGGCATTGGTCTATCCCCAGTTTTCACCACACTGCTAACCAGTTTTCCCAGCAATCTTTGTCAAAAAGTGAGTTCTTATCCAAGAAGATGGAGTCTTTGGGTTTATCAAACAGTAGATTGCTATATTCATACTGTGTCTTGAGTACCTACCCTATTCCACTGGTTTACCACTCTATTTCTTAGCCAGTACCAAGTGGTTTTAATGATTTCAGCTTTATAATACAATTTGAGATGTGGAAGGGCTAGGCCATCTTTCCTAGCATTTCTTTTCATTAGTTTCCTTGATATTCTGGACATTTTGTTCTTCCAGATGAATCTTGATATTATTTTTTCTAGCCCTAGAAAATAATTATCTTGTAGTTTGATTGGTATGGCACTGAATAAGTAAATTAATTTAGGTAGAATTGTCATTTTTATTATATTGCCTTGGCCTATTCATGAGCAACTGATGTTTTTCCACTTACTTAGATCTGACTTTATTTGTGTGAAAAAGTGTTTTGTAATTGTGTTCATATAGTCCCTAGGTTTATTTTGGCAGATAGACTCCCAGATATTTTATAGTGTCTACTGTAGCTTTAAATGAAATTTCTCTTTCTATCTCTTGCTGTTGGGTTTGGTTAGTAATATATAGAAGTGGAGATGATTTATCTGGGTTGATTTTGTAACCTGCAACTTTGCCAAAGTTGTTTATTTCAAGTAATTTTTTACTTGATTCTCTGAGATTCTCTAAGTATATCATCATATCATCTGGAGACAGTGATAACTTAGTTTTTTCTCTGCCTATTCTAATTCCTTCCATTTCTTTTACTTCTCTTACTGCTAACACTAACATTTCTAGTATCATATCGAATAATAGTGCTTATTTCACCCCTGATCTTATTGGAAATGCATCTACCTTATCCCCATTGCATTTAATGCTTGCTCATTGTTTTAGGTAGATACTGTAACTTCATATTTGAATTGTTTCTTTCTGGTTGTCTGCAGTATTTTCTCCTTCACTTGATAGTTCTGGAATTTGGCAACAGTATTCCTTGGTGTTTTTACTTTGTGATCCCTTTCAGGAGGTGGATGGTGGATTTTTTCAATGGCTATTTTGGCCTCTGGATCTAAGACTTCTGGGCAGTTGAAAACTTGATGCTTTCTTGAAAGATATTGTCCAGGCTCTTTCTTTCATCATGATTTTCTGGTAGACCAACAATTCTTAGATTTTTCTCTCCTGGATCTATTTTCCAGGTCAGTTGTTTTTCCAATTAGATATGTTCCATTTTCTCCTGTCTTTTCATTATTTAGATTCTGTTTGAGTGATTCTTGAAGTCTCATATAGTCATTAGCTTCTACTTGCCCAATTCTAATTTTTATCATATTGTTTTCTTCAGTTAACTTTTGCATCTCCTTTTCCATCTGTCCAATTGTTCCTTTTAAAGAGCTATTTTCTCCAGTTAATTTTTGTACTTCCTTTTCCATTAGTCCAATTTTTATTTTAAATTGTTCGATGATTTTTAAAAAATATTTTTAAAATCATTGCCCAGTTTTTCTTCTACTTCCCTAATTTGACTTTTAAAATCCTTCTTGAGCTCTTCCAAGAACATTCTTTGGGCTTGAGACCAGTTCATATTCCCTTCTGAAGTTTCAGATGGGAGTGCAGTCTCAGTGCTCCCCTCTTTTCTATTTGTGTTTTGGTCCTTGTTTCCATAGAAAGATTCTATGGTCTCATCTTTTCTGGTTTGCTTCTTGCTCATGATTATCATTCTTTTCCTGGCTTTTAAAGTGGATCTCTGCATCTGGGGCACAGGGGACTCTGTCACATCATTTTTATGTTTAGAACTTGAGGCTTTGTGTATTGTGGCCTCTGGTTCTTTTCGCTAGAGGCTAGAATGCTGTAGCTTGCGTAATGTTGGGCTGGCTGATGTGCCAAAGCAGAGGTCAGGTGAAGTCTTTCTGAGTTTCCCTGGAGTTACCCTGGAGCTAGCTGCATTAAGTGTTGGGGACGGATGGTCTGGCCATAGGAGGTCTATTCCCCTGAGCACAAGCAGGTTAGTGTGTGTACTAGTGTCTTCCCTATTCTCCTGGTTGTGTAAAGGCATGCCCGGGGTCCTGGTTTTGATGATACTCCCCTGGGGATCAGGATCTCCTCCTGGTTCTCTGAGGTGGAGCTGTCTGAGACAGCTCTGGTCTGCACTGGTCCCCTTCAGCACAGCAAGAGGGACTCCTCTTTGTGGTTTTCCTAGCCTCACAGTCTAAGAGACGTTGTACCCCCTTGACTGATCTCATTGTTCCTGGATTTTTCCTGGCGAAATTTTTTTGGATTTTTCAAGGTCAAGGGAGGGGTAGAGCATTTACTGATCACTCTGTCATCTTGGCTCCTAGAAGTTCAAGTGTTGAGTAATATTTATTAGAAATATTTTCTTTTTTTTTCAAAAAAATTTTTGAAGAGTTGTTATGGAAAATTATACTATTGGTGTTTTCAAAGGAAAAAAAATTAAGAAAAGAAAAGATCATTAAAACATTTTTAATTGTGCAAAAGAAAACAGAAGAAAGTCAAGTAGGAAACAGAAACAAGCCTGACAGACTTTGAATATTACATGTTGAATTCATTGTGTATACTTAGAGAGAAAAGGAAGCTATACATAATAGAGATATACGGTTTCATGTGCAATGTTCTTTTTCTGTTCTAATTTGTATGCAAAATGTTTATTTTATGGAATACTATTGTTCCATAAGAAATGATGAGCAGACAGATTTCAGAAAAACCTGGAAAGTCTTGCATGAATTGATGCTGAGTGAAGTCAGCAGAACCTGGAGAACATTGTATACCATAACAGCAACATTTGTGACGACCAACTTTGATCGACTTACCTCTTCTCAGGAAACAATGATCTGAGACAATTTTGAAAGACTCATGATGAAAAATACTGTCCACATCCAGAGAAAGAATTATGGAGTCTGAATGCAGATCAAAGCCCATTTTCTCTTTTTTTTTCTTTATCATATTTTTTTCCCTTTTGTTCTGATCCTTCTTTTGACTAATGTGACTATGTGAACCATGACTAATGTGAAATATATTTAATAGAATTATAGGAAGGAGAAAATTTAGAACTCAAAATCTTTTAAAAGTGAATGTTGAAAGCTTACAACAAATAAATAAATTTTAAATATTTATTTTATTTGGCATTTGTTAATCTTGGATTTTTTTTTTAAAAAAAGGATTGACATTTAAATGGACCTTAATTAATTCTTTAGAATTAGAGAAATCATAGAAGCAACAGACAATTTTACCAAAGAAAATTACATAAATGAGATAGCATTCTAAAACTTTTTCTAAAGTAGTCATAGCAGAATTTAGGGGAAATTATCATATCTATACTTCTATCAACAAAAGAAGAATATACCAATAAATTGGACATGTGACTAAAAACTAGAAAATCAATAAACAAAAAACAAACAAAAACTTGGTTCAAACACAAAAATACAGATTCTGAAGAAGAGAGAAACAAAAGTGAAGATATCCTTCCCCCCAATTGAACTGATAAATAAAACTAGGGTTCTATGAATAAATGGACCTTTCCTTAATATAGTAAATGGTACCTATCTAAGGCCATGAATATGAAATGGACAAATCCTATGGAATTTTCCAACAATATCAGTGGTAAACAAAGAATCATGGACCATCATTTCTAACTATCATAAATATTAATAAGACAAAAATAGAAATTGAAGAAATAAGCTAGACAAAGAGGAACAAAATTATCACTTTTGCAGATGACATGATGGTTTACTTAGTCATAGAGAGTTCTAGAGGATCAACAAAAATTAATTTCAAAAGTCTTTAATAAGGTAGCAGGATATAAAACAAACCAACAAAAGGCTACATGCTATGAATAACACCGTACTGGAAGAAATAGATGAAGAAATTCTTATTCAAACTATTATAGAATGTATTCAATATCTGGGGCTTCACATAACACAGCATACACAGAGGAATTATATGAATGTAACTACAAAGCATATTTTTATAGATATAAAGCCAAACTTTATAATTGGAGAGATACTAATTGTTCATGGTTGGGTGATACCAAATAATACAAATACCAATGCTACTTAAATTAATTTACAAATCCAGTTCCATATAATCAAATTTTCAAGTGATTACTTTAAAGAACGAGAAAAAAAACCAAGTCCAGCAGACTTAAAATGAAATGTCTTTTCCACTCCATTCAGAGAGGTTATGGAGCAGAGTCACAAAATGAAATGTACCTTCAAATGTGAACAATGCCATATAAATAGTATTTATTTTCATGAACATACTTGTTTGTTATAAGAGTGGGCTTTGTTGAGGAAGTGGAACTGGGAAGCAGTGGAGTAATTATGATAGTTATACAAAAAAACGAAAGATGGAAGGAAAGAAGGAAGCATTGATGGATTAAGAAATTAACAGAAGAGACCAGGAAAATATTCAGAAGAGGACAAAGACAGGCAGGACAGCACTGAAACTATCACATCAAATTGAAAATGTACAAAAATGTTTTTGAAAAATTTTCCCAGCAATATCTTGCAAATCCATATTAATGTTATTTTAAATAATGATGTATATTTTGCTTCACATGAAATCCTCTTCCCCTCTTCTTTTAGTATAGGGAAATGTTCACGTTTCGTGTTGATGTTTGTTAAGTTCATAAAAAAATAAGGAAAACTTCAAAAATTTAAATTGTAGTATTACTTTGGTACTAGGGCTTGGATGTGAATCCTTGGATGTGAATTTTTATATACTTTGGATTTTACATTTGCTTAATAGATATTGGTACTTACAGAGGAAATAGACTATCTCTAAAAGAGAGACAGAAATGAATACAGGATTTTGAGACCAATCATGAGATTATAGACTGAGTAACCTGAATTTGTTAATGAATATAATGTTGTGTGAGTTTTAGTTTCTAAAGGAGAGCTAATAATCAACAAAATTCAAATGCTGTCAGAGAGATGGTATGAGGCATACCAGTTATTCTTAGAAGAAAGTCCCCAAGACTGAACATGTTTCATTTGCCAGGAGGAGAGGAATATCGGAACACCATTTGATACATGGGTTACATGCATATTTTTCTTAATGTTCTCAAGCCATGTTAAAGGTGGCAGTGCCTGAACCAAAATTGTTAAAGACTAAGCATTGTGGTTGGGCCATTTACAAATATTGGCACAATGGAAAGAAATGATTTGTATTTCTGCTTTGTGTCTTTTGTTACTTGTATTGTCAATTACACTGATCATTTTGACAAGGCAATGCTGATGGCTTAGCAATTTTTTTTCAGGGCTTCAAACATAGTTACTTTTTTTGGCCATCAACATATGAGAAGTGACAGCTGATGATCATTGCTTTTACCATATCATTGTAAGTTAAAAAATGAAATTGGATGCTAAATATTTATTTATTTTATATAATATACTTATTAAAATGCAATAAAATGAAAGCTAGCAATAGTGTTACCTTCCCTCCAAAAAGAAAGACAGAAAAAAAGAAAGAAAGGAAGGAAGGAAGAAAGGGTCCTTAAAATATTTTGAAAAATGCATAGAAGAAAATAGAAGGAATATCAGAAGGAAACATAAATAGCAAAATCGCTTTAAAACATTTTTCAACATATTACATATTTTAAAAAGCAAGGTGTATGTAATAGACTCACAGTTTTATATGTAATCCTCTTTTTTCCATTCTGCTTTGTAGAATCGAAAATGTTTTTTCCATATCTGTTGAGTTCGGAAAAGTTAATGCTAAATAAAGGGTGAATATTGTCAAAAAGGAGTGAAAGTCAGATAAGGAAACCAAAAAGGACCACTCTCTTAGATTAGAGACATGGAGATAGCATCATATGAAAGTGAGGAAGTTTAACAATATCCTTCTCCAGATTTTATCCAGGGGTGGGGAACCTACAGCCTCGAGGTCACATATGGCCTCACGTTTAACCCTTTCATCGAATTCAAATTTCACAGAATAAATTCCATTAATAAAAGGATTTGTTTTGTAAAATGTGGACTCAATCAAAAGACCACACCCAACGACCTAGAAGAACACATATGGCCTCAAGGCTGCAGGTTCCCCGATACCAAAGAAAGACATCAAAGTAAGAGGACAGTTCCTGTCTAATATTACACTGGGGTAATAGAAACTTCAGATAAGAAATGAGTGTGTGTGTGAGTGGACACAGAGAGAGATGATGTGACAGATTGAAGTATCATTTATCTTGCTATTTTGTATAAAAGGAAAGAAAAGTTTCTGAGCACTCTACTAAGTTCCCTGAACATGCTTTACTTCTCCATGGAATCATTAGAATGTGCCAGCTTTGTTCATTGCTAGTAGTCATGGACTATATGTATACAAATATATAATTGAATATGTGTATATGACAGAATGATAAATCCTTTAAAAATTGATGGACCATAGATTTAGAACTAAACCTTAGAGACCAGCTAATCCAACTCAAATAGAACTGAGGAATAAAAAGGTTAAGGGACTTAACCTAAGTTTACACAGGGAGTAAGTGCAAGGGGTGGGATTTGAACCCAGATTCTCTGAATTCATATCCATTGCTCTTTCCATGCTTCTTCTCAACATCTTTTATCATCAGAATTCTATAAGAATTACTTTGTTCTAAATACCTAAACTGTCCTTTTCTTCAACCGACAATTAGACCATTGATATTTTGACAGAATTATAAGAAACATTTTTCTTATTTTACATCTCAAAAGATGTGGGGAAAATTTAGGATTGAAGATGTGAGGATTAGAACGTATATAAAATACAGATTATCTCTACTTAAAATGGTGTCTGATGCCATGTCCCACTCAGATCTATCAGGGCTTAAAGAAAAACACAGATTCTGCGCAAGTTCAATTAGAATTCCTGGAAGAGATGGATAAAGAATTTTTTTTAAAAAATTGAATGTAATTTCAACAACCAAATGAAAGCTACAGGAAAAAAATGTGAGAGCTATGGAAGAAAGAACAGGAAAGAGAATTAATGGTTTGGCATAAAAATTGTAAAACCTTATCTAGGCAACACACAATTAGAATGGACCAAATAGAAGCTTATGATTCCACCAGACAAAAAGAAATATTAAAAATGAAGTAAAAAGACTGAAAAATAATAGAAAATGAAGGATACCTCATATTAAAAATAAATGATCTGGAAAGAGATTAAGAAGAGATAATTTAAGAATCATTGGATTACATGAAAGCCTTGACCAAAAGAGCCTCAAAACCATGTTTCAAGAAATCCAAGCTATCACTAATCATATAAAAATGCTCTGAATGACTAATAAGTAGAGGAATGCAAATTAAAAGAATACTGAGATACCATTTCATTTTAATCAAACTGGCAAAGTTGACAACAAATGAAAATAATAAATACTGGGGGGCTGTGAGAGAGCAGGTACATTAATGCATTTTTGGTAGAACTGTGAACTGGTCTAGCTATTCTAGAAAGCAATTTGGAGTTATACCTGAAAACACTATTGCACATTCTTTGACCTAGTAATGCTATTACTAGGTCTATACCACAAAGAAATCAAAGAAAGAGGAAGAGGACCCATAATTACAAAAAAAAAATTATAATAGCTCTTTTTGTGGTGGCGAGCAATTGGAAACTGAAGGAATTTGTATCCATTGGGGAGTGACTGGAAAAATTATGGTTCATAAATGTGATGGAGTACTATTGTGCTATAAGGAATTATGAATGTGGTAATTTCAGGGAAACCTGGGAAGACTTTCATAAAGAGATGCAGAATAAAGTGAAAAAAAGCAAGATTATGATTTATATAATAGTATCACCATCATTCATGATGGAACATGCTACCTACCCACAAACAGAGAGGTGACAGAGTCAGAGCACACACTGAGACATTTTTCTTTTGACATCAACAATGTGGAAACATCTAGAACATCTATAGGGGAAACGTCAAACACAAGGAGACTTCTTGAAGAATAGGTCAGATCCAACAAGATTACTAAACTAACAAATAAGGAGAATGTTGTGGTTTATCTATATTTTGGCAATGTTTTAAAAAATTAATTAATTAGTTTTTCATTTTCAACATTCACTTCCACAAGTTTTGGAGTTCCAAATTTTCTTCCCATCTCTCTCTTTTACCCACCCAAGACATTGTGCATTCTGATTACCCCTTCCCCAATGTGTCCTTCCTTCTATCACACCCTTCCCTTCTCCTATCGCCATCCCTTCTATTTGCTTATAGGGCAAGAAAAATTTCTACACCCCATTGCCAGTATATCTTATTTCCCAGTTGCAAGCAAAAAGAATTAAAATTCATTTTTAAAACTTTTAGTTCCAATTTCTCTTCATTCCTCCCTCCCCACTCATCCTCATTGAGAAGGCAAGTAATTCATGTGTAGTTATGCAAATCACTTTCATAACAGTCATGTTGTGAAAGACTAAATATATTTTCCTCCATCCTTTCCTACCCCCTCTTTATTGTATTCTCTTTTCACCCTATCCCTCTTGAAAAATGTTGACTTCTAATTATCCCTCCTCCTATTTGCCCTCCCATCATTTCTCCCAATCACCTGTTTATTCCCTTCCCCCTCCTTTCCTGTAGTGTAAGATAGATTTTCATACCAAATTGAGTGTGCATGTTATTCCCTCATAAGCCAAATCCAATAAGAGTAAGGTTCACTCTTTTCTTCTCACCTCCCCACTTTTCCCCTCCATTGAAAAAGCTTTTTCTTGCCTCTTTGATGTGATATTTAAGTTACACCATTCTATTTCCCCCTTTTCCTTCTCCCAATATATTCCTCTCTTACCCCATAATTTTATGTTTTTAGATATCATCCCTTCACATTCAACTCAGTGCCCTTTGTTTATATGTATATAATCCCCCCAACTACCCTAATACTAAGAAAAGTCTCAAGAGTTACAAATATTATCTTTTCATGTAGGGATTTCTCTTTCCAATTTACCTTTCCACACTTCTCTTGGTTCTTGTGTTTGAAAGTCAAATTTTCCATTCAGTTCTGATCTTTTCATCAAGAATGCTTCATCAGTGGGCCAGTTGACTACTGGAAGACCCAGCCAGCCACGAGCAGCAGGAGGCTCTCAGATACTCAAGCAGTCATGTATGGGTCAATCCTGAAGAGCACCTCCCCATTTAAGTCAACAGTGCAGGAGCCAGGCCTTCATGTGTGGAGGGTGGAAAAGTTGAAGCCTGTGCTTCTGCCCCCCGAGAGCCATGGAATCTTCTTCTCCAGAGACTCCTACCTTGTCCTGCACAATAGCCCTGAAGAGCCATCCCACCTTCACCTCCAGATTGGTCAGCAGTCTTCCAGAGATGAGCAAAGAACCTGCACAGTGTTATCTGTGCACTTTAACTCCTTGCTTGGGGAGAGGGCGGTGCAGCACCAGGAGGTCCAGGGCAACGAGTCAGACCACTTCATGAGCTATCTCTCGAGGCCTCCAGTATAGGGAAGGAGATGTGGAGTCAGCATTTCACCGGGTCTCATCTGAAGTTCCCTCAGATCCCATCCAGAGACTGTAGCAGGTCAAAGGGAAAAAGAATATTTGAGTCACGGAGCAGGTCCTGAGCTGGGAGAGCTTCAACACCAGAGACTTCTTCAATCTGGACTTGGGCCTTACCATCTTTGTCTGGTGTGGGAGCAAATCCAATATTCTGGAGCTAAACAAAGCCCAGGACCTGGCTCTGGCCATCAAGGACAGTGAATGGCTAGGAAAAGCCCAAATGAAGATTGTCACCAATGGTGAGGAGCCATCAGAGATGATCCAGGTCTTGGAGTTCAAAGCCGACCCTGAAGCAACCCAGCAACTCAGGGCTGATCAAACTAATGCCCATGCTGCTGCCTTATATAAGGTTTCTGATGCCACTGGCCAGATGCACTTGTCAAAGATGGTGGACTCTAGCCTGTTTGCTGTTTAGTTGTTGATTGACGACTGCTTTTGTTGGACAATGGCCTCTGCAGCAAGATCTATGTCTGGAAGGGGAGAAAAAGCTAATGAGAAAGAAAGACAAGCTGCCCTAAATGTGGCAGAAGACTTCATTGCCCAGATGTGGTATGCCCCCAATACCCAGGTAAAGATTCTGCCCCAGAGTCAGGAGAGTGCCATCTTTAAGCAATTTTTCAAGAATTGAAAATGAGCATTTTTTGCCCTCCCCCCTACTCCCTTGTTTCCCTAACCCTTTAACCACAGATTATACTATGATTTATACTTTGCCTTGCCATGGCTGACCAATGGTTACCCTATGCTCCCTAGTCACCTATGCCTTCTTGCTTCCTTCTTCAGCCTCTTGTGCTTGGTCATCTTGGAGTTAACTAAATGAAATGAACTAAAAAATAAAGAATGCTTAAAAGTACTCTATTTCACTGAATAGTTATTTTTTCCCTGAAGTATTATGCTCAGTTTTTCTAGGTAGGTGATTCTTTGTTTTTATCTTAGCTCCTTTGACCTCCAGAATATCATATTCCAAGCCCTTCAATCCCTTAATGTAGAAGCTGCTAGATCTTTTGTCATCCTTATTATGTTTCTACAACACTCTCCTTGACTTGGAAGCTCTGGAATTTGGCTACAATATTTCTAGGAGCTTTCTTTTTGGGATCTCTTTCAGGAGGTGATATGTGGAGTCTTTCAATTTCTATTTTACCCTCTGGTTCTAGAATATCAGGGCAGTTTTCCTTGATAATTTCTTGAAAGATGATATCTAGGCTCTTTTTTTGATCATGGCTTTCAAGTGTCTAATAATTTTTAAATTGTCCTTTCTGGGTCTATTTTCTAGCTCAGTTGTTTTTCTAATGAGATATTTCACATTATCTGCTGTTTTTTCATTCCTTTTGTTTTATTTGTTAATTTCTTGATTTTTCATAAAGTCCTCAGCTTCCATTTGCTCCATTCTAATCTTTAAGGAATTTTTTTGTTCAGTGAGCTTTTGGATCTCCTTTTCCTTCTGGCCAATTTTGCCTTTTAAGGTATTCTTCTCCTCTTGTTTTTTTGGATCTCTTTTGCCATTTAAGTGAGTCTATTTTTAAGGTGTTATTTTCTTCAGCATTTTTTGAGTCCCCTTTAGCAAGCAGTTGACTTATTTTTCATTATTTTCTTGCATCACTCTATTTCTCTTCCTAATTTTTGCTCTACTTCTCTTACTTGATTTTTCAAAATCCTTTTTGAGCTCTTCTATGGCTGAAACCAATTAATTTTTTTCTTAGAGTCTTTGGATGTAGGAGCTTTGACTTTGTCGTCTTCTTCTGTTTGTATATTTTGGTCTTCCTTGTCAACAAAGTAAGATTATATAGTCTGATTCTTTTTCCAATTTTTGCTCATTTCCCCAGCCATTCACTTGACTTTTGAGCTCTTTGTCAAGGTAGTTCTCTGCTTGCGGTGGGAAGGGGTGTACTACCAACCGCTCAATCCTCCCACAATCTGGGGTGCTCCGTAAATAGCTGCTGTGGCTGCCATTGCTGATGTGGCTGTCACTGGCTTCTCTGCCCCCTCTGCCATCCTGGAACTGGGGCCAGACCACTCACTCTACTTTCTCATGCAGGTCTGACAGGTGTTTTCCACTTACCTTCCAATTTGTCCTCAGTGTTTTGGGGTCACAAAGTCTGA
The DNA here is from genome assembly GCA_028658325.1 of Potorous gilbertii. Taxonomy (NCBI): domain Eukaryota; kingdom Metazoa; phylum Chordata; class Mammalia; order Diprotodontia; family Potoroidae; genus Potorous; species Potorous gilbertii. Next base: position 447,771,868 of record CM053769.1, read on the forward strand.
AAACTGCCACAGGTGTCCAAGATTGAGTCTCCCCAAGGCCTTTTCAGGTCTTGTCTGTGCCAGTGTAGCACACACTTGACTGTGCTCTGTTCCAAGTGTGGCACAATAGATTCTTCCTGTCCACCTTCCAAGCTATCTTGGGCTGGAGATTTGCTTCACTCTGCTGTTTTGTGGGTTCTGCAGCTCCAGAATTTGTTTAGAGTCATTTTTTACAAGTACTTGGTTGGTTTGGAGGGGAGAGCTCTAGGAAGTCCCTGCTTTTACTCCTCCATCTTGGCTCCACCACGTTAGCAAAGCTTTTGGCAATGTATCTTTTTCTAATTTTGTTGAGAAGATAGTAGTACAATAGCTGATAATACAATCAGACAGATTTAATTGATTTAAATTGATTGAATAGTTGAACTCAAACAGTAGTTGTTAATGGTTCTATGTCAACATGGCAGGAAGTTTTCAGTGGTGTACCCCAGGGATCTTGGCCTTGCGCTTTTTAACATTTTTATCAATAACTTGGATAAAGTCATAGATTATATGCTTATCAAATTTGCCAATGACAAAGCTGAAAAGAATAGATAGCACATTGGATTATTTTATCAGACCAAAGGGATCTCAATATACTAGAGCCTTGGGAAGAATCTAAAGAAATTTAATTCAGTGGGGATCCATGTAAAGTTTTATACTTGAGTAAAAACAATTAGCCTCACAGATATAAGAAGAGGGAGAAATGGTGAGATAGCATTTGTTCTGAATAAGACTTGTTTTTTTCTGAACTGTGGTACAATTAGGACAGCCATAAAGTTAATGTCATTTATTATCTGTATTTAAAAGGTGTCTAGTTTCAAGGAATAGTGAGGTGATAGTCCCACTTTACTCTCTCTTTATCAGACTTTACCCAGAATGGTGTGTTCAGTTTTTTGTGCCATAATTTAAAAAGGACATAGATAAGCAGGAAGAGTGTTTAGTAAGATAGCATTTATTAATCCATGAAGAAAGGCAAAAATCATTCCCTACCTTTAAGGAACTCAAAATCTACTGGAGGGGAGGGACACAACATATAAACAACTACATAGAATCAAGCTACAGGATAAATAGGAAATAATGAACAGATGGAAGGCACTAGAAGTAAGAGGGATTGTGAAATGATTCCTGGAGAAGTTTAGATTTTAATTGGGACTTTAAGAATGCCAGAGAAGCCTGGAGGTGAAGATAAGGAGGGGGACCATTCCAGACATGAGGTAAAGTCAGTGAAAATGCTTAGAGTGGAATGTCTTGCTTGAGGAAGAGCAAGGAAGTCAGCGTCCCTGGATCAAAAGTATGTGGCGGGTATAAGGTCTAAGAAAACTAGAAAGGTGGTGATGGGGCTAGATTATGAAGGAATTCTTTTCCAGAGGAGATCGATCAAGGTAATGATGGGCCTTGAATACATGATATTTAAGAGATGGCTGAAAGAAATTGGGGGCAGTTAGGTGGCGCAGTAAATAGGGCACTGGAGTTAGGATGGACCTGAGTTCAAATCCGGCCCAAGACTCTGGATACTTACTAGCTATGTGACCTTGGGCAAGTTACTTAACTCCAATTGCCTGCCCTCCCCCCCAAAAAAAGGAAAGAAAAAGAAATGGATGTGAACATACCCATGGACTTAGGAAGGATATTTCTGTCTTCAACTACTTGAATGGCATATCATATGTCTTATTCCCATTTGGCCCCAGAGAACAGAAGCAAGATCAATGAGGAAAAGTTACGTGGGTAATTTAGACGTGATGCTTGGAAAAACTTCTTAACAATTAGAGATGTCCAAAAGTAGAAAGACTTTCCTTGAGAAATAACAGGCTCCCTTCCTTAGTGGTTTTAAGCATTTGTCAGTGGGGATTGTGTAGGAGTTGAACTAGATGCCCATGAAGGTCCCTTCTAACTCTCAAATTCTGTAATATTTAAAGTTGTTTTTCTTGCTTCATCCCTCAAGAAATCATTTATGTCTTAAACATATGCATGGGAGGCATCTTGGAAGAAAACTTTTAAGGTGACATTTTGCTTTACCAAATCAATTTTTTTTATTACTGACAACAAACAGTGATAATGTTGTAGTCTCTTATGTGATTTGTAAAAAATGGTAGGATTAACTGTCAACCTGAAATCATTGCTGACGTTCTGAGAGTACAATGTCAGAAGATGTGTGTGTGTTCATCCTTTGTTTCCAAAGAAGACCATGCCAAAGGAGAAATAATGACATGACTTTGCACTTGACTTTGTTTTGAGTGAGGGAAGGCTGTGCAGGTCACCAGCCTCACTTCTCTTCCAGAGCTATCTGAATCCAGTGACCAGATATTCATCAGGATAACTGGAGATGACCCAGGATGTAGCAATTGGGGTTAAGTGACTTGCCCAAGGTCACACAGCTAGTGAGTGCCAAGTGTCTGAGGTGAGATTTGAACTTAACTTCTCCTGATTCCTGCACTGGTATTCTCTCCACTGTACCACCCAACTGTCCAATGTCAGAAGATAGTAGAGGAAAGAAGTCAGAATGTAAGTGATTAAGGAAAAATTGGCGATATAACATGTCTGAAAAATTTGACACTGAAGAGAAGAAAAAATAAAATGTAATTCTATTTTTAGTTGTTATTAGTGCTTGGAAGGTCATTAAACAGTGCTTCAGTTACTGAATCATAAAATGGATAAAAATTGGATTTTTGTTCTTACGAATGTAGTATGTTTGGCGAATTACAGCACTGGAAGCATGTCAACTTTACGTAGCAAAAAGAAATAGTGTGGCCTTATTTATGAAATAACAATGCTACTTATTTCTTCATCTACATTTGTTGGGTTTTCAACCAATTTGCTGAAGTTGTGAAATGCCATGAACATGAGGCTTCTCTTTTATAATTAGAGACCATTTATCTTTGCAAGAGGAAATAGAATTCTTCTAAGCACTTAATATATTTAATGGCTATAAATACAACCTGTGACATAATTTCGATAAGCTTATCCTGATCTGTAGGAGATGGAGGATAGGGGTGGGATTCTTATTGCAGTTTAAGTTAACTAAACAATTATTCTATTACTAAGTATGATTAATGTCTAATGATTTGCCTTGATTAATAGCACAATTCACATCTGCTTCCAGTGATAGGATTTAGTTACCCTAAGTAATTTATTTAAATGAAAGATAGATTCATTTCTCCCACTTAAAGACTTAGACTTTCCTTCTAAAAGAATGTTAGTACTATCTTTTGCACAGAATTACCAGATTTAAACTTTCTTTTGTCTGTGAAACTGTGAATCTCCAATATATGGAGATTTTCTTTTAAGTGCATCTTAAATTTAACCTAGCAGTACAAACACTGTCCTGAGTGTCCGTATTCCCTTCTGAACATCCCTCTATTTATTTTTCATTGTTAGCTATTTCTTTTCTTTTTTTCCCTCATTATTACTACACATTCCCTCTAAACCCCACTCATCCTCCCAAATAACAGAAATCCTCCTTTGTAACAAACAAGTATAGTCAAGTGTAAAAGAGGTACATGGAATGAATGAACGTGCTCACTTGATGCAAATTTCCCCCACAGGAGTGATTGGAGAGCCTGCTCAGGGACAGTTGTGATGAAATGTGATGGACTGACTTTTTCAGATCTTAGAGAATGTGTTGGCTGGTTGGTTGTTGTCCTTCATCTTCGAAGAGGACCAAAATGACATCACCATTGTAAAGTGAAATTTCAGCGTGTCCAACTGTGGTTGATCAAACTAATATAAGCTCAGAATGCTCTACCACAGGTTAGGCATAGATGGTCTATTTGAATTTTTGGAGTGGATATCTCAAATTTGCTCATCCTGTGTTTACTTTGTACTGTCTCAAACCTTTGCTTATGTGGATATGCCATACTGAGCGGTCCTGTGCCAATGTCTCTCATGTTGCACAGTCAAATCTAAAATTCTTGAGAGAGACCTTGAGAGTGTCCTTGTACCATTTCTTCTGGCCACCATGTGATCACCTGCCCCATGCAAGTTTTCCATAAAATAGTCTTTTTGGCAAGCATACATTTTGCATTCAAACAACGTGGCCAGCCCATCAGAGTTGTGCTCTCTGAAGCATAGTTTGAATGCTTGGCAGTTCAGCTCCAACAAGGACTTCAGTGACTGGTACCTTATCATGCTAGGTGATCCTCAAAATCTTCCTAAGACAGTTCAAGTGGAAGAGATTCAGTTTCCTGGCATGGTGCTTGTAGACTGTCAATGTTTCACAAGCATATAACTATGAGGTCAGCACAATAGCTCTGTAGACCTTCAGTTTGGTAGTCAGTCTAATACCTCTTCTCTCCCAAATCTTTCTTCGGAGCCTACCAAACATGAGTTAGCTTTGGCAATGCATGCATCAACCTCATTGTCAATGTGTACATCCCTGGAAAGTACACTACCAAGGTAAGTGAACTTATCCACAGCATTCAAAACTTCTCCATTTGTTGTAACTGATGGTTATATATATGGATTGCTTGGTGGTGGCTGATGGAGCACTTGTGTTGTTTTGGTATTAATTATTATTATATGGTATTAATTATTAATTATTTGGAATTAATTATATATTATTAACTATTAAAAATTAGCATAGGCAGCAGAGAATTGATCCATACTTTGTTGCATCTCAGGTTCAGAGGCTGCATTGAGTGCCCAATCATCTGCAAACAGAAAATCATGTTCCAACACTCCCTGCACTTTGGTCTTGGCTTGTAACCTTTTCAAATTGAAGAACTTACCATCAGAACTGTAGTTGACCTTGATGCCATGTTCATTCTCATTGAAAGCATTTGTCAACATGGCTGAAAGCATCATGCTAAAAAAGTATGGGATCAAGCACACAGCCCTGTTTCACTCTATTAGAGATTGGGAAGGCACAAAAGCTTTGTCCATTATCCAGAAATATGCTATCAAATATGCTATCATGAAATTGATGTATAATATTGATAAACTTGTCTGGGCAACCAAATTTTGACATAATTTTCCATAAACCCTCATGACTAACAGTGTCAAAGGCCTTGGTCAGATCCACAAATGTTGTGTACAGACCTCTGTTCTGCTCCTGGCATTTCTCCTGGAGTTGTTGGGCAACAAACACCATGTAGACTGTACCTCAGCCCTTTTTGAAACCATACTGGCTCTCAGTGTGAAATGTATTCTCTCCCATCTTCCAGGTGAAGGATCAGACTATTAAGGAGGACTCTAGCAAGAATTTTGCCAGCAATGACTAAGAGAGAGATATCCCTGTGATTGTCACAGGACAATCTCTTCCTTTTACCCTTATAGAGATGGACAATGGAGGCATCCTTGAACTCCTGGAGGATAACTTCCTTTTGCCATATAACCTGGAAAATTTCAATCAGCTTTTGTATGAGCAATGGTCCTTCTACCTTTCAAATCTCAGCCGGAATAGAATCAGCACCAGGTGCTTTGCCACATGAAAGGAACCTAATGGCCCTCAAAACCTCTTCTTCAGTTGGAAGTTCAGCTAAGGGGGGATTGACTTCAACCTGGTGTAAATGGTCAATGGCATCAGCATTGATTGATGATGGTCTGTTGACAACACTATGCAAGCATTCAGCCCATCTCTCTAGGATCATGTCCTTATCATTAATCAATGTGACTCTATCAGCACTGAGTAGTTGTGATGTACCATGAGTTTTTGGTCCATAAATAGCTTTCTGGGAATCATAAAGGCACTTTAGATTGTTACTATAAGCATAAAACTGAATTTCATCTGCCTTCTTACTGAGCCAGGAATTCTGCATCTCTATAAGCTTTGCTTGTAGTTTGTTTTTGATGTAATTCAATGCTGCCTTCTTAGAGGTGGATGAATTATTCTTCTGGTAAATCCTGTGGAGTTCACATTTTTCATTTAGCAGCTTCTTAATTTCCCCATCATTTTTATCAAACCAGTCTTGGTGTTTGCAAATCTTCTGACCCAGATGAGCAAATGCAGTGCTGCACACCAAATCTCTGACAGTTGCCCACCCCTTTTCTTCTCCACTGTTGCTAACTGTATGTTGGCTCAACTTTCCTTCAAAGTTAGCAGCAAACTGTTCACATTCAGAGAAAAGCTCTAATTTGTTGACATTAATTCTTCTGGTAGTCATTTTGCCTTGGGGGCAGCCCTTTTGATGAATGCTAATATTTAGCTTGGAAATGATGAGTCTATGATCAGTCTAGCACTCTACACCATACATTGCCTTTGTTACTCTCACATCTTGTCTGTTTCTTCTCCTCACAATCTCATAATCTATTAGATGCCAGTGCTTGCTGTAATGGTACATCCATGAAATTTTATTGTGTTTAGGTAAAGTATTGGTGTGTTGGTGATGAGAAGGTCACGTGATGCATGTCTTCAGCAGTAAATGACCATTGCTGTTGCTGTTCCCAATTCCATTCCTCCCTAGGACACCCTGCCAAGTCTGGTAGTCTGAGCCTACACTGGCATTAAAATCACCCAGTATTATAAGCTTGTCCTCTTTTGTCACATTGATGATAAGGGTCTCTAGGTCTTCATAAAATTTTTCTTTGACTTCATCAGTGTTTGTCATGGTGGGAGCATAGGCACTGATGATGGTGGCATGGCATTTTCTTGTGAGTGGCAATCACATTGTCATGAGCCTGTCATTCACTTCTTTTGGCAGGCATACTAGCTTGCTGATTAGATTAGTTTTTATTGCAAAACCCATGCCAGCTTCACAGCAGTTCCTTTCACTGCGCCTACTCCCGAAAAAGATGTATCCAGCTCCAACTTCAGTAAGTTGGCCTTCATTTGCCAACCTTGTTTCACTCAGGGCTGCTATTTGGAGTTCTCTTGCAATAAGTGTAGTTCTTCTTTCAGGTGTACTGGATTTTGTGTTGTCTATTAATGTGTGCACGTTCCAGTGCACCCAGTCCCACTGCTGCTTCTGGTGAGAAACGACCCTATGACCTGTGTGCAGAGTCATGACTATAGCCCCCATGAAGCTATCCATACCTATTGCTTCATCTGAGGCATAGTAGTGAAATGCTATGGGTGATGTCTTTTGATTCGTGATTGGATTTAAGTGAGGCAGAGTTGCACAAAGTCATCAGCCTCACTCTCTCCTCTTGAGTCATCATAGTCCAGTGGTAGGACAGAGTCAAGATGATGACTGGTGATGGCTCAGGATGCAGTGGATGATCTTGGCACCTTCAGTGTCTAACCAAGCTCTAAGTGCTCCACATTGCCTGCTTCATCTGCCTTCATGGTCGTTGGAACAAATTGTCCTCATCTGCCCATTTCACCAGATGAAGTCTTCACATGCTTGGGGTAGACACTCCCCTAACACCAATGAGTTTGAGAACCCTTGGTTACCCTCAACCTGGTTTGGTCCATCTGCTGAAATGGTTTACCGAGATGTGGCCGCTGCGTATGCTGCAGCTTCTTGGAGCCACAAGTGAGAGTTAGGCAGAACAGGTGAACACCAAAGGTGGAAAGAGCTCTGAAAAAGCTTGGCAGCCATCATACCAAAGGTACTGGTCCACCCTGAACACACCCTACACCCTGGAGCATGTGTAAACATTATATGACTGATTTTGATTTGCTAATCACTTGATCTAATAAGTGAGAAGACTTTTCAATTGGCTTCATGGTGGGAACTGGAGGTGCCTTCAAAAAGACACTAACAACCAAAGCCTCAGCAATTTTCATTTTCTTCAGTTGCTTTGCCCTTCAGTTGACTCCTTTGCTTATGGTATCTAGTAAGGCTGATATGTGACCCTGTGAAATGGCATTGGTCTTTGACCTCTGTATTTCTTCCTTTCCATTTTAGGTAGATGGATGGAGGCTCCAACCTTGGAAGTTTTAAAAGGTCAGGGAGAGAGAACTTCTGAGCATTCCACTATCCCAGCATTCAAGATTTAGCACCTAGATCCACATTGATGCCCTGAAGAACAGAATTACTTTCAGGCATAACCTATTGGATCCAGGCTATCAGAAACTCAGTTGGGGACTAATTCTGAACATAGACCTTGTTTGGACATGAATTTTGTGTGACCAATGTCGTATAGAACATTGAACAAGATGTGGAGTGTTATTCATTGGTGAGTAGAATAGTGAATTTCACTGTCCCTAGGAACCAAGGTAATATGGAGGAAGGTTTGAACTGAAGTGTTAGATGGAAATGTTTGTGCATTTGTAATGGCTATATCTTTGAAGTGAATAAAATAGCTTTGTAAAAGCTAAATTGATATTAAATATTTTAATATAATTGAGACTCTAGTCCCTGGCGGCTAATAGTGGTGGGGACCATAGTTGGTGGGGACTTAAGACAATGTTAGTATGAAGAGATGAGACCCCCAAAAGCCCACAGGGTGCCTCTAAAATCACAAGGAGATGTAGCTTCCAGGTTCAAGGAGAGCGAGCCATAGAGTATACATTACATAAGCAAAACAATAAATTCTTTCTTTGTAGCGTCTTTTCCCAAAATGAATTCTCCACCACTCTCTATTCTTCAGGGTTTGAGTGTGAGTGACTTGCTTTACAGTTTCAACCTCTTTGCTCATGTGCGTATTGACAAGAGGAGAAGCAAGAAACTCAGAAAATTTGTGTTTGGGTAATTTTAAGTAGCATTTATGGCTTCTGTACTTTAAGAAGTACATACACATAGACTCTAACAACAGAACAGAAATGAACAGGTGGGAGATATTAATTTCAGTTATATTCACAGTGTAATAATTACCAGTTAATTTCTTCCTTTCCCTTAAAGACAAAGAACATTGCCAGATTTTTCTAAAGTTTATTATCCTTTTGTTTGGTTTCTATTTTACTTTGAAGAATTCTAAAAAAACAGATTAGTTCTCCCAGGCTAATGATTTACCTCTGTCACCCAATTTTCTATTTACTCTTAAGTCTCAGCTGGAAGAGAGTTGGATTTAAGTACTAATCCATACAGATAAGAGACTTCTCCATATGGTTAGCCAGTACTTATTTCTCAAGCCAATCAATAATTACTTTGATGAAGAGAAATAAGATTTTTTCTCTCCAAACCTTAGTAGCTGACAAGATTACAATCAAATGCCATGTGATTCTTGTGTCTATTTGCTATTATTTTCCAACAATGTAGCATCTGATGTTGCTGTAGGAAACAGTTTAATGTGCTAAGTTACCTTCTAGGAAGATATCCATGGTGATCATAACTGACATAAAGCTGCAGATAATCCTTTGAAAGGGAAGAGGTATTTTAGAATCTAGAGGAAATTCAATGGAATGCTCTCAATTCAAGTATTGCAGCATTCCCTTATAAAGGTTGAATTAATGACATTCTTGAAGGTTGGCATTTGTTCTTTGCTCACTAGATAGCTCATTGTTTCTTGTGATTAATGAAATTAATAAAACCAGATGTGGACAGAAGTCCTGGTTATTACCAGCGAGTTTTTCCACACCTTAGTTTTTCCATGGACTTGTGGTCTTATCAGCATAGGTTCACCTTCCATCAACAAAGATCGCAGATCATAAACATTTGATGAGTTGCCAAGGACACAGAAGTCATAACTAAGTGGCCAACTCAATTAGGCTGGATCTCTGCATATTGACTCTGTCTGTTTACTGGAATGACTTTGGAGACTTTACAACATAAACAAAACCTGCCAAAGCTTATGCTCTGTGTTCAAGAGATCCAGTCATGTCCACAACAAGCGGTGTTGGAAAAAAAACAAAGCAGAACAAAAACTCTTTTTCAATTTGTGACAACATTGGCTGTTTTCATCACTGCTTTTGAATCTCATGGCCTGACTAAAAAGTTTGCTCAAATTAAATCAAACCTAAGTCAACAAACATTTATTAAGTGCCTACTGTATGCAAAATATAAATCAAAGCCATTGTGCTAGGTGCTGGGTGAAGTATAAAGTTCAGATGAAATAAGATCTTTGCTTAATGGAGGTTATAGTTTAATCATGTGACATGGCATGCATAAAATAAAAATAATAGTTGATGCAACTTTTTTTTTCTAGTAGTGTAGCACCAATGTGATATTCATAGCACTTAGAGTAGCTATGAATATGCCAGTGTAATTCTGAATCACAAAATATAACAGACTCTTCTCATGGAAGACAGAACAAAACCATTTATTTAAACACCAGAAAGCTGAATTCCCAACACCAGAAAGTCAGATCCATCACAGCAACAAAGAAATCTATACACAATTACAATGAAGGGGGCACCACCATCCCTAAACCTTCCCTCTGCTAGGACCTTCACACAAATGAACACTCACAGTTCACTGTCTGCTTCTTCTCTCTCCCTCAGCTTTAACTGCTGTGTCCAACTTCTTCTCAGCTCTGCTCCACTCTTCCTGCTCCACTCATTTGGCAAGCTCCTCCCACCATAGACTCATGTGACTCAGGCTTCCATGTGACTCAAGCAGGTAACACGGACCTATTAATGGACAGGAAAGGTCTTCCCATTATGCAAAAATATATTAACAATACATTCAGCCCCAAGATCTTTCATATCCATTACATAAGTTGATGGGAATTTAGGGGTAACTAGTATCAACAGAACTTTGCAACAATATTGCAGGGAGAACATGAAATGAGCACATAAAATAATGTCTTAGTGTGAGACTTGAACACAAACACCCTATCATTCCCCCCTCAAATGAATGGGGCTCAAAGTCTTGGGGAAAGGGGTGGAGTGCTCTTCTTTGATAGCTAAGATTGAACATAAAGCTGCCCCTGCCTCAAGAGGTCCCATTCAGTTCTTTAGTTGGCATCAGGAGCTTGGTAAACGCCAGGTCCAGGGATGACACAGTCCAGTTGTGGACAGGGGGTGACATTCAGCTTAAGCAATCAGGCACCTGTAGGTTGGAGGGTGCTAACCTGCAGGAAACAAAGCTAGCAAACAAGTTTAATGGAAAAAATACCCAAGGAGACAATCACTAGAAACAGGGTTGATAGAGGGTCAGTCACGCTTCTAGAGCAATGAACCCATAGTCTTGTTCATTGTTGTTTGCTGTTTCTAGTTTGAAGACTTGGAGTCATCATTGTGGCTAGAAGTGTACTTTCTTTAATCTGAGCCGGGGTCTGGCCAATTTCCCATTGTCCCTGTAGATGTGACAAACTTGGATATAATGCTTCAGGAGAATCTGTAGGAGCAGTTCTTATTTCCTTATTCCATCTACTATTAAGCCCCTTTTCTTGGTACAATTTGTATAGTTCTTTAGTTGGAATGCCATCTGTTCTTCCAAAATCTACCCCTGCTCTAAATAGAGCAATAAACAATTCTTTTCTTATCAGTTGATTCTGACTTTGAATCCACTGGCTATTTACTCTTTTCTCTTGAGGAAATTTATCTTTTCCTCATTCCTCTAAGTCACTTAACTGTGAAATCTAATCCAGCACCTCTGAAAGAGGATGCCCTATTTCCCCAATTAGTAGAGCCAGAGTTAGGTGCTTGTAAGCAGGAAGAGCTATCTTCACTCTGATATTTCTATGAGAAATTTTTAAGGTGGTACTGTGGTAAGCTTCAGCGTCTCCCATCGTTATTGCTGTCTTCATTACCTCCTTTAACTTTCTCATACAGTCTCTAAGTGAATACCAGGATCTATCTCCTAGGTAGGCCACATACAGTCAGTAGGATATTGCTTATTGCATCCTTTTGCAGCCAAAGCTAACAGATTAATCACATTGTTACCTCCTTGCATAAAGTAATCCCTAAAAGCTTGTTGTATAAAAGGATTCTGACCAATTCCAATAAATTTTAAATAATCTACCTTATCTATGGATATTCCTCTGGTCCTTTCATTACTGATTCTCACCATCCAAGACTCTAACGATTCTCCCATCCTTTGGGTGAACTGACTCAAAATATTTGTGACCTCCCTAAACACTGTGTGCCCCCCTGGTTCTCCTGCTTTCTTCTTAGTATTGGATAAACAACTGCATTCATAAAAGCCTCCTCTCCCACATATTCTCCTGGCCGTCATTGGGCAACTAAGCCCACCATGTGCAAGGACTGCATGCACATTCCTATTGTTAGTTTTTTTGCTTCTTTTTGAGAGCCAAATTAACACCATCATGCTCTCTAACCCCTGAGACCCCCAGCTTGCTCTTCTAAAGGAAAGCCTGAATGCTATGGCACAGAAAGATTCCCATGCAAACTAAGCAACTAGCTTTCCATCTGAGCTTTCTCTTCCAGCAGCTTGTCTCTGCTTTTACACATAAGGCAATAACTTGTTAACAAGGCCCAGCCTCTCCTACATACCCCTGCCATCTCTTTCCCTGGTTCTATTGGTATTCCTTACAAACATCTTTTCAAATTTCTAGGTTCTCCCTTCTGTTGCCTCGATTCCCAGTTTTCACAGAACCCTGAACTTTTAGCCCATTCTCTTGCTAGGGAGGAAAAAGGTAAATCTTCCTATTCTGGGATATTCATTTCTCTCCCTGAAGCCCTTCTGCCTCCAAATAGAAGTCTAATATTTTGCAATCCCATCCTTATCACCAAATGTAGCACCAATGTGATATTCACAGCACTTATGGAAGCTATGAGTATGCTGGTGTAATTCTGAATCACAAAATTTAACAGACTCTCCACATGGAAGACAGAACCAAAACATTTATTTAAACACCAGAAAGCCAAATCCATCATAGCAAAAAAGAAATCTATATACAATAACAATGCAGGGGGTACCACCATCCCCAAGCTTTCATCCTGCTAGGTCCTTCCCACAAATGGCCACTTACACTTCTCTGCCTGCTTCTTCTCTCTCCCTTGGCTTTAACTGTTGTATCCAACTTCCTCTCAGCTCTGCTCCACCCTTCCTGCTCCACTCATTTGGCCAGCTCCCCTCACCACAGACATGTGACTCAAACTTCCATGTGACTCAAGCAGGTCACATGGACCTATTAATGGATGGAAAAGAATCTTTCCTTTATTCAAAAATACATTAACAATATAAGTAGCTAAAATTGAAACTAAGGTGGGGGATCCTTTTATTAGAGGAATGGCTAAACAAATAGTGGTAAGTTAACGTAATGGATTATGATTGTGTCATAAGAAATGATGAAATGGGTAGAGAAGAAAATGGGAAGATCTGTAGGAAATATTGCAGAACTAAAAGAACAATTTATATAATGATAATGTTATAGGCACGTTAGAGGTCTCATCAATGCAATGACAAACCATGAGCCCCACCTGGAGACTGAAGATGAAACATGCCACTCACCTCTTCCCAGAGAGGTGATGAACTTAAAATGCAGAAAGATCCTCAGACATCCACTAGCTGTATGACCTTGGGCAAGTCACTTAGCCTCTGTTTGCCTCCTTTTCCTCAACTGCAAAGTTAGGATTATAATGGACGCTACCTCCCAGGGTTGTTACGAGGACAAAATGAGATAATATTTTGAAGTACTTGGCATGGTGCCTGGCATATAGTTGGCCCTATATAAATGCTAGTTATTAATACATTTTGCGTGATGACCAAAGTGGAAATTTGTTTTGCTGGACTATGCATATTTATTATGACTTTACTATTTCTTGATCATTCAGTTGGGGGATGAGGAATAGAAGATTATAAATGCATGTAAAAATAAATGAATAAATAATTTGAAAACATCAACCAAATAACATATGTCATGTCCATCAGAAAGGGAGAAAGTGTGATTCTCCTTCCAAAGGGAAGAAAGGTCATTTTCACCTTTGCAAGACAGAGAAGGTAGAATGGAGCTGGCATTTGAGTTTGTCCTTAAAGTACGAACAAGAATTCAACAGGTAGGGATAGTGTGTATTCTGGGCATAGGAAACAGCATGAATTAAAAAATACAGGCAGAAAAGTACAAGATATATATAAGGGCCAGTGAAGAGCCTGGTCACCTGGGGTGTAGAGTAGAAAGTAGAGAGCAATACTAATACTAAAAAGGTATGGTAGTGTCTGATTATGAAGGGCCTTGAAAGACAGACAAAGGAATTCAAACTTTACTCAGTAGGTAATTGAAGGCCACTGAAGGATTTTGATTGTGAAAAGTGGATTGGCAATGACAGTGAGAATAGTTAGGAAGACCTATTCAGAGGCTATAGACCAAGAAATAAGGAAGATTTTTTTAAACAATGACATAACAACAACAACTGTAATATTCTGGTAATAGTAGAAAGAGATGGAAGAGGGGATGGATAGGTGAACTGTAGAGGGAGAACATACAAGACTTGACAACTGATTGGATATAGAAGGCAAGAGAGCTTTGAAAATCGAGGAGTGATAACACCAAGATTTTAACATGAGAGTGAGTAGATGGTGCCAGTTAGTGACAAGGTAAAGTCACCTACTGATCATTTTATACCAGATTATCCTTTAATTCACTAGTATTTTCAACAGTTCAAGGATAAAGTCCTTGTTTTCTGGAATTGTATTCCATTCTTCCAGAACTTCTGCCCACTTTAATTAGAATTGTCTTATTGGTGCTGCTTGTATATCCTTCTAAAATAGAAAAAGCAGAAGAAACAGCAAGAAGATCAAGGAGATGTCATGAGTTACATCAATTCATGTTTCTTCTTTTGATTTGAAGGTACCCATGATGGAAGATAGTTCTTAGTATCTTCTGGTAATTCTCCAATAATTTATATACTAAGGTTCCTATGCAACCTTTCCACCTCCTTGTTTGAAGAACTTAGCATTCAATTCAATTCAAAAAACATTTATTAAGCACTTACTATATACATGGCACTGTGCTAGGTGCTGAGAATGCAAAGAAAAAAAATAATACCTGCTGGCAGTATTTGTAGGTAATTTGTCATGAAAGACAAAGAACATTAGCAACTGGTAGGTTCTGAGAAGGTGTGAACTGGGTCTGACTCAGGCTTATTCCCCTAATAGTTTATGCCTCATATTGAAATGAAATGAGACACTTAACCATCATTCAACATTTAACAAAAGGAGTTTTACTTAACTATAGTAGAAGAAGACTATTTAGTAGGGACATATGTGAGGATACCGCATGTTGGTTCAGTTGAGCCCATCTCCCTGCCTTTGAATTGCCCATTTTGATCTGCCTGCCATTCATCTGAGATTGCCTGGACCTCTTTGAGTTTGGGGTTTTTTAAAGCTTAGGTGGGCAGAAAGTGGTAACAACATCCTCAGCCTGTGCTGATATAACTATGGATTGAAAATTAAAAGAACTGACCTGATGCAGATGGTATGGGACTCCACTAGAAAAAGTATCATAGAAGAGGTAACATCTTGAGTTCCATCCTTGACAAATAAAGGGCAGAAATGAGGAAGGAGTGCATGAGTGAAAGTCTATGCAAATGTGAAGGAATGATGGATAGCATATCCAATGGGAGGAAATCTAGTTGTACAGTTTGGTTATAAAACAGAGTATATAAAGGGGAGTAATGTGTGCTAAACCTAGAAAAATAAGTTGGAGCCTAGATGCCAGGCCCAAAAGTTTGTGTTTTTTCCTAAAAGTTGTAGAGAGTTACTAAAGGTTTTGAACAGGAGATTGTCTTGGTCAGGCTGTGCCTAAGGAAGATTATTTTGAAAGCATGATGGGTGAAATCTGAAACAATTGAGAAAACAAAGGTTTGAGCTTCTGAACATATCAACTTGTCAGATCAGTTAATTATGCATGCTGATTGAATAACAAATTGGAACCATGTCTCTTTAGGTTGTGCTTTCAATGATCCCATTTTTCTACCTGATAAAATGACTCATTTTTTTAGATGTTGATATTTTTCCAGTGATGAAAGCACAATTTCACAAAGGGTTCACTTTCCCCTTCTTATTCAATTCTGGGTCCAATTCATTATCCATCCATAGTATGTATAAGTTGTTTATCCATATCATAATGTGAACATACAATATTGCTGTGATCTCATCTCTAGTACTTCTTGTCAGTCACCATTCTATCTTCTCATTTTTACTTGCTTGATTCCCTAGTGAATCTCATTCAATTTCTCCTTTCAGCCCTGGATCTTTGGTACACACGTTCCTCTCTATCAAAAGGAAGCAACAATGTACATATAATGGAATATTACTGTTCAATAAGAAATGATAAGCAGGCAGATTTCAGAAAAACCTGGAAAGACATGCAAATTGATGCAAAGTGAAATTAGCAGAACCAAGAAAAAAGTGTACACAGTAACAGCATTTTTGTATGGTGAACAACTATGAATGATTTACCTCTTTTCAGCAGCACATTAATGCAAGGCAGTTACAAAGGACTCATGACGGAAAATGCAATCCATATCCAAATAAAGAACTGATAGACTCTGAAGCATGCTATTTTCATTTACTTTATTTTTTCCTAGTTTTTCACTTTTGATCTCTTTCTCCTTTCACAACTGTGACCAATATGGAAAGGTGTTTTACATGACTATACATGTATAACTTATATCAAATTGCTTACCATTTTAGGAAGAGGGGAGGGAGGGAGAAAAATTTGGAACTCAGAATCTTGTAAAACCTAATGCTAAAAAAGTTGTCTTTACATGTAATTAGGGAAAAAATAAAATACTATTTAAACAAAGAACAAAAAGAAGCAACATTGTGTGTTTGAGACTACATCTCCCAGAAACCCATATGGCTAGAAACTAAAGACTTTTCTCTGTCCTCAGAGACCTTTAAATATGCCCTACACATTGATATTTGGATTAAAGGTACACTGTACATGATGTATTTAATTAATCAGATGTTCAGAACATTTATTATTTGTGCATTCATTAAAAGAATGAATTTACTGGAAAATCAACAGTAGGGAAGTTCACTTTAGCTTTATCATACAAGATATTTAGGAACTAGCATCTATGAAAAGACAAAGACTAGCTTAAAGTCACAAATATTGTGATAGCAAATCCAACAGGACAGTACAGCATAAGACGAAATGGCTTTCATGGAATCTCACAGCTTGGTTTGTTCTTGTTCTGTTCCTGCCTGGAAAAGACCATCAGCTTTTCCTACGTTAAAAGTATTCTAAGCTTCTCTGATTTATCAGTCTGTCATAACATGTTCACATTTGAATAATGTATGAATGAAAGGTTTCTTTCACTGTAGACCCATGAAAAATACAGATTCGATCACTGAGCAACCTAGTTAAAAGGCAGATCTTAAGATTTGGCAGACCATGCATCACAGAAAGAAAATCATAGTCTCAGGCTAAATGATACGAAGACAGGTTAGTCATTTATTTAAAAAAACTGAACAAGAAAAGATAGTTTTAATATATAGTAGAAGCAGGGGATGGGGTGGCTAACTAGTTAGGAGAAGGGAGAGAGCTATTCAGAAATAAAAGGTGATATAAAAACAAACAGAAGCAATAAAAATATTTTTCAAACACACATAAAAACTCCCAAAATATATAGTGGAGAGGGACATGAATTAGATCTGAATAGTTCTCATTTCATGCGTCTTGTATTTTAAGAATATTATTTAGTCATCCATCAGCCTTATCTGGGCTAAATAATTTAGATTTCTTTATGATAGGCCAATATTCCACATACTTAATTTAAACTGAAAATGAAATAATGTTTTCACCTAAAGCATTCAGATATATCTTTCTACAGCTTTGGCAGGCTGACCTGTCGTTCATAGGATTATTGAACTTAAGATTCTAAACAGAATTCAGAAACCATTGATTCTTTCTGCATTATGAATTTGCAACAAGTAAATAACCATTTGATCTTCATTAAATACCTCTAGAAATGGAGAGCTCACTATCATGGAGTCAATCCATCTCAGTCTGGCCAGTGCTAATAGTTAGGAAGTTTCCCCTTTATAATGAGCTGTCTTCCCCCTTCCTTTCTTCCTTCTCTTTAAAGATAAAGATGGGATGTCTCAGGAATTTCTATCTAATAGAAAAATACTCTGATCATATTTCCTCCTTTAAAAAACTCAACAAGCATTTATTAAGTGTCTGCTATGAGTTAGGCATTTTTAAATGCATTGGGGGTACAAAGACAAAAATGAAATGATCTCTGCCCTAAAGGGATCTTACATTCTATCATGCCACACTTTCAATTTCATTGCTTCTGGGACAGTGAACTACAGAATGGATTTTCTTGAAAGGTGGGTTGAGTTCCTTCCCTGCATGGATTCATATTCCCTTCCTTCTTCCCCCATAAAGGTATTGGATGGGAAAGCAACTTTGGCTACATGGCTAAAGCAGATTATTCCTAGCTCTCCTGGTGATCCTGTGATTTGCTTCTCTGCCAAGTACTTCTATCTTCTTATGGTGCACCGTATGAAACAGCAGATGCCTTCTATTTATGGTATTAGAGGCTGTAGAAGAGGAGAGCATAGAAACAGAAGGGAGAAACGAGCCCCATCCAGTGGAAGAATGTGCCAAAAACAATTAAGATGTCATTTAACAGCAGGAGGCATTCAGGGGTGAAACATATGTTTATGTAATGTGGAGTTCCTGTTAACTTCAGAGAATACAAACAATTCGGGGGCCTTAGATAGCATGGGAGGCTATCAAAAGGCCAAACCAAATGCTATAATCTTGCAACTCAAACTCTGAAAGTTTACCATGTATATGGTAATTGTTTTTTGTTTCAGCTCAATTTGCAAAACCCAGGGATTAAATAGCATTTTTAAAAGCTTGGGAAATTTGAAGGTAAGGCAGGTTTCTGAACTCCACTCTATAGTTTGTAGCCTCAGCTTTCTGGCACCAATGAAGTCTGCATGTCATCCAGAAGGGTTGCTATATTTTTCTTCAAAACCACCTCTAAGTCTAAATGAAAGTAAAAAAATTGGATCTGGGAGTACATATTTCAAAAGCTAATGGTCAAAGCTATTCATTCAAATATAGATTTTAAAACTTGGCAGACTATGCATCACAGAAAAATAATCATAGTTTTCAAAGTGAAGTGAGTAGAAACAGAACATTGTACACAGCAACAGCAATATTGTTTGATGAAGACTTGTGAATGACATAGATATTCTCAGCAATACAATGAGCCAAGCCAATCGCAAAGGCCTCAGGATGAAGCATACTTCCCTTTCCAGAGAAAGAGTTGATATTGCCTGAATAGCAAAGCATGCTATTTTCTCTTTCTTTGTTTCTCGCTTGTTAATTCTTTTTTGTTCAAGTCTTCTTGCACAAAATTACTCATATGGAAATATTTGACGATTGCACATGTATAACCTACGTTAGATTGCTTACTGTCGCAGAGAGTAAGGAGAGGAGAAAGAAATAGAACCTGGAACTCAAAACTTAAAAAAACCCAAATGTTTAAAAAATTATTTTAACATGTAATTGGGGAAAATATTATTTAAAAAAAGAAAGATAATTATAGTCCTAGGCTAAATGGTGTTAAGACAATCTAAGCCATTCTCTTTATTTAAAACAAAACCAAACAGAAAAATACAAACAATTGGTGTCTATCTTCAGTATTTTCCATAAGTAAAATAGGATGATATTGATGGTACTGCCGTCCTCCAACTTATGACCATAATCATCTTTGCCTCTTCCTTCTGAGAGTATCTGTACAGTATCTCTCACATCACTCTTCTCCTTTTCCTCTCACTTCAGTAACCCTAATCTAGGCTGTCATCTCTTTTCACCTGGGTTATTTATTGTAAAGCCAATTCATCCTTCATAATACCATGTGAGTAATCTTCTCAATGGATCACCTTGATCACATCACTCCTGTCCTCAAAACCTTTGCTGGCTTGGATTCATCTTCCTGTTGGTGACTGCCTTTCCCTCCCAAAAGATCTGCAAATGATGTAAAGAGGGCTCCTCTTGTAATGGAGCCATCGCTGACAGACTAGTCAGAATCCCCCAACTTCTCACACACACAAGGCTAGTACTTAGGCTATACACAACCAACTTAGGATCATTGTTCAATCATCTGTGATTAAACAAAGAAACATAAAATTGGAGGCCCAGGCTTAAGCTCACCTAGCTGACCTCATGCTCAAGCTCTTACCTGGGAGCAGGTGCCATGTTGCCAGGGTAGAGAAGGTGATGGTTGCCACATCCCTTATAGGAAGCCTCAGAATTATATGAAATGACTTGGAGAATTGAAACAAGAAAGTTTGAACCTGCCTCTCTTTTTTAACTGCTTCAGCACCTCACCTTCCTCCCACTTTCATGGGACACAAGGGAATCATTCAGGGTTTGTTTCCTCACCCCAGAAGACCAAGACCTTTCAGCACTGACCTTCATGTTTCTTGAAAAGTTGCCTAGAGAGCTCAGGCACATACTCTATGGGATGGCCCCTGGAGTTCCATCCTTGTGTATATACTCCATAAGGGTTTAGCATCTGTCATATAGACATGAATTTTCCAGTGATAAAATGTGCACTCCTTGAAGGCAGGAACAGTTTCATTTTGGCTTTTTATCCCAAATAGAGGTATTTAATAAATGCCTCCTGATTGATTGAATTATCTCTCATAACATTGCTTCTGGTTTTCATATCTTTCCTCTTCCCCTCATTTAATTGTAAGTTTCTTGAAGATAAGGGAATAAGTATTTATTTAGAATCTAGTACTTTTCAAGAACTATGCAAAGTTCTTTATAAATATCTCATTTGAAACTCACAACAACTCACAATAACTCTCGTCTTACAGTTAAGGAAACTGAGACAATAATTTGCCCTGTGTCACCTAGCTAGTAAGTATCTAAGACTAGATTTAAACTCAGATCTTTCAGACTCTAGGAATGGCATTTTATCCACTATACTGTCTGTATGGAATCAGTCTTTGTATTCTTCTTGCTTACTAGTTAGGCAAGGTACCTAGTGCTTGACGATGTCTACCACAAGCATGTGAAGACTTCCCCTGGTGAAAGGGTGGATGAGAACAATTTGCTCTAAAGACCAAGAAGGCAGTTGAGTCAGGGTCTGAGGAGAGCTTAGAGCATAGACAGACATCAAAGACACCAAGGTCATCCACTGGACCATAGCCAGTTTTGAATTTTGTCCTGCCACTGGACTTCAATGACTCTGGAAGAAAGCATGAGGCTGATGACTGTGTAACTCTGCCTCACTTGAATCCAATTCACTTGCAAGCCAAAACACCATCAATGATGGTCACTGATCCTCTGAAAATGAAGGAGGAACAACCAAAACAATAAGAACTTAGTGCCTAAGCACATTGATGCCAAGTAGCTGTTGAATTAATTTGGACTGAAATGAATTGCATATTGATATTGTCAATAACTTTCTGTTGATGTAATGATTCTAGTTTACTCTTTTTCCTTTCCTGGAAAATTTAAAGAATTGATGGGAAACTATTTAGGGAACTTTATACTCAGTTTGTCCAGTTAAAGTACACATTTATTTAATAGAATTGATTTATTTCAAAACTTTTGAATACTATGTTGCTCCATACAGAAATGTCATGTTATCAGGTTCAGAGCAGACCGGAATATTAAGATGCTGAATGGCTCAGGAGAGCATCTATGGATTGAGCTCCCAAGAGTGATTTCAAGCAGCTTATTCCACCTTTCTTTAATAATTTAACACGCCTTTAGTCTCTTTGATATGGGTATTACCCTCTTTTTGACATAGATCACAGCCTGCCTACACTTCCCCAGATTTTTGTCATGTCCCACAAATACACTTTCAGAAATAGAATAATCAGTTTAAACCTTTCAGGAACCTCAGGGGTCATCTATATTTGGTTTTTATTGAGGAGAAAACTGAAGTCCATGGAGATGACTTGCCTAAGGTCACAGAAATCAGAAGTGGTAAAACTGCGATTGTAACTCAGACCTTGTAACTCAAAAAGTCCAACACACTTTCCATTGAACCACATTGGCTCTTGTGATGGTGATCTACCAAACAATACGGGAGTCCTTTCTCTAGGACTTTTAACATTTTTGAGTTTCAGTGGTGCTCCCAGTCTATTCATCTGCCATCCCTCACTGTCATTGCATAACCAGCCCCCCTTTCTTTCCACTCATAAGTCCTTGGATGATATATTTTGCATTTCTTGTTGTATTTAAGTTGGCATTGGTAACATGCTGCAACCTATTGATGCCCCCGTCATGGGAATTTTCATTGTCTTTTGAGTCATATGCAATTTGAGTTCCTTGGAAATTATGGTGTCAGATGATAGAAAACACTTGATGGAGAAGGTATAGATAGAACTTCTCAGAGTAGGACTTCAAATAGCTTCTTCTTCCTTTCTTCATCCTTCAATGGCTCCATGGTTTTTAATGGAGAGGACCATGGAGCCTTATACCTGTCCACACCTCATCTTGTGTGCATGGATAATCCATGCAATCCCACAAATACTCCACAGATCATAGAATCATTGCATCATAGAGCTGGAACTGGAAGTTACCTCAGAGATCATACAACATCACTGGAAAAAAAGAAAATTCGTGTTTCAAAAGATTTTTTTTGTGTTGATGGGTAGCTTGAGGTTGTTGAAAGGGTAGTATGATTTGCCACATGCAATCCACCTCACACTTAAACCAATTCAATACTGAACCCAACTCGTTGTCCATCTTTAATATCTGTCTAAATATATGTGTTGATATAGTAACTCAATGGAGTTGTCTATTCAGCTACATTACACCAAAACTGAATAGGGAATCTTCATCCATTTGGTTTTCCCTGTGTGAATTGTCAGTCCAACTTCTTTTCCTATCATACACACAAAGAATCCAAAGAAGAAAGTGACTTTCATGACAGTGGCAAACGGTTTTGTCAAGCATATTCTGCTCCATAAAATTGGAAATCTTCTTTGGAAAAATCTGCAAAAACAAACAAAAATAAGGTTTCTCTGAGGGCACCCAATTGCTTACATTATTTAAAGGATTAACTCTAAGAATATAAATGCATGGTATTCAGTGTAGCAATAAGAACAGGGTTGATTTTTCCATTAGTTCGTTTTGATTAGAAGTGATGTGTTCACTATAGTCCCTGATTATCATATAGTGTGATTAGCACTTGATTAGAAGAAATAAAAATTTAGATACAGTTAGTTTTCAGTGGTGATGGCATGTACATTATATTTTAAAGATGTTATAATCACTAGCAAAGCAATCATAGTGAGTGAGAACTTTTATTAAAAGCTTTTCCCCTACTCCTACTCTAGGATGCTACTGTTGCTCAAAACATTTTGGATGTGTCTCTCTTCCAAATTACTTTCACAGAGAGTTTACAGGACAGATTAATAAAAGATGGTTTTTTGCTTTTTAACCTTTCCTTCCTAAAATTTTATTGCCCAACTTGATATCTGAATGATGTTTGTCTCTGAATGATTTCCAGAAATCAAATTCAACCTGAAGTAGAGTAAAAAGAATATACCACCAATTCTGAAAGTAACTCCAAAAATGAAATTTCAAAAATGTTTGAGCAGACAGCATGGCTAGTTACTTTTAAAATTGGTGGTATATTTTGGGACTAGGGGAAAAGCTTTTAATAAGGATAAGGACTTATATTCCAGGTAGTCTGCTAAACATTTTATAAACAACATCTTATTTCATCCTCACAACAACCCTGTGAGATAAGTGCTATTACTACTGCCATTTTACAGTTGAAGAAAGTGAGAAAAACAAAAGTTAAATGATTTACTAAGGGTCACACAGCTAGGAAATATCTGAGACTAAGTTATGTCTTCCTAACTCCAGGTCTACTGGAATAAGTAGTCTGTGCCAGTGGTTATTTTAAACAGCAATACTTATTTGAATATATAAATTCTAGATAACCTAGAGTAGTTTAATAGTCTCATTATATTTGATCATTGTGTCTTGAATGTCAAGTGAACTTCATTTAAAAACTATAAATGCTTAACTAGAGATCAAATAGGTTCCTTAAGTTCATATGACTAGGAAAGAATTGTTGGAATAAGTGGTCCTTTCCATTTTTGTGGTTTTTAACCACCACAGGTTTTCATTGGCGCCTGAAGGGATCTGAGACTTCTGTGGAGTTTTCCATGAGATGTCTCAGATTGACATTTTATTATTGTACAAACCCTATACTTACAGTGTCATCAAGTTCAACATGGCCAATCATCACTCTATTTGTGGCTTTGTGAGTAGGAAGGCACTAGGACTGTTTGGGAAATTTAAGTTGTTATGGATATCCAAACCCTTCTTTTTGTATTCTTTAATTGAAGTGTAATGCACACCATAAGCCCCAGCATCTTCAGTTCTCTGAGATCAGTTTGTATACTGGTATCTAGCAGTAGGGGCGTGTGTGTGTGTGTGTGTGTGTGTGTGTGTGTGTGTGTGTGTGTGTGTGTGTATGTCTGGGGGGGTAGGTGGAAAAAGAGGAGTTGTGCTGGTGAGGAGGGATGCTTACTCCTTTCTGACCCCAAGCCTCACCTCTGCCTCTCTGTCTCTCTCTCCTAGCCGCCCCTCTCCCCCAGTTTATGTAGGCAGTGCCACTCTTTCCCAGATCCTCTTCTATGGTGTGACTTTCCCTCAGCTCCTTGGCCTCATCCCAACCAAAACTTCTGACTCATTTGTCTAGGAAGTTATGGATCTCAGTTTTATATTTTATAGTAAAAAAAATATGAGTACTTCTCTTTTGTTCAGTTCTGAACCCACATTCCAGAAAATGAGGTCCCAGCAAAAGAAAAATATCTGTGTGTCTTTCTGTGCTTGTGCCTTTGTATATATGTGTCTCTATATATGTGTATATATATGTGTCTCTCTGTGCTTTATGGGTCTATCTCTCTGTCACCCTGTGTATGTCTATGTGTGTGAGACCCTCTGTGACTTTGTGTGTTTCTGTCTCTCTGTATCTTTCTTTCTGTGTCTGTGTGTGTATGTGTGTGTCTCTCTTTCTGTGTCTTTCTCTATGCCTTAATCTGTGTTTGTTTATCTGTGTCTTTTGGTCTGTCTTTGTATTTCTCTGGGTCACTTTTTGTCTCCATGATTTTCTATGTCTCTGAATTTTTCTGTCTTTAGGCTTTGTCTCTTTATGTTGTTGTCTTTTTTTCTCCTTCATACTGTCTCTTTTCCTTTTTTGTCTCTCTTTCCCTTCATATCTCTGACTCTCCCTGTCTGTCTTTCTGTCTGATTATGCCTATTTGTCTCCTCATCTACCTGTATTCCACCTTTCTTTTGCTTCTTTCTTTGAGACATTGTATACCATTGAAATCAGTAATACAACCATTAACTACATTTACCCTAGAAAAATTGGTTTTAAAATAAAAACAAAGCAGAAATCAAACAAATGCTTTAAAAAACAGAAGAAAGACCAGAGAAAGAAAAAGAATAATGAAGTGAGGAATCACTAGCTTTGATTTCAGCAACCCCACTTGTGCCAATGACTCTGTACCAGAATGGTGTGATTCCTCCATAGCCCAGTCACAGAATCCTTGGGTTAGTGTCTCAGCAGTCACTCTTCATGGCTCCCTATCTACAGCAACAGTCATGCTTTGTTTCTCTGTTTCCTGACCTCTCTTTCCCGACTTCACCTCAATGGCCCACAGTAGTTCTGCTTGCCTTCTCCCTCTCGACACATCCTCTCTCAAGCATGGTTTCCTGATATGATGATGAACACACATCCTGCCTGAATGGGAATCTGTCCTAGCTTTCATCATCTAATGTGCTCATAGCCTGCATGCTCCTGCCAGACTATAGCATCTTCCCTGTCCTTGCATCATGAAAGGAGAGTTAATTTCTCAGTTACAGTTACAGTTACAACTGTCAGTGATAGTTGAATGATAGGGCTAAATTATTGAGGTATCAGGGAGGGGAGTGCTGGGGATTTTCATTCTGATCAGCCTAGTGCATATCTCTGGTAATCCTATCTCCTTGGAAAGAGTAGGGGTGAAACATTCCTCCCAGGGGTCAAAAATTTTTAAGTTCCTTGTAAAATTATCTATTATACATTTGGCACTTGAAATTATATATCACAGCATTAGAATAAACATAGGCACTTAATAGAACAAAGAAGATTGATCTAGCATCCCACATCACTATCTGAGGTAGCCATTCACAGAAAGTAGACATCAACAGCAAAATGGACATCAATTGTACAACCAATATATAAAGCACAGTGCAAAGTATAATTTGATAGCCTGCTTCAGTGACTATTGGTCCAAATTATATGTCAGACTTATATATACATGTCCTGATCTCAAACTATATTATAAGGCAGTAATCATCAAAGATATTTGACACTGGTTTAAAATTTTCAAAGCAGACTATATTAGAATAGACTAGGTAAGTAGGGGCAGTTAGGTGGCAAAATGGTTAGAATATTGGGTTCAGAAACACCTGAGTTTAGACCTGATCTCAGACATTTTCTAGCTGTGTGACCCTGAGGAAGTCACTTAACTCTGTTTCCTTATCTATCAAATGAACTGGAGAAGGAACTGGCAAACCACTCCAGTATCTTCACCAAGCAAACTCCAAATGGGGTCACAAAGAGTCAGACATGACTAAAATGACTGCACATTAACAACAACAAAGATAAGCAGAATCCAGATGCAATGAAACTCAGTAGTTAAGTATTGGGTAAATCCAAGAACACAAACTGCTTGGAGCAGCATCTTTCCATTTGGGACAAATTAAAAGCAATTTGCTAAAAGAAAACATTTAAATGAGAATCTTATTCCATGTGTCACAATGTTTTCTAAATGAAGCAGAGGGAAAGAAAAGGTTTACAAATGCTCACAAAGGGGAGAGAGGTTCTGTAGTGGAGATGAAGACCTTAGATAGGTGTAATCCTCAGGGACTTAATGCTTACAGACTACTTCTAAGAGATTGCTGTGCCTTCATGGATAGAAACCTGTCTTAAAAGAAAGGGAATTAGAGTTCCTGGGGACAACAAATATTCAGAAGGGTGGGAAAGCATGCATTTAGAGAGGAGATTTCATGAAAAAGGGAAGAAACAATCATAGGAAGGTCAGGGGGTAGTAATTAACCTCATAATAAGGAACCTAGGAAATTTTCTACCATGGGAGAATACCCCTATCTTCTCTATTTCCTGTAGGAATTGATACACCTAAGAGTGAGATGCAATAGAAAGAAGGGGGAAAGGAAAAAGATCTACCAGGAAATAACATGGAAATTGTGCTTTAGAAGGTTTAATTCAATGAGGAATACAGAAACTAAAAGAAGAAAGACCATGAATGAAAAAATAAAAGTTTAGAAATAGAAAGGAAAAGGACTAATGAGGAGAATGAGGAAAAGAAACTCCTTTTAGAAAAAGGCACAAAAAATAAAGGGAAAAAACTAACAAACAAAATAGGGTGAAGAGGAGGAGAGAGGGGGTTTTATTTAACTGCCTAAGAGCGGAAAAGGGGGAAGAATTAAATAACTAGAAAAAGGAAGAAAGAAAAATGAATTAATAAGTAAACCTCCAAAACTAAAAGAATGTCAAATGGGAGGGAAAAGTTTGAGAGTGAGGGGATAGAGAAATAAAGGGGAGGATAGAGTAAAGTTAAAGTGAGTTAAAAGTAACTGAAAAGACAAAGTAATTAATTCAATATTATTCAGTTATCAATTAATTCAATAACAGTAAAATAACTATTAATTCAGAAAAAATAGAACAGCAAATAGAAGAAAACTTATTCTCATAATTTAAGTATGAGTAGATAAAACAATCCAATAATAAGAAAAGATGATGGAAAACAAAACTCTACAATCTACTGCTTACAAAAAACAAATTTAGAAAGCAAAGACATGCATAGAATAAAAATGAGAGATATTAAGAAAATTGACCATGCATTAGGTGAATCCAAAAAAGCATTAATGTTATTAGAGAAAGTAAAAAAATAAGCAATCACAACATACAAAAGGAATAAACAAGGAAACTACATTATGGCAAAAGTCACCATAGACAACAATATTATTATTAACGTTACATACTCTAAATGCCTTAACATCTAAATTCATAAAGGAAAAACTAACTGAATTACAAGAGTACAGAGACTAATACAATAATAGCAGGAGATCTTAATTCTCTCTTGGTTTTGGACAAATCTAACAGAAAGATAAAATGGAAATTTTAGAATTTATTGAGTTGCTGGGGAAACTAGAGTTGAAAGATTTATTTGTCGTTCAGCTTTTTTCAGTCATGTCCTACTCTTTGTGGTCCCATTTGGGGTTTTCTTGGCAAAGATACTAGAGTGGCTTTCCATTTCCTTCTCCAACTTATTGTACAGAGGAGGAAACCGAAGTAAACAGGGTTAAATGACTTGCCCAGGGTCACACAGTTATCTGAGGCTGGATTTGAACTCAGAAAGATGAGTCTTCAGAGAATACAAATGAAAGATCCAGACTACAATGTCCGATAAATAGTAGGTGCTTAATAAGTGCATGTGACTGATTGGCCCAAATGGAGACAATGATAAAATCCTATGAGTGGGTTAAAGAGCAAATTATAAAAATAATTAACAATTCTGAGACTCCATTGTGTCCTAAAATATTTATAGCAATACTTTTTTGGTGGTAGCAAAGACACAGAAATAAAGTAGATGCCAATCTACTTATCGTTAAATAGCTAAACAAATTTTTGGATGCTAATGTAATAGAATATAACTGTGCTGTAAGAGACAATGTATATGCTAAATACAAAGAAGTATGGAAAGATTTTCATGAATGGTTACAGAATGAAATAATCAGAACCAAGAAAACAAAACACACAATGACTACAACCACAAAATAATTTAAAATGAATTGTACAAAATTACAAAGAACTCCTCCTTTGCAGAGATGAGGTCTATACATGTAGTACTCAGCGTAAATTTTCAGATACCTGGATCCCTATAATAGAAGAGCTGTGCCAAAGAGGGATGGGCAACTGATCCAGGAAGAGCTGTCCATTCTCTCAGTCATAAAAATCAAGATAGATAATTTCTGGTTTCTTTCAAGGCAGCTTCTTTGTTAGAACATAGACAATTTTAGTTTCCTTGGAATTTCTAATGGGGAGAAGAGATGATTGTTTTTTTCCTCCCTCTTCTTTCCCAGAAGGAATTATGGCTTCTTGCTGCAAGAATATGTGATAATCTAGTTCGGTTTTGAGCTCATGCACAGAAAGAGGTCAAGAGTTCCTGGGTGCTCTCTGGAAGCAAGAGGTTTTTTGTGCAACTGATGCACTTTTCAGAGTTGAGGATGTGCATCAAGTGATCATCCTGAAACTTGAAAGCCCAAACCATGACCTGAGTGACCAGAAGATCTGGTCTTTGCAGCACAGACATTGCAGACTAAGATAAAAGCAAAATCTATGCTCAAAGTTGATAGAGATAATTATTAATAACCAGTGATTTGGGGAAATCCAGAATTCTCACTTTTTCTAAGATCTTCATTTCAAAGCTCAGCCTCCAAAGGATAGGACTGGTGATAGCAGATAGGATTAATATTCTCAATCTTGGAGGAATTTAATGTAAGGTGAAACTCCTCACCCATTGTCTTCAGTTCACATTTGGGTGGGATGTATAGAAACTTCATCTAAATTTCCCATAGACTGCTGATGATACGGAAGTAAATGATGTTATCATCCTCCCGCCCCCTCCATTAGAATAAGTCCATCTATCTTTGTAATATTAATTCTCTCTCATTACCCGTTAACCAATAAGAGCTGATTGCCACCCTCAGGAACACCCACTCTTCAAAGAGCATATAAACGGTGAGCCCACAGTCATGATTTTTCTTTGGCATTTGAGTGTCCCTAATCCCTTTTATTTATAAAATGATTAATTACCCAGAAACTATGTCTCAAACTTTTTAAATGTCACAAAGTAAAATGTATTCAGTGATCTCACAAGTATCCCAGGAGTCTCTTCTTTCTCTGTGGAAAGTATTTTAGGAGTAATGGGTTATAGTTTATGTTTTAAGTCTATGATAATATATACTTAAGAGTCTTTGTGTTGAAAACATTTCTTTCATTTTGGAGGGAATACAGTGCTTTCCCACTTCCAAGAGCTACTATTTTATAGATTGAGTAATTTTTTTACTTTTCTTGACGGGATCCCACTAGTACTTTCTAAACTCTGTTGTAGAAATCTCCCCCAGACAAGCTAGAGTTGGGGTCAAATAAACAAGAGAACATGAGAAAATCTTTCTCCCTCCGGCCTCCTTCCTCATCTCCTCATAATCCCATGGAGTAAACCTATGTCTACTTTGTAGGAGAAACAAATTTGTTAATTTAGATTGATCAATTCCATTTTGTTTCAAGTCTGTTTGGGGACTGAGAAGTTATTAGGTAGGTTGTTTGTTTGTTTTTTTTTTACTAGCTTTTACTAACTTTTTTTTTTTACTAGCTGTGTGATCCTGGGTAAGTCACTTAACCCTGTTTGCATCAATTTCTCACCTATAAAATGAGCTGGAGAAAGAAATGCCAAACTACTCTTGCCAAGAAAAGGTTATGAGAGGTTGATCAGGACTGAAATAACTGAATAATAATAAAGTATACCGTAAATATCAATTAGATTAGTTAAATACTCATAAATACCAATTTTTTCTGTAATAAGATGAGGATTTGAGTAGTATAATATAGCAGTGATTTTTGTCCCCCAAGTTTGGTAAATGACCACTAAAAAGTGTCTGTGTATTCTCACAAACTTGGTAAACAACTATTAATGATGTGTTTATATCCTAAATCTGGTAAATTACTGATAAACAGTTGCTGATTATTGATAGTTTTCTTTTATTATAAGTTTGGGTAATTGGGTAATTGCTCTCCATGTTGGATGGAGAGAAATGCTTATCTGACCAAGACTTGGAAGAGTCCCACCTCTGAGGAAGGCACACAGCCCATGGCTGATCAGAGAGGGTCATGAGAAATTATCACAGATAACACAACAGGTTCACTCTTGATTTGGTCAGACAGGCAGACACCTTCAGAGGGGTTAATAGTCAGTGTTATTCTGGTCTAGTCTTCTCAGAAGAGTTGCTGATAATAGGAGTATCAATTCCTACAACTCCTTCCTAATCACCCTGCTTGTAAAGGCCAGTGAGGGGAGGGATAACAACTAGCCCTATGTCTCAATGAGGTCAGTCAGGACAGGCACAGCTTGTGCACTCCTCTAAATCCCCTCAAGCCTTGATGGTGGCCACCCAAGCACATACAGATTCCCCTATGGGTTCCCTGTAGTTTCCTCTATGGGCTCCCCATGGTTACACCCCTCACCAACCAATGCCCATTTGCTTTTTAGGGCAACAGACAAAGAAGGCATGTTGCCAACAATGGCCTCACAGTTTAACTTTGGCAATATCATCATTCTGGGCAATCACAGTAAATATCACATTATGTCACCCCTTATCTCATGGTGTAACTGCCGTAGGACTACCTATGATTATGGTTCTAGGAATTACTATGTAAGATCCTCGAGATTATTCTAGTAGTTATTATCTAACACCTGGAAAGTAGACATTGCCATGGTCTTGGATCCTGGGAAACTAAACTCTAAAAAAGATAACAATCCTCCTTACTTACAGAAACCTTATAAAAAACCTTTAAGGAATTAAATTTGTAGTTTAATCTTAGAAAGAGTGATGTTTGCAGGTTAATTAATGAATTAATTAACTGATGGATTAAGTTTGAATTCATGCATTGAGAAGTATGAGTCTAACTAGTATTTAGAGTATACTTTGTTATTGCTTCATCATGTCTGTCATGTCCAACTCTTCATGACCCCATTTGGAGTTTTCTTGGCAAAGATACTGGAGTGGTTTGCCATTTCCTTCTCCAGCTCATTTTCAGTGACTTGCTCTAGGTCACACAGCTAGTAAGTTATCTGAGGCCAGCTTTGAACTCAGGAAGATGAGCCTTCCTGAAACATAGCACTCTATCCACTTTGCCGCCTAGCTGCTTATGTTATACTAAATCATATATAAAGGTAAATCAGTTTAAAGTGACTCTTGTACTCAGAACTGGTATTCATTTGTGGGAGGGGAAGCCCCTGGACTAGAGGTAATCTATAGAAACATTCCCACCTCTGATGTATCTAAGTAATGTTTAAATTTTCTAGTTTGAAAGAATTCTAAAGTAGTCATTGACTAGAGAGGATGACACTCATTTTTCTTATAACAGATTGTTATTACAAAAAAACTCTTTCATTAATGGTGAGATGAGCCTTATCTTAATTTTTTGAGCAATTTAAGATTGTAAGAACTAGCTACAAATTGCACAGGCAGGAAAATCAAGCCTTAGTAGGAAATGAACTCCAAATAGAATATCCTAATGATTTTTCTTTATCTTTAAATAGCTTTAATCACAGCCAAGGAGAATGACCCTGAGGCATTTTCTTTAATGAAAGGACAATTGAGCCTTGCTTTAAGAAATAACAGCTTTCCCTAGTGATTTCTCTTTGTGAATGCTAAGGTTCTGAGGGAGAAAAAGTTCCAGAGGGTCCTAACAATAGGGAGAAAGGTCCTCAGTTTTCCATTATAGCTATAGGCAAGTGTATATGTACATGTATAAATTCTCTAGCAAGCAGCATCAATTCACCTACAATCACAAAGGAAAGATGGCATTTGCAGCTATAAAAACCTTTAAAACAAACATATCCTGATTTAATTATGAAAAGCAGTAACTATGGCAGCTACAAGCCAAGCATTTTGGAAGGCACTGAGGCAGTCATAGTTTACCTGGCCCTACAACCAGGGAGCAATGACAACTAGGAAAATATGAACCTTGAAGACAGCTAGAAAAAAATATAAGAGCAGTTTTCCAAATAAGAATCACAAATTATTTATAATGCTATGCAAGATTATTCTAAATCACTAATAATAAGAGAAATGCAAATCAAGGAAATCTGAGAGTTTTATCTGATATTCAACAAATTAACAATAGTCATTGTTGGAAAGGCTATGGAAAGACATGATAGTCATTGTTGGAAAGGCTATGGAAAGACATGATACGGTTTTGATACCATTATGAATTCATTCAGCCATTCTGGAAAATAATTTGGAATTACGTTTTAAAGAGTGACTAAAATGTCCATAATCTTTAACCCAGAGATCCCACTGTAAGATATGTGCTTTAAGGAGGTCAAAGACAGAAAATTTATAAGCACACACATACATACATGTATGCATGTATACAATATATACACATATGCATAAAAATACATGTACATGTATATGTGTATGACCTATATGTTATATATGACAGATTCTGAGAAACATAGGAAGATGTATATAAACTAATATAAAGAAAAATATGGAGAATCAAGATAATGACATACAAAATAATTATGCGAAGGAAAATCCCTTTGAAAGACAACAGAACTCTGATCGAAACTGCAAACTACTGACTTCAAAATATTAAATATACTTTCCACCTCTTGGCAGAGAGATGAAGGACTATAAATGCTGGGTGACACTTTTTCAGAAACACTAATGCATTTATTTGTTTTGCTTGATTATGTATATTTATTTTAGGAGAGGACTTCCATTTGGATTGGGTTATTTCTATAAGAATTTTTTTATAAGAATTTCTATAAGAATTCTATAATTTCTATAAGAATTTTTTTTAAAAGAAGCATAATAAAACATTTTTAAGCCCCAGAAGAAAAACAAAAAAGAGAGAAGAAATGTGCTAGGGAACACAAACAGAGCAACTGTTTAAAATTTAACTATATGTATATATATGTGTGTGTGTATGTATATTAATATATATATACATATATTTCTTCAAAAACAATCTGTACGTAACAAATTCCATAGTTTCTTATAGGATCTTTTTTTTTTTTTTAGCTCTTTCTTATTATTAAAGTGTTTGTATTTGTTAATTAAGTTCACAATGAACATTTTTTAAAAGCTGTCCATGAGGATACAGGGCAGGGCCTTATATAGAGGGACCATTTCCTGCTATGGATTGATAAGAGACAGAATGAAGAGTGACAGGGAACAGTGACAGGTACCAAGTGAGATGTGCTGGGACAAAGCTGACATTCTGGAAACAAAGAGCATCTTTAGACTCACACTAGCATGAAAGAATCCTGCTGGAATGCCACCCAGAGCAGCACTGTAAACCACAGAGGCTCTGGATTGAGAACTGGGGGACGGAGGTGGGAGGAGAAGGGGAGTCTCCTTGATAAGAATTCTTTCTGTGTCCATTAATGTGTTGTTTTAAAATTGTATGAATTATTCAGTTAGGACCGTACATTGCAATTTTTTCCAGAATATATCTCATCCCTAAAACCCATAAACCTTTTCGTCTAAGAAAAGAAAAGCAATTAAACTAAATTAAATTAAACAATTAAATTATGACATTGATCTCATCGGTCAGCCTATGTAAACATTTTGTAGACATGGTCATGGGCAGTTAGGTGGATACTGCTTTTCAGTGGAGAGAGTTCAGGATTTGTCGTCAAGAAGACCTGAGTTCAAATCCTGTATTAGTTACTTAGGAGCTGTGCAACCCTGAATAATTATGTTATAAAAAGTAACTAAAGACTCTATAATCTTTGACCCAGAGATCCTACTGCTAGGCATATACTTAAACTCAGTGCCTTAGTTTTCTCATCTGTAAAATGGCACCTACCTCAGAGGGTTGTTATGAGGATCCAATGTAGTAATATTGGTCAAGTGCTTTTCAAACATTAATGTGTTATATAAAGACTATATCATTATAATATCCTCACTTCTCCAATGAAAGAAAAAGGTAACTGTTTTTTTCAGCTCTTCTCTGAGGTCAAGATTAGTCATAGTTTATGTCTATTCATTTGTGAAAGAAGTCTTTAAGCCTTGAACTTTAGCCAGTGATAGGGAAAGATGGTGTCTATCCTTGAGGAAGTGCCAGCTAATATTAGTCCCACAGCCTTGGTGGGACAGTAAGCCCCCAAAGTGAAAGACCTTCAAAATATCCACAGACTCTGACTTATTTCTATAAGTTATATTTATATTAATTTATTATTATAGAATAATATAATATTAATTATAATTATATAATTTATATTTATACTTATTGATATAAGTTATATTATATTTATTCTGGAGAAAATAAGACTTAAAGGTGACGTGATAGATATTTTCAAAAGGATCATCTTTAGTAGTTCAAAAGCAGTTTAGGGCTGGAGTGAGGCTTTAACATAAATAGCTGGAGTTTGGTGAGCCTTCCGAGGAATGGGTATACTAGATAAGGCTCGCGGGGGTCAGCAATGTACCAGAGGGGAAATATGCCTGGGGCTTATCTAGAACTAGGCACTAGGATATAAATACTTGACTACTGTCTTTCCAAAGAAAAACTGTTTATACAACAACCTTTTATGCTTAATGATAATGAACATTTTCTCCCTCGCTTTCCTAAATCTAGACATCCAACAAAACAATAAATCAAACCCTGATTCGTAGCCTTTTCTGATTTCTGAGAAGCAAATACTCACTCTGAAAATTTAAAAATCAATTGAGTATGAGTCACTTCTAGGATACCCTTAAACCCAGGGATTAAGAAGAGGAAAAAATGCAAAAGCTCATCTGCAAGGTACATATAATACAGCCTGTAAAAGTTAAGGACTACTACATGGTAGATTTCTTGTCCTCACCTAGAAATTTTTATTGAGGACATTATTTTGAGAAGGTATTTACTAACTGGGTTGATAAGTACCATCATGTAACACAGAACAAGGAAGGTTGAAGAGAATTGTGTACCAATCTCACTAATGAATATTATTGCAAAAATTTTAAATGAGATCTCAGCAAAGTAACTACAGTTATGCTCCCAAATCATGAACTATGAATGAATGGAATATGTATTTGGGAAACAAGGATGGCTCATATTAGGAAAAAAATTAGTATAATTAATCATGTAAGTAATGAAATATCAAAAACTATATGATGGCAAGTTTGCCCATTTTGTTGCTCATTAATAAATGAATTAATACAATCTTAAAAGAAATTTTTGTATCACGTGTTAACAGACTGGGTGGTACATGGACCTATGAACTCCCATAGAATACCTAAGACTTTTAAACTGTAACATTTCATTCTGTTTACAAATGACATGAATACTGGTTATGGACTTAGTTACATGTCCTCATTGGGAGCTAGAGCAGCACTGAGTAAGAGATCCCAGTTGTTTGTGGACGTATATTCCTGTGGGTTATGCATTAAAGGAGCTTTTCTGATCCACCAATTGCCAATGTAGGACACCCACTGCTCCTTGTGTGTATCTGACAGGAGAATGCCCAGTTGTGTTTGATGGCCCTTTTAGAGCAGCAAACTAAATCTTAACTTGCCTGCTCCAAAGGAGAGGTGGGAGGGAGTGGTTGACCACTCCCAGGACTCTATCTTGAATCCTCTTTCTCTTTAGACCATCTCACTAGGTGATGTCATCAGTCCCTTTGGGTTCAGTTGTCATTTCTATGCAGATGACTCTAAATCTATATATCTAGTCCTAATCTTTCTTCTGAACTATTGTCCTGAATCCCTATCAGTCAGTCAACTATCATTTATTTAGAAACTATTATTTCCCAGACACTGTGTCAAATGCTTGGAATGCAAAGAAAGGCAAAAGACAGTCCCTGCTCTCAAGGATCTCACAAACATGCAAACAGCTATGTACAAACAACATATACACATATGTATGTGTATAAAAAAATTAGAGACAATGGAAAAAGGTAAAGAACCAGTAATAGGGGGAATCAAAAAGACTACACAAAGAAGGTGGTATTTTAGATGAGACTTGAAAGGAGGCAAAGATGAAGAAAGGAGAACATTTCAGGCATGGAAGACAGCCATTGAGAAATACTTGGAGTAGAGAAAAAGAGTGCCATGTTTGAAAAATAGCAATGAAGTCCATGGCGTTAGATCACAGAGTATATAGATAAGAATAAGAAGACCGAGAAGGTCTAGAGGAGCCAGGTTTTGAAGGGCTTTGAAAGCCAAACAGGATTTCATATTTGATCTTGGAGTCACTGGAGTTTACTGAATAAACAAATAGACAAATTGGTGATATGGACAAACCTCCATCTTAGGAAGATCAATTTGACAGGTGAGTGGAGGTTGGATTAGAGTGGAGAGAGACTTGATGTAGGGCCAGTAAGTAGGAGGCATTGAAGTCTTTCAGGACAATATTGATATTGACATATCATTCAATAATAGTTTAACAAACATTTAGAAATCACACACTATGTTCAAGGAACTGTGTAAAGGGTTAGGAACACAAAGACCAAATAAAACAATTCCTGTCTTCAGTGTGTCTTGGGGCCAGGACCCAGAATGTACTGGTCCACTCTATCACTCCCTCCCCCATCTCCTCCTTTGGGGCAGGAAAGTTAAGATGTAGTTTGCTGCTCTAAAAGGACCATCAAACACAAATGGAGATTCTCCTGTCTGATATGTGCAAGGAGCAGTGGGTGTCCAAAATTGGCAGTTGGTAGATCAGAAAGGCTACTTAAGTGAATAACTAGTGTATAACCCATAGGAATATATGTCCACAAACAACTGGGGTCTCTTACCCAGCTGCCGCTGTAGCTCCCAATGAAAACACTTAGCTAAACCTGTAATAGGTGTTTATGTCCTTTGCAGACAGTGAAATGTTACAGTTTAAAAGTCTTAGGTATTCTACATGAGTTCATAGGTCCTTGTACTACCCAGGTTGTCAGCAGGTGACAAAAGAATTTCTAGTGTTTTTTAGGACTGTATTGATTCATTTATTAATGGTAAACAAAATAAAATAGAAAAGATCTCTTACTCCAAAAAAGTTTGTGCCATGACATGAGAAATGTCAAATTAGAGTATGATAGACATTACTGTATAACTTTAAGCCTGCTGGTTTGTCTGGTTTAAATCCTACATGTAAGTGTTAATTCTATTAATCCTAGAGCAAGGGTTCTTAACTCAGGGTTCATGAACTTGATTTGTTCTTGTTTTAGTTTTAAATACAGGATGTCCCAGAAGTCTTACTATAGCTTTAAACTACTAAAGTTTAAAGCTTTGGATAAATTGCATTTCAAAATAATTGGTTTCCTTTGGAATCCTGTGTATTTTACTTTAACAAAATTTTAATATGTTACATTTGATTTAAATTTATGTTTAAATGAAATAAAAATTATCATAAAATAAAATTTATTTTAAAAAATTATTCCAGGGTGTCCACAGGCTTCATTAGATTGCCAAAGGGGCCTATCACATGCCAAAAAAATTAAGAACTCCTACTCTAGAGAGAGTCTTTTCTTTCTTTCTTTTTTTAAAAAGAAGTCATCCTCTAGTGTACTGAAAATGCGGCAGTTATAAAACACCTTCAACTAGCAGTCATAGATAGGAATTGTTTCCCTGGAGGCAAAAACAGTTAGTTGTAGCAGAGTCTGACCATGGATACAGTTGCACCTGGAAGGAGGCAAGTCTGTCGATACCCCCAGACTATCCAACTGTCATTCCTGCAGGGACTGAAGGGGAAAAATGTGCCTCTCTAGCAGAGTGTCATGGTGACAGGACTCTGAGGGGGAGGGTCATTCTGGGGACTGTTGCACCACACAGTGGCAAAGGCCAATGGATGGCCATTGTATTTTCCCTCTCCCTACAGATGTTGAGAAACAGCTGGGTAAAAACCCTATTCACCCCAGGCTGGTTATAATTATGTTTCCTATATGTTATTTTTGCATCCCAAGACATTCTTCTGTTAGCAATACAATCACAATCAAAGAAGCTATGTTAGCATATGAAATACACACCCAATATGGGGAGAATAGCAAGAGAGAAAGCTCTATTAAAGTAAAAAAAATGCATCAATTTCTGGAAAAGCTGCTAAGGATTATTGTAAGTCAATGATTAATGATTGATGCTGCTAGGTCTTAAACAGATGTAAAGGCAATATTGATATAATCCTATTAGTGCATTGTGCTCATTATGCATACTTGTGTCAATTAGTAGCACATTTTAGGAGAAAGATAAATTTAAGAAATATGTGAAAAACAGTATCTCTCTTCAGTGCAAAAGCAGATGTGAATAACCACTAAATATCACAGTTCATTAGTGAACGTTATTTGATGCTAATGCTACATAATCATGTTAGCATATAAAAACTGATTTAATAATAGCTGACTGGTTGTTATTATAGTTAGTAAACTGTTTGACTAAATTTCTAAAAATTTTCATTAGGCCAAAAAGCAAAAAGGTAACTTTTCTTCTTTGAATTTAAATTGTGAGCCTCTAATGTTGTACCAGGTACTTTAGTTAATATTTATGTGAAAACCAGGTCATGATAGTAAACATTCATGAGTCAAAAATATTCCAGATTTGCAGTTGCTTTTCCTCAGAAAAGGAAAACTTGTCCCTTCATTTTTTATTGTTGTATTCTCACCGCTTAGTACAGCCATGTTATATGGTCACAATTTTCAATACTTTAGGAAAACTGCTGGAACATAATAGATTCCCAGAGAACCTATTTCTGAAGGTAGAATGGCAGTGGAATCACTATTGTCTACTCTACTAGAATAAAGATTGTTTTATTTGGCCTTGTGACTGAAGAATGTGTCCACAAGCCTCTCTAATTGGTTTCTGGGTGTGTTTTTCTAAGTGTTTCCAAATTGCTTTACTGGGGAAAAATTCTTACAAATATATGGGCAGAGAGAGTCATTGCCACGAGTTTAGCCACATGTAAAATGCCAGAAAAGGGACAAATAGTGAATTTTTATGTGATCCAAGATGAGCAAGGAGATCTTCAGAGACAGGATAATAAGGCAATGGAAAATGCAGCTGCCTCATCCCAATTCTGCAAACAATTTACTGCCTAATTTGGGGTTAAGTCATTCATCTCCTCTGCCTCGGTTTCTCCACTTGGTAAAAACTAATACTAATGATGATCTTACCTTTAATGTGACTTTTGAGGAAGCTTGGATCATGTGTGTACTCTTTAGAGAAAAGGCCCAATTTCAAGATATTGTTATTTTTCCTGTGACCATTTCTGGCCAATAGGAAAGAGAAGGGAACGATAAATTAAGAGTGAATCTACCCAGCTTAATTCCATGGGTTAGTAAAGGCGTGGTAATCAGAAACTGGAGGATTTTTCCCAAGAGGCAAAAGAATAATATTTTCAAGCCCAACTCTAACTAATTTCATCTGCTATGTTGGAGTCAAGGCAAATATTTGGACTTGTTTGGGCCTACCATTCACAACCATATGATCTTTTCTTTTCTCTTTTTTGTGTGTCCATCCAAAATTTCTCAGACACCACATGTCACTGGGTTTTTATCCCAATAGAGAAGGAATTCAAAGGAACAAAATTAATACCTGCATACAGGATTCAAACAGGCCATCACATTAAAGGATAGAAATTGACAAAATGAAAATGTAGTAAATGACATCCTAATGGCCCTTATTATTCTGATCTCCTAATTCTCTAAGCAGAAGGTGCTTTT
Organism: Potorous gilbertii; assembly: GCA_028658325.1. Lineage (NCBI taxonomy): Eukaryota > Metazoa > Chordata > Mammalia > Diprotodontia > Potoroidae > Potorous > Potorous gilbertii. The sequence goes on from CM053769.1 coordinate 447,812,049, forward strand.
AAGCATCACAGAAGCAGGACCTTTGTAGACTTCAACTAGCCTCCAGTTACTTCAATTATAGCCTAATGCTACAAAAGTCTAACAGGGATAAAAAGCCATAGCAAACCAGTGGTTTTCTCATTTAGAAAGGTCAGAATGAGCACTTTTAAAAATTGCAGCTATGGCAAAACACAGTATTACCCATACTGCACATAAGACTGTAAGAAAATGTGCACTTAAAACCTCTTTGGTGTTGCTGCATCATCTTTTACTCAGATTGACAATACATTGGATCTGAGGACAAATTGACCTCTCCTATTAGTCTTCCAGTAGAGTCTTGCAGAACTGAGAGTTAATGCAGAGAAATCACTCAGGGACCCCTAAGGGAACAGTATTATTTATTATGCCTCAAGAATTCTCATTTCCATTTAAGATGGGAACAAAGTTTTGCTCCCAAAAGTCATTTCTGAGATTGTTCCTCTTTCTCTCCAACCCAAACTCACTCTGGTGACTTGCTCATATAAAGAAAAAAATCAGTCAAGGTATTTGTTTATAATTATAATGAACTCTTTCATTTTTTTTTTTGTCATTATGCCCTCACAGCTTTGCACAGTTCCTGGCACACAGTAAGCTTAATAAACTTTTAATAGGTGCTAGTTGAATGAATGAATGAATGAGTAGTTGAAGGGGTGGGGGAAATAAGATATAGTGCTTGCAATCTGCAAAGATAAAAACTCTAAAAAAAGAAACATTAAGAATTCCATGCACAAAATGATTAGTTTGTCTAGAGGAAAATAAAATTTCTGAGGGGATTTGTTAAGCATTTACTAGGTACCAAGAACTGTGTGCTAAGCGATGGGAATACCAAGACAGTTTTTGGCCTCAAGGAGCTTACTTTCCTTATGGGAAGTCAATACATAAAAGGAAGTTTGAGAATGAGTGGGGGCATGGGGGAGATAAGCAGGGGAATCAAGTTGGGCATGGAGAGAAGTCTGGCTGAGTGCAGGTTGGTGGGAAATGAAAAGATGGCTATTGTGGGAGTCCTCCTTAAATGGAAATTCTGGGAGGTGTTCTCCCCGCTCCAACCAAAGGAAGGGACTCCAGGGCAGACGGTGTTTTGGAAGGTGTGGGTTGATCTCTGGGCTGAAGTGATTCTCCCAGGATGAGGAGTTTCTGAGTCAGAATACAGAAATCCAGGTTAATAGTGTGGAGTAAGAATGTTCTGTGCTCTAAAGGATGCTGGTTCATATCCTGCCTCTGCTACACTCCCTGTGTGTTGCTGGGTAAGTTACTTTGCCTCCCTAGGCTTCAGTTTCCTGTAAAATTGGGGTACTGGACTAGATTGATTGTAAATTACCATCCAGCACTGTATCAATCAAAATGTAAGGGAGGCCTCTCCTTTATACTACTGTACAATACATCCTGGCTATATTACCCTTCAGTGATCTGAATGAATGAAGCTTTTATTAAATACCTACTGTATACAAGGCACTGCATATTCAAATATGAAATATAAAAATGTATAGAGGATACATTCTAGTAGGAGAGATGATATTTACATATATAAATATAGACAAAGTAAATTCACTGTAATTTTAGGAGAAAAGCAGTAATAGCGGAGGGGATCAGGAAAGGTTGCTTGTATGAGGAACTGAGCTTTGAAGGAAATGGGATTCTGGTGAGCAGAGGGACAAGGTGAGCCCTTGCAGGAATAGAGGACTTCCTATGCAAAGACACAAAGATAAGACATGGCATGTTGAGGAGGAAAACCAATTTGGTCAGACTGTAGAACTTGTAAGAGATTATTTTGATGTTGGGTCATTTAGATTGTGTGCAACTCTTTGTAACTGTATCTGGGGTTTTCTTGGCAAAGATATTGGAGTACTTTGCAATTTTCTTTTCCTGCTCATTTTACCGAAAAGGAAACTGGACCGACAGGTTTAAGTGACTTGCCCAGGATCACACAACTAGTAATTGTCTGAGGCCAGCTTTGAACTCAGGAAGATGAGTATTCCTAACTTCAGGCCAGCACTCTATCCTCTATACCACCTAAGCTGCCAGAGAGTATGGGGAGAAGAGATAGGAAGGATGTAGCCAGGTTTTAAGGGTCTTTGAATATCAAAGAGAGGAATGTGCATGTGATCCTAGGAGGAATAGGGAGCTAAGCCCGTTTACTAAGCGGCCAAGTGACATAGTCAGACTTGTGCTTTAGGATTATGGCTGTAGCTGGGGTCTGTACCACCACCCTTGTCCATTTCCACTTCCAGAAATTGGTTGAGGCCCTGGAGTTCACAGAGGCTTGAACTTGGAGTGTTATGATCCTCTAAAAGTTCAATGTCAAAGAGCAAGAACAGACAGAACAGAGGTCTGGATTGGTGAGATTCAAGGGGAGTATTTGGTTCTCCAGAGGTTATGTCACTGTAGAATACTTAGAGCCCTCACTGTCACTAGTTTCCTATACCCTTTTCCAGGCTATCAATGAGAAGTGCCCTGATGGCCCACAGGACAAACATGACCCCAGTAAGATACCAAGCTTTTAGGCTGGTGACAGATTTTTCTTGTGAAAGAAATGGCTCTTCTGAATTGAGAAACAAGAGACTGGCTGAATGTGGGCTCCAATAAAGGTATAACTGAATGCCAAAGCAGATCTTTTGCCAGATAGCTATTTAATGGAGTTTCACCACTAAGGTTAGTTTATCTTTAAATCCTGGGCTAAGATATGGAATAGATTTGCACATCTTACACCAATCCAGTCCTTTCCCTCCTGAGACAGAGCATAGCTCAGTCAAGTAGGACACCAGAAAAGCTGCTTTTGTATAATTGGTGCATAATTTCCAGAGATGCATGCCCAAGAATGATTGGGGTGCTTAGTGAGCCACTGGCTCCCCATAGGGGACATTCTGCTGAGCCTGCAATCAAGAATTCTTCTCTCAGTGGGTAGCAACTCTGCTATGGAAGGTCAAATTCTCAGTTACTGCCTGGCTTAACTTTTGCTAGCATATGGGATCCTGGACTTGCACTGTCTCCATCTGTTGCTAGACACACTCCATTGTAGCTGTTAGCTCCCCTGTGACTGAAGAGAGGCATTACCTTGAAGTGAATCAATATTGTATAGCTCCCCTTGACCTTTCTTAGGCATAGAGATGTGGGCAGGAATGGCTTATAACCACCAGCAAAGACTTCTGGTTTAGGTGGCACCAGAAGGCATGTTAACAGTTCTGATATTGAGGAACCACAAGAAAGCACAAGGTCATAGGATACTAAAGAGATATGAGGACTGAAGCAATCCCTGACAGCAAGCAGGTGTCGAAGACCTAGAAATGTGAGACTTCAGTGTTGAAAATGATGCTTACTCAAGGACCCTAACTTCCCACTTCCTCAATCTACTCAGTTCCTATGACATTCCTCTACTCCACCCCAACCACACACAGAGATGGTCACATTCTTTATCTGGCCATCGCTCCACAAGGGTTCCATTTCCATATTCAGGGATCTCCAACTTACTTTCTCTGGTGTTTGTTTTCTCTTTTATCTAAATTTTATCAATACATCATTACCTATACCTTACATCCCCAAACTTGTTCTTCATCCTTACCATCACCTTCAGTTCCTTCACTCCTTATTTCTTTTCCAGGTTATCACCCTTGTACTGGCTATACTCTCTCTCTACCTTGACCCTTTGGTTCAACTCTATACTGAAATCTATGTACAGCTACCTTGTCCCCTTGTCCTATCACTAATCACACCTTGATGAATCCCAGACTTACATCCACCATTTGCCTCCCTCCCTGCTAGTCACCCTGCTACTGAACAAAGCTCAAAAAAATCATGGAACCATGCTGATTGAGTCCATTACAAATTTATGGAACACAATCTCAACTAAGCTCTCATTACACTTTCCTTATCAATTTGCTGCCTGATTCACCATAGTTGTCATTTCAAACCTTTTTTTTAATTTTCTCTTAATCTTTTCAAGATATCTCCTTCCACTCTCTCAGCTGAGAATCTTGATTCATGCTCATCAAAAAAAAAAAAAATTAAGGTCATTCAACCGGAACTCCCTCTTTTCCTTTATTTTATAACATTCAGATGTATAGCCTCTTCTTTCACCCCTATCTCAAATGAAGAGATGACTCTTACCTGTGACAAGGAAAATCCCTCTACATGTATCTTTGATTCCATACCTTCTCATCTTCTCCAGTAGATTGGTCACTCCATTGTCCCTATCTCTTTCTGTCTTTTAGCCTCTCCTTGTCTACTGGCTCCTTCACTGATGCCCATGTCTCCCTTCTTCCTCAAAAACTCACACTTGATCCTACCATGTCCATCAGCTGTTTTCTGATGTCTTCCCTTCTCAGCTAAACTTGAAAGATTCGTCTAGGTACTCCCATTTGTATCCTCTCACTCTCTTCTAAATCCTCTGTACTCTGGCTTCTGATCTCATAATTTAACAGAAATTTCTCTCCAAAGTCATCAGTGATCTCTTCATTGCCAAATTTAATGGCTTTTAATCAATCTTCATCCTTCTTAAACTTCCTTTGGCTTTCGACACTGTTGATCACCTTCTTCTCCTCGATACTTTCCCCTCTAGATTTTTCTGACCTTCTCTCTCCTGATTTTCTTTTCACCTGTCCAAAGGCCCTTTGTTTAGATCCAGATCACATCCACTAACCATAGGTTTTCCACTATGTCTCCGTCCTGGGTCCTCTTCACTTGCCCCTGTACTAGCTCACTTGGTGATCTCATCAATTCCCATGGACTATTTAATGTCTATGTAAAAGGTTTTCTTATGTGCATATCAAGCCCCAATCTCTATCCTGAGCTCCACCTCTTAGATATATTGAACTGGATGTTCTATAGGCATCTCAAACTTAATACATCTAAAAAAGAATTCAGTGTCATTTGCCCCAAATCCTCCCCTCTTCTCAACTTTCTTATTACTGGGTTACCACCCAGTCATTATGCTTGCAGCTTCAGTGTCATCCTTAAGTCCTTATTCATATATCGAACTCTATGATCAAATCTTGTCATTTTTACTTTTGCAATATCTCTTATACATGTCTCCTTATCTCTAACCACACAACTGCCACCCTTGTACAGACCTTTGTCATCTCTCACCTGTACAACCAAAATAGCCTTCTTGTTGATCTCCTTACCTCAAGTCTCTTCCCCTTACAATTCATTCTCTAATCAGTTGCCACAGTGATTTTCCTAAAACACAGGTCTGACCAATTAGCTTCCCCCATCCCTTCTTTCAACAAAATCCAGCAGCATCTTATTGAATTGAGGATCAAATTAAAAAGTCCTCTTTTTGGCATTTAAAACTTCACAAGTTGATATTTTCCAGACTTTCCAGTCTTATACTTTATTCCCCTTCTACTCTTCAGCTTTGCTATCCCTAACACATGCAATGCCATCCCTTGACTCTGCGAATTTATACTGGCTATCCCCCATAAATGCTCTTCCTCCTTCCCTCTGATTCCTAACTTCGCTGCCTTCCTTCAAGACTCAATTCAAATTCCATCTTTTGAAGGACATACTAGTCTGTCTCTCCCTGCGGCTAGTCCCCTCCCTTCAATATTATCTTCATTTTATATTACATGTATCTTGTATGCACATGGTTATTGGCATGTTGTCTCCACCATTAGAATGTGGGTTCCTTGAGAGCAAAGGTTATGTTTTTGCTTTCTTTCTATTTCCAGCTCTTAGCACAGTGCCCAGTACATAGTAAGCTCTTAATAAATGCTTGTTCATGACGGAATGATTGACAGGGATCCCTCATTGTTGCTGTTGCTTCTTCATTGTCACAGCCACAGCTCCCTGCATGTTTCTTTGTCTAGCCACTGCTATATGTATCAAGGCTTGCCCTCACTGTAGTGGCAGTATCAGAGCAGACCCCAGCATGTGTGTCGAGTTTCCCTTCTACAACAGAATAAAGAAAGCTTTTTACTTAGAACCACTGGTAGCCCTTTGGTTTTGTTTTATTTTATTTTTCAGAGTTAACAGTTAGGGTATTACCTCTGGAGCTCTGGCATTTTTCAGAGTTAACAGTGGTTGCCTAAGCTCTATGACCCTTTGATCATTTATTTTCAGGGTTTGACAGGGAGAATCACTATCCAAAGGACAAAACAGGCACATATGGCCTGAGAACAGGCAAAAAGCCCAAGAAACCAGGCGTCCAAGGAGGCATATTTCCTAACTATACATCTTTGATTGGTCTATGCCAATACCATTTTAAGCTCAAGTTAGAATTACAGAACCTGAAAATGAATAGATTGAATAGAATGAATAGAATCTGAAATCTCAATTCTACTACTTATTAGCTTGCTTGTTTCCTTCTTTTAGGCTAACTCTATCCAAAATTACTACTCAGTTCAATCTTAGCAATGGTTCTGTACCAGCCTCTAAGTCATTCTCCTTTATTTCTCAAGAAGTTCAGCACTTACCTGACTCACAGTTTTTTTCATCACCCTAACCTCTTCCCTTATACCTTAATATACATCTTGAATTTCCTTTCAATACCCCAAATTCCTAATTCCTCAGTTTTCTTAACTCTTATAATCTCCTTTTCTACTTCACATGAGTTATACCTAGGGATAATTAACACCTTTGATATCACCCAATTCAACAACTAAAAACTCCAAATTTCTTTCCATTCCATTTCTCCCTTAGCCTCCCTGAACCTATCCTTTGTCCTTCAATCCCTCCCTCCATCCCTCAGTTCCCTCTGATGCCGTTACCCTTGTTCTAACTTTACTTTTTCCCAAGAATTAACTAGTTTATACTGTACTCTCAAACTCTATCCATTATCCTATAGGTGCTCATGCCTTGTTAAATCTCAATCCTGTATCACTTTCATCTTTTTCTTTCTGTACTTTTACTTAAATGCTGACTAACCAAACTGAGGAAATCATAAAGCTGAGTCACTTGGCTCTGCTACAAATTTATGTTATTTCATAATATTTATTGGGTCCTCATTGCAAAAAATCAATCTTTTTAAACTTCTTTGGTTGATGTGCCCTCCCATAAAAGCTATTCCAGACTTTATTCCTCAAGTCTCCCAAACCATCCCTATATTCACCTTTTGAGCCAAAGACTTCGTATAATACTTCACTGAAAAATAGACAATAGTAGTCACAAGTTTCCTCTTCTCCCTTTCTCCAGAACTCAAAATTTCTCGACATCATCTTCCTTCTGTTTCAATCTCTGATGAAGTATTCCTTTTACTCCCCTAGGGCAACTTTGATATATTCCTTGCCTTGCTCCCTTCCCATTTTCTTCAGTAGATTGTCCTCACAACCAATATTTAGTCTCTGTGTTCTGGTTCCTTCTCTATTATGTCTGAAAATGCCCACATCTTCACTAGTCTTAAAAGTTTTTTTAATCACTAAGCCCTAGCACTCTATCAAACTATTATCCATATTTAGGCAGCATAGTTGGATAGAGCATTGGACTTGGAATCAAGAAGACCTGCCTCAGACATTTACTAATCGTATGATCCAGGGCAAGTTATTGGAGAGAAGTTATAACTTCTCTCAGTCTCAGCTTCCTCATTGATCAAATGAGAATGACAATAGCACCTCCTTCTCTAGGTTTTCGTGAGGATCAGACGAGATGATAAATGCTAAGTACCTTGTCAGTCTTACAGCACCATATAATGCTATTATTATTTCTTTATCATTATTTTTATCCTTCCTTTTCTCTCACTTACCTCTTGGATCTCTCTAAATGTGGATTCTGATCTAATTATTCAACTGAAAACTTCTCACTCCAAAGTTACTAGGGATCTTTTAATTGACAAATATGATGACATTTTTCAGTCCTTAGCCTTCTTGACCTCACCATATATATGATACAAAAAGAAATAGGTGACCTGTGACAATTACATGGAGGTTTCTCTCTTAGTTGTTGCCAGTAAGATTTTTGCAAGAGTCCTTCTTAATAGATTGATCCTTCAACTGGAAGATGGTCATCTCCCCAAGAGACAGTGTAACTTCAGAAAGGACTGGGGAACATCAGATATGGTGTCTGTTACCCAGTAACTCCAGGAGAAATGCCAAGCATAGAGAAGAGGTCTGTACATTTGTAGATTTGACCAAGGCCTTTGACAGTCACAAGGGCTTGTGGAAATGGTGGAATTTGGTTGCTTAGAGAAGTTTGTCAGTATTGTACACTAATTCCATGACAGCAAGCTTGCATGGGTTCTGGATAAGCAGAAAGTGCAACTCCTATGGGCTGGCCATGTTTGAATGCCATACCTACCTATCTCCATAAGACTATTTTATGGGGAACTCACACAAGGCAAACATCCATATGGAGGTCAGAAGAGGTGATACAAGGATACTCTCTTCCCCCCACTTAATGGTATTTTATTTATTCCAATTATATGGAAAGATTATTTTCAATATTTGCTTTTATAAGATTTTGAGCTCCAAATTTTTTTCTCCTTCCTCTTTCTCCCCCTCCCCAAGGCAGCATGCAATCTGATATCGACTCTACATGTACAATCATATTAAACATACTCTCACATTACTCATGTTGTGAAAGCGGAATCAGAACAAAAGGGAAAAATCATGAGAAAGAAAAATAAGAGAGAAAATAGTATGCTTTGATCTACATTCAGACTCCATGGTTCTTTCTCTGGATGTGGATAGCATTTTCCATGAGTCTTTTAGAATTGTCTTGGATGATTGTATTGCTGAAAAGAGCTGGCTATCAAAGTTGGTCATTGCACAATGTTGCTGTTACTGTATACAATGTTATCCTGGTTTTGCTCACTTCTCTCAGTATCAGTTCATGTAAGTCTTTTTGGGTTTTTCTGAAATCTACTTGATTTTCTTACAGCACAATAGTATTCCATTACATTCATATAGCAAAACTTGTTCAGACATTTGATGAACATCCCCCCTCCCCAATTTCCAATTTTTTGCTCAAAAAAGCTCAAGGATGCTCTTAAAGTCTCTCTGAAGAACTTTAGAATCAATTGTGAGATATGGGAGACATTAGCACAGGACCACCCAGCATGATGTGCCCAAATCAAAAAAGGCACTATAATCTTAGAAGCAAAGCAGAATTGTAGTAACTCAAGAGAAATGTGAGATGTGCAAATTTAGAGAATCTCTAAATGTTCATACAGACTATTTGTTCTTGACCTGCTGTAGAGTCTTTCAAACTTGTATTGGTCTGATCAGATACCCCTGTACCTTGACCCTGACATAGTGATACCATTTTGTTCCTCTTTGAGCATGAAGCACAATAACCCATATATGTGATACTATTGACCACCAACACCCCCCAGATACTCTGGGTCTCTATGTTCCTGCTCTCCTCTGAGTCTTCGCCTATGTATCTGATTGTTTCTTCTCCCACAGGTAAAACACCAAGGCTACATCTTGGGCCCTCTTCTCTCTGTCTCTGTTTCTGTCTCTGTCTCATCTCACCTCCCATTTCACTCTTGATAACCTCATCAGTTCCCATGGATTTAATTATCTCTCTGCAAATGACTCAGATCTATTTATCTTGTTCTAATCTCCATTTTGAGTTCCTGTAATTTATCTCCAATTGCGAGTGGGAAATTCAAACTGAATGTCTTACAGGTATTCCAAACTCAATATGACCAAAACAGAATTTATTATACCCTGCCCTCCAAGTCCACCTCTTTTATGAATTGCCCTATTTCTGTCAAGGGCAACATCATCCTTCCAGGCCCTTGTTTCTCCACGTCCATGTTGTCCTCCCTCCCTCCCCCAACATCTTGCCACTTCTGCCTCTTGTATCCATTCCCTTCTCTACACAGGCACACCACCACCACAGTGTAGGCGCCAATGACCATTGACCTGTATATCTCCTAATTGGTTTCTCAGCCTCAGGTTTCTCCCCTCTCCAATTCATCCTCCCCAGAACTGGTTTTTCCCAACATGAAAGTCTGACCATGTCATCTCCCTACTCAATAAATTCCTACTGCCTCTAGGATCAGTTAAAACTACTTTGGCTTTAAAACTCTTCACAACCTGAACCTGGCCTACATTTATGGAATTTTTGATCACTCTGCTTCATGAACTCTGTCTTCCAATCAAACTTCTTACATTTCCTCACACATAGCTTTCCCTCTGATTCCTGTTACTAGAATGTACTCATTCCTGACCTCTACCTCTTAGGAATCCCTTGTTTCATTCAGACTCAGTTCCAAAGCCCAGTTCCATATAAAGCCATTCCTTGCTCCCCAGTTCCTGGTACCACTCTCCCCATATACACACCAATTACCTAATATTTACTTGCAGATATTCCATATATATATGTTCTCTCTCCTGATGGAACAGGCTCCTTGAGAGAAGAGACTGTTTCATTTTTGTCTTTTTCCCCTTAATGCCTGGCACATAATACCATTAAACAAATATTTATTATATGACTTTGAGCAAGTTGTTGAATTTTTCTAGGTCTGTTTCTTTTTTCTTTTGGGGATAATCAGGGTTAAGTGACTCACCCATGGCTGCACAGTTGGATTTAATCTCAGGCCCTCCTAACTCCAGGGCTTATGCTCTATCCACTCAGCCACCTGGCTGCCCCAGGTCTCAGTTTCATTTAAGTTTTCTAGGTCTTCTCATCTCTGTAATGGGGAATGTCAACTCAATGACATGTTTTGCTGTTACTGTTCAGCCATGTCCAATTCTTTATGATCCCTTGGACCATGTCATGCCAATACTCCATGAAGTTTTCTTGGCAAAGATACTAGAGTAGTTTTCCATTTCCTTTCCAGTAGACTAAAGCAAACAGAGGTTAAATGTCTGAGGCAGGATTTGAACTCAGGTTTTCCTGACTCCAGGCCCAGCACTCTATCCACTACACCATCTAGATGACTTCCAATGACCTTTTAAGTCCCTACTAGCTCTAGATCTATGAACTAATGATCGACCCCCACTCCCCATTGGATATCAAACCTAGGACCTTGTGAATTTCTTCATGAACCTTAATTGTGAATTATCAAAAGCATTTTTCCCACACTGAAAATACCTATGCTCTTCTGATGGCAGAAATCAACTGAGATTTTTTAAAAAAAATGTTAACTACTTCATTTAAGTCAGAGAAGGTATTGACTAGAAAGAAATAAAAGTTTAGAATGAGTCAGACCCTAATTCAGTGTGCTTGTGCTTTGTGGTTGCCTGAAAGATGGAATGGTCCACTTCTGCCATGGAGCAGATATCACAGAAGTCTTCTGAGTGATGGGGGGAATACGGTGATGTGGAGTTTTCCAGCTTCTTCTAAAGATCATTTTGGAGCTGATGGAAAATACAAACAACACTTCCTTCAAGGGTATTTGAAGGAGCAAATCTCTTTAGTTGACAGAGAGAGGTAAACACCTGAGACAGCAAGGCATTTTTGACTGTCAGTTATGTTAACTGGGAGTGGAGGTTCCCAAGTCAGTAACTTTGAGCAGGGCACAACAACATTTCACTGCATTACCCAGGTCCAATCAAACTGTGGAAATAATGAGAAAGAGAAGCATTTCTTCCATGATTCATTTTCCATTCAGATGAGCAAAAAGTATCTCTTTTTAAAAAGTCAAAAGTGAATAATCACTTGCGATATCTCCTGGGGATGCATCTATGTCTGGGTCTGGAGCATTTCGCCTCTTATGAAGCTAATGGAGCCAAAAAAATGATTTTTTCTCCGAGTTTGAAGACTAAATAATGACAAATTGTCTGACTGAAGTGCAGGAAAAGAGAAACAAATGGATAGGAGGTATTAACAGAGTTAATTATAGATGCAGATTAAAAGGCAAGATTAAGTAGCAGAAGAAAAGGAAAGAGGAACCTGGGGCACAGAGATACTGACATGTAGCAGTTGTCAGTCACCTAGCAACAAGTTTCCTATTCCCGCTGTGCTCTTTAATTCAGCAAATCTGCTCAGGATGTTGGGCTGTTCTCCTGACAAAACGCATTATGTAGTCGACTGAAGGATACAAAAATCCACTGTACACAACACTCTGCTCCCTATTGACCACTGATCCTTTCTCTCAATCCACAAAAGAGGCTTGCATAATGCTCTGAAAAGGGAAAAGTCTCCACAGAGAAAACATTTGCTTGTAATTGAGATTGACTACATAATGAAAATGATGTTCTTTTTAGAATTCTGCTGTTGAGGCCACACTTTTTGTCTCCTGGCACTCAAAACACATCCCTGCTGGGAAAAGGGGCAAACATTGTAAAAACTCAAAACTGTGATTTTTCTTTGCATTGAAAACACCCTATTCTATAACAAAATGGCCAGGTCTCTCTCCTCAGAACTTAAACAAGTGATCAAAAAACAAAACAAAACAGGAAAACTTCTATTCAGAGTTTCTGCCATGAATGCCTGCTTTGCTGAAGGCATGCAGGCGATGGCTGGCCATTCTTTGAGACAACAAATGGACACAAATGACAGAGAAAACTCTTGATTTTGTGATTCAGGGTCCTCTGCTGGGAGGCTGCAAATTGCTAGTTAAAACTCGGTCACTGTCTCAAATATGTGTGTTAAAACACAGACTGGGCTTTGAATGATCAACTAAGCTGAAGGGGCAAAGAAACCACAAAGGGTCAAATAGCTAACCTTCTTGGCATAACAGCCAACCTTAGTTTGTTTTCCTTCTCTAGTGTCTTGGTGAGTAATGGTTTGGGGAGACTTATCCAGGATGGAAAAATTCATATCATTTTTTACTTCCTTAATACATCAAGGAAGCAAAGTTGTATCAGTGTGGGTGCTAGAAACACAAATTGCAACCCCTCTACACCTTAGTAGATTACTTAGATGAGTTGCCATGGTCAAAGAGAAAATTTATCACCTAGTAGCCACCTTTCTATTTAAAAGGTCAACCTTTTAAAGAGTTAATAGAGACTGATAGATAAGAAATGAACTTTCTAGCAATGACTGGGCTTCGATACCATCAGGGCAAGAATTAGGATCATTCCGTATAAAGAAAAAATGGAGAAAAAATTGGTCTCTAAGATTCCATTGAGAAAGCTTTTCATGCAGTACTTTGGTTTTTATTATTTATTGCCTTTATTTATTGAAAAAGTTCCTAGGGATCCAATGAAGAGAGTCCTCACTCCAAGTGGCTTACCATTTAAGGTGGACAATATGCTTCATAATCCAAATACATGACATAACCAGAGTGAAAACCAGGCAGGAGAAAGAATAGGTGCTTTTGTTGGATGGTGGAAGGAGAAAAATACTTTAGATAGATGACTTTTAGATGGAGGGGACTGAGATTCAGATAAGATATTCAGACAGAAAAAGAGCATAATACCCAGTAAGGGTTAACCAGTGGTTCTATATAAATAATAGAGGTTGGTTCATCATTATCCTTTCTGATGGCAGAAATTCCTAAATTAAAGTGAGTCAAAACAGCTTTTTTAAAAATTAGCTTTAAATTCCTTAAAGTAGCCAGGTTAATACACAGTTCTGAAAACCACCCATGTTTTGGGCTGTTTTAATAGCTGAATTGGATCTGCTTTAGCTAATCTACTTTTCCCTACAAGAAATCAAAAGGTGACATGTACCTTTCCTTCTCCAAAAACAAACAAAATAATAACAAAAACAACTCAAGAGTAAAGAGAGGTATAATTCTTGATCACACAGAGACAAAGTCAGAGAGAGAAAAATGTGACGCCGTTACTCTTCTGTATATACATACATCCTAGTGAATTTTTCACGAAAGCAAGAATATTTACTGACTGAAATAACCCCTGAAGTATATCACTTAGTTTTGTGTGAGTGATCAGCAACTGAGGAAACGCTATAGTGAAGGAGAAGTAGATCCAAAAAGTTGGTTTGAATGTATCATTGTGTCATTATTCCCCAGGCTGGTCCCCACACAGGTCACATTTAACATGAGGAATAGAGACAAGTCATCCATGGGATAATTCCTCTTTCTTGAATGATGATCTTGCCAAAAATAAATGAACAAACTACTTTATAAAGAATAGGGTGGGAGAATAATGTGGGGGCTACACAGCTAAGTGAGCATAAGTAATGACTCAGTGAAACTGACAGTCGAAAGAGGTAAGCTACCACCCACAGCCGATGAAGCAAAAAAGCTCGCTCCTCTTCCTTTTCATGACAAGCGTTAATGATGGTTTCTGCGACATTCTGGCCTCAGCACTTTCCATCATACCATTTTCACTCCTCCATTTGGGCAGAGATACTTACAGAATGAAAGAGGCCATATGAAGTTTTGTGAACATGTGTCTCACACTTTAGGTACTGTTTTGGTTCCCCTCTAGACTCCACCTACTCTCCATTCTGAGGATGCTTTTCCCGCTGAAATAAAGATTTGAGAATTTTCTCTTACCCACTGATAGTGACCCATTGGTTGAATCAGAAAAGGGATCAAAATGAGCGCTTTGTTAGAGTGTGCTCCCTCAGGCCAATGGGTGACACATATATGCACCTCCATTTAAAAAACACACAAGAAAGATTTCACAATAGGTGATTAAAGATGAGTATTTGTAGGAAACTTCATGGTATTCTTTTTCTCTTTCCAGGGCAATATCATATAGGTGACAGTAGGATACCAACAACCTTCAACCAATCAACAATTCTTAGTAAATGCCTACTGTGTGCCAGGCACTGATGCCACAAAGATAAAAAAGGCTTAAATAATCTCTGCTCTTAGGGAGCTTACTTTCTATTGATCATGACAACACATATCTGTATACACACATACTATGTACTGTAATACAGAATAAAGATATGCAAAATAAAATTTGTAAAGTTGTTAAATACAAGGTAGTTAAAGAGAGAGGGCCATAGTCATTGGGAGTCTTGAAGGAATCTTGGAGATTATATTATATGAGGCAGAGGTGGGGAGGAAGAATATTACTGGCATCAGGGACAGCTAGTGCAAAGATATGGAGATGGAGTAAAGAAAAGAGAGAGGTCCAGTTTGGTTGAACCACAGAGTATAAGAAGGGGAATAATGAATAATGAGGCTGAAAATATATGTTGGGGCCAAGTTGTGAAGAGTTTTAAAGGCCAGAGGAGTTTGTATCTGATCCTAGAAGCAATAGGAAGACACTGGAGTTGACTGAGTGAGGGAGCGGCATGGTCAGATCTGCATTTAAGGAAAATCCTTTTGGTAGCTGCGTAGAGCAATTAGAGGGTTGAAGCTGAGAAACCATTTAGAAGGCTACTGTAACAGTCCAGGAGAGAGGTGCTGAGGACCTGAACTGGAAGTAGTTATGTGAGTAGAGAGAAATTATAGAGATATAAGTAGCAAGATTTGGCAACTGATGGAAAATATGGGGTGGGGGAGAGAGAGGAATCAAAAAAATTGCCAAGGTTGCAAACCTGGGAAACTGGACAAAAACAGTAAAGTAGAAAGAAAAGCTTAGGGGGAAAGAGAATGAGTTTGTTTTGGATATGTTGAATGTGAGATGCCCCTTTCCTAGCAAGTGTGAAATGTCCAATAGACAGTTACTTGGTAATGTGGAATGGATTTCAGGACAGGGACTGGGGTGGTAAATTATTTGCATAGATATGATAATTAAACTCATGGGAGCTGATGAAGTCATCAAGAGAGAGAATTTAGAAAACAGAGAAGAGGGAACCCAAAAGGGTACACCCACTATTTGGAGATATCCCTTTTGTTAGGGGTATGATGTAGTTAATGAAGAAGACTGAGAAAGAGGGGAGAGGTAAGAAAGAGATGAACCAAGGAGGAAAAAGTCATGAAAGCCTCTAGAGGAGAGAATAACCAGGAGAAGAATGACATTAATAGATTGAAATGCAGCAGAGAAGTCTAGAAGAAATAACTAAGAACAAGATTTGGCAATTAAATTTTGGCAATTGAGAGATCATTGAGGAGTAGCTAGGTGGTGCAGTGATAGAACACCAGTCCTGGAATTAGGAAATCCCTGAGTTCAAATCCAGCCTCAGATATGTCCTAGTTGTCTGACCCTTGGTAAGTCACTAAACCTGATTGTGTGTGTGTGTGTGTGTGTGTGTGTGTGAGAGAGAGAGAGAGAGAGAGAGAGAGAGAGAGAGAGAGAGAGATATGGTTGGTAATTTTGGAGACAGAAGTTTCAGTTGAGTGATGAAATCAGAAGCCAGAATGCAAAGGGATGAGGAGTGAGAAGAGGAAGTGGTGGGAATGAGTGTGGAAAGCTAGGACTTTGACTGAGATAAAGAGCAGTAGCTTGAGGGGATAGTAGAGTCTTGTGAAGGTCTTTTAAGGATCAGAGAGACAAACATGTCTGAAGTTAGCAAGGAAGAAACCAGGACATAGAAAAATGCTGGAGATTAAATGGAGGTAGGGATAATTGCTGCTGGTGAAGGCAGGAGGGGATAGGATCGCAAGTACATGTCAGGGGACTGGCTTTAGCAGAAGGAACACTTCATTGTCAGAGCCTGGAGAAAAGGAGGAGAAAAAGAAGGATGTCTTGGAGGTATTGAAATGAAGAGCAGAGGAGGAGAGGGAATTCAGAGCCAACGTCTTCCATTTTCTCGGTAACCTTGACCTAACAAACTCCACTTCATACAAAGGTTAACATTAACTCTTAAATAAAAACCCAAAGCCATATACAGAACTTCTGTGATTGCTTGGAAATCATTTCCTTGAGTGCAGTTATGTAGAAGGATGGGGAAAAGGTTAGAGGGCAGGGAACATTTCAGTTTGGTCTTTGTTTTGCCAGAGTCTAGCTCAGCCCTTGGAATATAGTCAATATTCGATAAAAGTTTGTTGATTGAAAAATATTCTGATTCCACTACAGCCACTGACAGTTCTACTGAGAACACACAGAAGTGTTGGGACCCCTCTCTCGCTATTTTTATCAAACACTCATTTATACACACAAATATTTCCTCCCTAAACTGTCCCTCCTAAATTTTCCCGCAAGGATTATCTGACATTTACTATTCACAAGTTTGACTGAAAAGGTTAATAGTTCACCAAGAGAAGTTAGAAGTAAATAGAATTGATCATCCCGAATGCCCTGGGTTGAAATGTGAGGGCTTTGTGTTGACAACCCCAGGCGTGGTAATGAGTCTCTAGTACATTCTTAAGGCTTGTTTCATTTGCCCTGTGAATGGAGGGAGTAAAATTATAGTCTCTAGGTGTTTTCCATGGTTCTTTCATAAGCATGCCTCCTGACACCAATTAAAGAGATTATGTCATCAACTGAAAGGAAAGCTATAACCTTGTATGTTAATGCTGTGATTGCTTGAGACAGGGTCACAGGGCCCAATAGAGCAGCAGCTGACCTTCGAGAAATTAACTTCAGAGCTCAATTCCTAATTAACCATTTTCAATGGAAATATGTGTTATTTCAGACAATTGGTCAAAATATTACTTTTTTTGTGCGAGAAGTTCACCTCCCCCCCCCAAATTAATTAGCAATAGCCACAATGTGTGTGTGTGTGCATGTGTGTTAAATACACTAGATAATTTTGCTGTTACCTAAAGAGGTCAATTATTTCTTTTCCCAAGACATTTACTCTATCTTTGGAGAAGAATGAAACTATGTGAAACATCCTCATTAAGGATTTCTGCATACCTCTTTCTCACATCTTGTCGGTGTGCAAAAATGTTAAATTATCATCTTCATTTTCCACTGTGACCTCGGAAAGGTAAATGCCAGCCATGTATAGAGATATACACGATTGTGTGGGACAGTGTAGAGATTTAACAAAATTCCATTGGAAGCCTTTATCCCTTAGATAAGTGGGTTTAAGTTGAAATCTTTCTTGACTTTTGAATTCTACTCAGCTCCCCTGTTGCATTTTAAATGTTGTAACTTCTCAAGGGCCAAACATAGAGCTTTGCACTAGTCAATGTTTAATAAATATTAATTGAATGAGTGTTAAATAAATGAGCAAAAGAAGGATGATATGTATTTTGACCCAGAAATTATGCTCGGAATTTATTAATCCAAGTGTTGCTCCTGAAGTCAGAGGTCCTGGGTTCAAATTATGTTCCTACCACTCCATCTGTGCCCTTGGGTAAGTCACTTAACCTCACTGGGGTTCATTTTCTCAGTTGTAAAATGAGATAATTAGATATCTCTTCCAGCTCTAGATCTGTGATCTTGGGAACTCACACCATATTGTATTTATCTACAATAGAATCATGCACGGAGAGAATGCTGGATTTAGAATCAGCTACACTCTAGCTGCATGATGTTGGACAAATCATCTAACTCTTAAGGTTGCAATTTTCTCATCAACAAAAATGAGAAGATTACTTCTAAGGGCCCTTCTAATTATGATCCATAGGGGCCTATGACCTGGAAGTGATAACTAATGGATTTGAATTTTTTGGATTCTCAAATGATACTTGGTTACTTAACCTAATGACACAGAAAAAAACAAATTTCCTGCAAGGCAATGTTGGCAATTACGGAAGATCTGGGCACCAAATATTCCATTTTTTATTTGTAAAAATTATGAAAATTCTCTGTGTAAATGACAGATTAAACTAGTAACTGCTTTTTATATACATTAGGGATGCATTCATCAAATGTTGCTTTTTTGAGTTGTTAAAAAATTTCTTTTTTTAAATGAGAAGCATCCCTGGTGTAGTAGCCTTGGAGTCAGGGAGACCTGGGTTCCAATCCTACCTGTGACACACACACTTTTTAATGGGCAATTATTTATTCTCATATCTCACAGGTGACTTGTCAATCTGTATCAGTGGAGGGAATTCCCACACCAGGAGTCCTTACATAGATAAAATGATAGCCCTGGATCCTCCCCTCCCTCTGCAAAAGAAAAAGAAAGAATTTTTTGATAATATATTTTCTTTGAGATTTTTAAAAATTGTTTTAAACATCAGTTTTGCTGGTTGTTCTGAATTCAAAATTTTAGGCAACCAGCAACTGTGATATTAATTTAGGAATAAATACTTATAAAGTCATAATAGCATCATCTATATCTCTCCCACTCCCCTGTCCATCATATCTTTTTTATTTAATAATATTTTATTTTCCCCCATTACATGTTAAAACAAAAGTCATTCCTTTTAACAAAAAGTTTAAAAAGAGAAAAAATAGTAATTCAGCTAAACCAACCAACACATAAACTGAATCTGACAATATAAACTGTATTCTACCCCAATGGTCCCCCACCTGAGTCACTATCAGGCCTTGTTTTCCCTTTGAGATTATTTTACAACTGAGAAAAAATTCTAGCCAGTAAATCCCAAGTTAATAAGACAGCTTTTAGCCATCAAAATTTACCTTCCTTTTGGAGAGGAGAATAAAAGGGAGAGGGAAAGGAAGAGGGAGAGGGAGAAAGAGAAGAAGGCAAGTTGAGTTACCCAACTGACTGGGTTCCCATTCAGGTGCTTGGACTACTCACAGGTTGTGTTTGTCCTTTGTTCTCAAAGAGGACCATGACTTCAGGAAGATTACACCATGACTTGCAGTTGGCTTTGATTTGAGTGACCAAACATTAAACCCATTTCACACTGGGGCTTATAGATTGGAAAGTCTGTGTTCGTCCTTTGTTGCCAAAGAAGACCATGCCATCAGAGAAATGATGACATGACTTGCACTTGACTTTGTTTTGAGTGAGGGAGGGCTGTGCAAGGTCACCAGCCTCACTTCTCCTCCAGAGCCCAGATTGGAAAGTAGGTCCCTGACCAAGCAATACTTAATGGCTACTTTTTGGGCCCTTCTGGCTCAGAGTGAATATAAATAGTAACAATTTGTCTTTTGGTCAGCAACCCTGAGGGTCTTCTCCTTCTAGTTTGATTTTTTTTTAATTAAAGGGGCCATCCATTGACTCATTTCTTAAATATGCCTATTCGCTGAATGGGTGTTACCTCCCTCAAAGTGAGAACCTGAAAAGACACTAGCTTAAAAGAAAGAGCCAGGGTCTCCCATTGCATCCTGGGCCATCTCCAGTCATCCTGATGAATATCTGGCCACTGACCCTAGATGGCTCAGGAGAAGAAAGTGAGGCTGGTGACCTTGCACAGTCCTCCCTTCCTCAAATCAGCATCAACTCTAAGTCTTGTCATCATCTTGATGTCATGGTCCTCTTCAAAAACGAAGGACAAATACAACTGTGATCTTCCATTTACATTGTATACATGGTAAACATAGATAATTCTTTGCATATTGTCTCCCCCATTAGAACTTAAGTTCTTTGAGGGCAGGGAATATGTTTTTGCCTTTCTTGTATTTCTTTTTCCTGGAACATAGTTTACCAAATACTTATTGACTGACTCTCATGCAACAATTCCATAATCATTTACCATTAGCTGACACCATCAGAAAAACTGGAGTAATGTAGCTTTGTAGTAGAAGTTGAGTAGTCAACATGGGCATTTGTGTGACCCAAATACATCTCAGCACACATAGCTGAAATATTCTTTGCATTCAGAATGCATGGTGATGATTAGCAGAGATGACTCATTTATTGGTTTCCACTGTTGCATTTCTCTCAGGGTGCTCATGTGTACCATGAATAAAAAAGAAAAGCAAGGGACAGTAATGGGCAACAGTTAGTGACTTGCATAGGTTTCACTCTAAGCAAAAAACTGAGGCCAAGGAGAGAGAGCATGATGTAGAACCATAGCTAACACTCAAGAACACAGTTGGAAAAGTTGCCTTACTATTTAAGTATGCAATTTACATAGATATTTGGAGTCTATTATAGGACAGGAAAAATAAATCTCTAAGCTCCAAGAAATGCATTAATGGATGTAAAAAATATCCTCATTTTATAGATAAGAAAATTGAAAACCAGATAGAACAATCAAACGAAAAGCATTGCTAAACATCTTCTGTGTGATAGGTGCTATGCCAAGGTTGGGGATGTGAAGATAAACATGTACAATGACCTCTGCCCTAGAAGAGTAAAGGATGATCCTATATCCACATATAGGTTTAACACTACAACTAAGGCTCACAGGCTGAGGTATCGTGCTCTCTCTTTCTTCATTATGGGGTGCCTCTGCTCAGGATTCAGGCTCAGTCCTGGAAAATTCTAATTAAGGAAAAGAAGTGATGAATCTGTTCTTTTATTCCTCCTTTACATACCTCTTTATACCTCTTACGTAGCTCTTTATGCCTCTTATATGCCTCTTTATACCTCTATCCTAGCTCCCCCAATTACTTAATGCTTCAGTTGGTTCATGTCTAAGGTCTCCCCAAAAGGTAGGAGTTGAAAAATTCTTCATTGTATAGCATAGATTAGATATAAAATGGCTATTTCCTTTACACAAAAGAAATGCAAAACACAAAAGACTCATAAATGGGCATAGCAAATTCAGAGTTTCCCTTCCTCCCTTTCCTAGGAGGTGGGCTCTATCATGAAGCAAATTGGAAGACTACTAAATAGGCACTTAACATTTCACCTCAGCTCTATACTACCTCCCTTGAGGTAGATGTTTTCTAGTGAGTCAGTCTGGGATCAGGCTCATCCTTCTACTGATGGACAACTTTTCCTCCAAGAAATGTATGAATAGGGGTAGCTAGGTGGCACAGGGGATAGAGCACCAGCCCTGGATTCAGGAGGACCT
The DNA here is from genome assembly GCA_028658325.1 of Potorous gilbertii. Classification (NCBI taxonomy): domain Eukaryota; kingdom Metazoa; phylum Chordata; class Mammalia; order Diprotodontia; family Potoroidae; genus Potorous; species Potorous gilbertii. Next base: position 447,833,527 of record CM053769.1, read on the forward strand.
GAGTTCAAATGTGACCTCAGACATTTGACACTTACTAGCTGTGTGACCCTGAGCAAGTCACTTAACCCTGATTGCCTCACACACAGAAAATAAACAAACAAAAAATCATTGAAAAAACAAAAGAGGAAAAAAAAAAGAATGTATTACTGGAGAAAGAGTGGGTACCCTATACACTGACTGATGATCCAGGTTCTCCTAACTTCTTAAACTCATAAGACTGCCTCCAAGCCTGGATATGGGATTGATATTCAGTGACCTATGCTCCAGGAAAGGGCATAAAATAGAGGCAGCAGACAAGGTTCTTAAATCTAACCTCCAGTTTGCCTACATGCAACATAGACTTTAGCTTCCATATGCTCTCAGATGTCATTGGGCTGACGAGCTGTGGAAAAGGCACAATCCCTCTCACCCACAAGATCTGCAGATGGGAAAAAAAGGAGAGGGCAGAGAGTGGGCACCCCATTTTAAAGTTCTACTAAGTGAGCTGTTATTTTTACTTACAGTTGTCAACAAGGGGATTGATTTATCTTCTCAAAGCACAAGGCCCTTCATTCTTAACCAATTAATCAATCAATAAGCATTTATTAAGTACCTATCATGTGCCAAGCACTGTGCTAAGTGCTGGGGATACAAAAAGAGGCAAAAGACATTGCCTGCCCTCCTGTAGAAGGTAGGGTTTGGGAGATCAGCTGTTGGAGCTGATGAGGGAGAGGATTCTAGGCATGGGGCACAGCCAGAGAAAATGCCCAGAGTTTAGAGATGCAGTGTGTTATTCATGGACTGAAAAGTATATGGCAGAGGGTAAAGTAAGGTAAGTAGGAAAGGTAGAAGGAGGAGTAGGTTATGAAGGGCTTTGAATGCCAACTAGCATTTTGTATTTGCTGCTGGAGGCAATAAGAAGCCATTATAGAATAGAGAGTTGACATGATTAGACTTACATTTTAGGAAAATCACCTTAGAGGCCTAATGGAAGATGGATTGGAGTGGGGAGAGCCTGGAGGCAGGCAGATCCACCATCAGGCTATTGCAATAATTAAGGTGTAAGATGATGAAGGCCTGCACTAGAGAGGGGACAGTGTTAGAGGAGAGAAGGGAGTATATGAGAGAGATGTTGCACAGGTGAAATCAATAGACGTTGCAACAACTTGAATAGGAGGATTGAGAAATAGTGAGGAATGTAGGATGACTCCTAGGCTGTGAGCCCATGGAACTGAGAAGATGGTGTTGCCCTTTGCAGTAACAGGGAAGGTAGGAGGTGGGAGGGTTTAGGAGGAAAGATAAGGAGTTCTGTTTTGGACATATTGAGTTTAAGAGGTCTATTGGACATCTAGTTCACCATGTCTGAAAGGTAGTTGGAGATTTGAAATTGGAAATCAACAGAGAATTGGGGGCAGGATAGGTAAATTTGAGAGAGCTGTCAGCATAAAGATGACCCTTAAATCCATAAGAGCTAATGAATTCACCAAGTGAAGTAGTATAGAGGGAGAAGAAAAGAGGGGCCAAGATGACCTTGGGGGATACCTATGATTAGAGGGCTTGTTCTGGATGAGGCTCCAGGAAAAGAGGCAGAGAAAGAGCAGTCAGATGGGTATGAGAACCAGGAGTATCAAGAGGGATCCACAATGTCAGAGAGGTCAAGGAGGATGAGCATGGAGAAAAGCCCACTCGATTTGGTGACTAAGAGATCATGAGTAATTTTGGAGAGAGCATTTTTGGTGGAATGATAGATCTTAAGGGGCTAAGAAGAGAGGAGCACATTTCACCCAGCAGGAGATGGAAGGCACAAGGCTCTGGTGAGGAGCTAAAGTTCCTCTTCTCACCTGAGGAGGCTGACAATGAGGTGGCAGCAGGAAGTGAGCAGTAGATGAACTGTAAAGGGGAAAGTCCTCTGGGGCAGATTGAAATCAATTAAATTCAATAAACGTTTATTAGGCACTTACTATATGCTGGACACTGTGCTAAGTGCAAGGGATATGAAAAGAAGTGAAATTCTTCTTTACAACATAATGTGAAAAGATGTTTAATATGAATGTATATGGAGAACCTATATCAGATTGCATGCCATCTTGGGAAAGTGGAAGGGGAAGGAGGGGCAGAAAAATTTAAAACTCAAAAGTTTATGGAACTGCATGTTGTAAACTAAAAGTAAATAAATATTTTTTTAAAAAGAAGCAAAAGACAATCCCTTCCCATTGAGGGAAACAAAATGTAAACAAATATATATATATAAAGCAGGCTACATACAGTAAAAATAGGAAATAGATGGAAGGCATTGGAATTAAGAGGAGTTGGAGAAGGTTTCCTATAGGGAGTAGGATTTTAGTTGGGACTTCAAGGAAACTGGGAAAGTCAGTAGCTGGAGCAGATGAAGGAAGTGTTCCAGGAATGGTAGACAATCAGAAAGAATGCCTGCGGCCAAGATGGAGGGCTTGATCATGGAATAGTTAGGAAGCCAGTGTTAGTGGATGGAAAAGTACATGTAGAGGAGTAAGGTATAAGGAGACTGGAAAGGTAGGAAAGGCTTTGAATGCCAAATGGGACATTTTGTATTTGCTGCTGGAAGCAATAAGAAGATGGACAGCTCCTGGTAGCCTTTCCTCAGGGTATACACTGAGCCCAGCAGGAGCTAGAAGGCACAAGGTACTCAGACCTCTGAATCACGCAGGTCTCTGAAGTCCCCAGAATTTTCCAGGAAATTTCAGCAAATGCTCCCTGGGATTGTCCCTTGAGTCCTTTCCCACATGGGCTCCATAAGGTACAACACTGGAGAGAGGAAGAGAGATTTCACTGGTCCAGGGCACTCTCTGGTAAAGACTTCCTTCCACCAATGCAGGTGAGCATGTGCTCTACAAATCACAGTCTTAGGTGCCTGAGGCCCTGAGAGGTTCAATGACTTGCTCAGGGTCATACAGTCTGTATGTATCAGAGGCAGTATTTGAACCCAGATGGTCCTGGTTTCCAGGCTAGTCCTCTTCAGTCCTCCACAGCCTCTCTGCAACATAGACACAAGCAAGAGGCAGGTACTACTGTCAGGCAGCTGACTTATCCAAGGTTATAACAGGTAATGAGTCACAGAACCTTGGTTTGAAGCCAAGGTCCTTTGTCAGGGCTTCTTAAACTTTTTCCACTAGAGACCCCTTCAGCACTTCTTAAACTGGGGATTGAGACCCCCACTTCTTAAACTTGTCTTGAATCCCAGTTTCAGAAGCTCTCTCAAGGTCTCTAGATCTGCTGTTTTTCTACTCAATGTTTTTAGTATTTTTTTCATTTTAAATCTTTCTGTTTGCAAATGCTCACGTAATTGCACAGGCTAAAGCTCATTATAATCAAAAATTGCTATATTCAAAAAGATTTTTAGAGTTTCATCAATTGCCCACTTATTTAAAACAATATTTGATATGACAAAATTCCAGGATAATGGGAGAATGTATATAGACCATAGAAATACACAAATATACAGGGTGTCCTAGAAGTTATAACTCAGTTTTAAATTTTAATAGCTTAAAAACATAAATAAAATTGTGGAGTTGCTTTCAGTCACGTCCAGGTCTTTGTGACCCCATTTGGAGTTTTCTTGGCAAAGATACTGGAGCTGTTTGATATTTCCTTCTCAAGCTCATTTGACAGAGGAAGAAATTGAGGCAAACAGGGTTCAGTGACTTGCCCAGGGTCACACAGTAAATATATGAGGCTGGATATGAACTAAAGTCTTCCTGACTCCAGGATGACACACATCCACTGTGCTGCCTAGCTGCCCATAAATAAATTATAAATGATAAACATATATAATGATGCCAAATAGTTATATTTTAAGCCTTAAGAGCTTAAAACTAAGTCTTTTGGGATACCTGCATATGACATATATATATATATAATATATATATATATATATTATATATATATATATATTTATACATATATGTAAAGGAAAGAGTACTATACCTGTAGTCAGGAAAAACCTGGACTCAAATCCTGGCTGATGCTTTACAGTTATGTGACCATAGGCAAATTACTTAATCTACTTCCTCATCTGTAAAATGGAGTTAATAATACGTATTAGTCCAGAAGCTTTGACCTGCTCAGTTCGGGATCTGGGCCACTTTGCCTCTCCTTAGGCACCCTGACAGACACCAATCCCCATCCTTCCTGGAGTGGCTGGGGGAGATTCAGGACTTCATCTGAAGATGTGATTGGCCTGAGTCCTACTCTATAACTCAGAACTCCCAAACTCAAATGATTCACCAGCCTCAGCCTTTCCAGGAGCAGGGATTATGGTCCTGGCCCACAAGTTTGACCATATATATTTCTATATAAATGCATCCACACACAATAGAGACACGTGACACAGTCTTAGGAAGACTGAACTCCAGTCAGGGAGACCTGGTAGTGGTAATAAGGCATGCTTAGCTGTGCAACTGTGAGCAGGTGACTTAACCTCTTAGTGACCCAGGAAACTCAAAGATCCGGACTCTTAACCTTTTTTGTGTCACATACCCCTTTTCACAGATACAGTGAAACACAGAGACCCCTTCTCAGAATAATGTGTTTTTTTCAAAATATGTAAAATAAAATACATAGGATTGTGAAAGAAACCAATTATATTGAAATACAGTTATTGAAAAAATTTTTAAAGTTAAAGGATTTCAGATTGAAAATCCTGGCTCTGAGATTATAAATTACTAACAGGGGGCTGATTTTCATTTATGGAGGGGATTTTCAGTCCTTACACTGATGAAGTCACAGGTCCAGACCAAAACATACCATATTGACAGAGAGCAGTGCCAGAAACATCGACGTAGACCCAGGGGGTCCCAAAGTTCAATTGCATTGACTCGGTAGAGCTGATCATTAAATTTTCAGTGAGCATTTACACCTTGGAAACCAGCAGGTTAAAAATCAGGGTTGGAAGTTACTGTTCTGATGATTGTCTACCAGCACTTCTTAAACTGTGGGTGGAAACCCCACATGGGGTCTTGAAAAATGTGGCAACAGTGAAAGGTTTCTGAATGTGCACTGACCAAAAATTATTTCAAGATCAAAGTTGGAATGAATCCTTGGTTTTTCTGAAAGTGCTTGTCCGTGTTGCATCATGGACTTCACAGCAGCCTGGGTTCTGTATACAAAACATGCCTACTTGGCTCATGCAAAAAAAAACGTACTCATGCCCTTAGGCCACTCAATGCCAACTAACACTGCCAAAATACATAAAGGGGGTCTCAAGTGGGAAAAGTTTAAGAAGCCCTGGTCTAGATTTAAGAAAGTAATGAAGAAAATGTAAATTATGCATATTGAACTTAAAAGAGTTTCATGGGTAGGTATTTTTCTCCCTTAGAGCTTGTGGTTAAACATATACCAGCAGACTCCAACATGGAACCTTAAATTAGAGACTGACTCAATGATTCATAGAATCAAAATAATAGAGCTCAGAGACCTTAAAAATCTCATCATACCAAGTCCCTAGGAACCTTGAGCCTTGCCCAAAGTTATACAGCAAATTGTAGCAGAGCTGGGACGACAGCCTGACTCTTCTGACTTACAATTTAGGGACCTTATGCTATATGTGCGCATATAGACATGTATGTTTAATATATATCTACCTATAATAGTAACCCATATTGAGAGGACATTTTAAGATTTGCAAAGCAACAGTCTCATAACAACCTGGTGAGGTGTTCAGATGCAGTCCAGGATCAATTCGCTGACCCTCCCCAGGCACTTCAGGAGGGAACGGGGTTGGTGCCCACCAGGCAGTCTAGGAGGGGCATACTGATCCAGGTGCCAAACTGAGCAGGCCAAAGCTTCTGCAATGGTAGGCATTGGGGTGGTGCCTGCGAACGTCAGAGGCACTTCCAGTCTGGGGAAGATAGGGAATCTCAGGCTAAGTAAATGAATAAGTAAACAAGTCAATGAACGAGAGAACAAATAAACCAGATAGAGAAACAAACTGTGCATGTTGATTTGTATAAGTGCCCCTTTAAATCTCTCTCTTCAACACCAAGGAAGGACTGAGGTAGATGATTAAGGTATTAGACAGGGGCTTTAGGGGCTCAAGGCTACACAGTCCCTTTAAATTGTTGGCCCTTTGAATAATAAGTAGCCTGTAAAGGGGTCGAAGCAGCTTGATGGGTGGGCAGACAGAGGGAAGGGGCTCCTGGATATAGCTCTTTTAAATTGGCTCTCTGAACCCTGCTGAGTTGTGGGAGTTGCTCCTAGTTCTAGAAAGGGGCTTAACCTGACGGGAGCAGTTCCTGGGCATGGAAACAGGATGCTGCTTAACCAACCAGAATGCCATGCTGAGAAGACTTCAACACCTGCGCTGAATCAATGAAGACTTAATGAAGACCATCCTAGGCACAGAAAGATGCAATCTAGCCACCAATGGAGCATCTGGTCAAATCGCATATAGATTTATTTGTGTGTCGGGGGTAGTGGAGGATAGATCCAAATCAACAGTAATTAAATATTAATTTAGAAGAAAACCTGATGATAGTGCAAGAAGAAGAGGAAAATTGAAATTTTTAATTGTTGTGACTGTGTGATAGGTTTATTGGGGGTAAAAATATAATTGGAGTTTTACCTTTGTGTAAGAAATTCATATTCAAAGCACTTTTACACAGAGTAACTCATTTGCTCCTCCCAACATTCCAGTGAGGTAGGCAGCGCTGATATTGTGGCCCCCATTTAAAATGTCCTCACCTTAAAACATTTACTAAGGCTAAAGGACTTGAGTCAATCACTTACCCATTCTGTGCCTCAGTTTCCAATATGTAAAATGAGGCCATTGAACTAGAGCCCTCCTACAGTCCCAAGTCCTATGGAATCTAAGATTTCCCTACCAATTAAGAAACAAATGGGTAGGTTTTAAACTGTTCTCATATCAATAAGTTAGTTTTGTTTTTACCTTTGAGAAAAAGTATAATTATTGTTCTTGTTAACATTTTGAGAAAAAATATTAACTTTGAACTACATTTCAAAATGTCCTTATTTAATTAAATCATTTTCACACATTATTTAATTTTCAAATCATTTTCAACTTGGATTCTGGAACAGAGCATGCACATTCTGCCCTCTGCTGGCCGTTTTCATTTATGATAACAACACAATGCATCTGTGTAGAAATACACAGCACTGATATATTTATCTAGTCATTTAAAAAATGACGTGCAAAAGAAAAAGGTGTCCAGAAGGAGAGAGCAGTGCGCAATACAAGACCGAGGACTTGCCCATTTGCTTGTATAAATGGAATTCATGATGGGAAACTTTTTTTTTGTATACGATGATCTATATGAGAGTGGACAGAGTGAGAACTCTCCCCTCCATCTCAATCTTTTCCTGCGTCCAATTGCTGAAATATTAATGGCATCTCCCAATTCCATGCTTTCAGATTATCTCATGCTTTCTTAATGGAGACTGTAACTCAGGTCCTCACAAAGTTCTAACTTGTGTGCCATGGATGAGAAGAGAGACCTCATCTTCAAAATAAAATTTCTATCCCCTCTGCCTTCTCTAGCTATTTTAGGTAATATTCAGCTCTAATCTTAATTGACTCCAATACTAGGAATAAATATATGGAAAAATTCAAAAGTCAGATCTGACTTAAAACACCACATGAAACTCTTTAAAAAATAACTTGAAGTATCAGTCAAGGATGATACAATTATTATTTTTTTTAAATTCATGATAAATCTCAACTATCCCCTTATTTTAAATGTCGTTGTCAAGGTTTAATCTTAATTCCAAGGTCCTCATAAGAGGCAGGTCAGACAAAATTGCTTCGCCTTTGATTTATTTCTTTACACAAGCATCCCTTAAATTGGGCTTTTCATATTCTTGAGCTTCCCTGAGCTTGTCTCTCACAAAGCACATGCAGAATTCTGAAACCAGGCATGACATTTGATTTGCAGGAGGGAGACAATGCACTCCTTGTTATTTGAGTTGTCTTTTTTTAAGGGGAGGAAAGATTTTTTTTATCCTATTTGTGGACCACCCATGAGCCTTTCTATTTTGGATCGCTTAATCCTGACAGGACAGAGAAAGGAGACATGTTGCCTTTAGCAGTCCTTTGGACTCTCATGGGTTTTCCTTCCAAAAGGGTAAGTTAATTATTTTAACCTACAGATGAAGGAATGGAAGGGGGCAGGGATAAGAGGGAGGAAACAGGTGTTTTCAACACCTGCATTTCTAGGATTGATGTCATTGAAATCTTTCCCAACAATTAGCTCCATTCCCTACTTTTCTTAAAGGCTGTGCAGAGGGTGGTGTCATTGGAATATGATGCATTTGTGAAATTCTAATTTAGTTGCTACATAAATATAACACTTTAACTGGAGCAAATTATTTTCTAAAAAAAAAAAAAGTTAATTCCAAAGCTATGCTGTTCTAATCAGCAAACATGCCCTGAGTGCCCACTATGGGCAAGATACTGCCCTAGACTCTTAGAGGTATAGAGGATGGAGACAGACCCATGATGTGGTTGGTAGAAATAAAGACATGGAAATACGCAAATAAGAAACAAAGTATAATGTAGGGGGAGGGTGAAAAAGGCAATAATTAATTATGGATTAACTAAAAAATTCCACCTTAATGGGAATCTATCTAAAACACAATGATTGAAAGCATTGGAATTATTAGAAAGGATTCAGGCACTCCTAAAGCAAAGATCGGAAAATCTCAAAATCATACAATGATAGAATTTGATATTTGGAAGAAACCTAAGCGGCCATTGAGTCTACTCTATATCCCCATAGCATACTTGACTATAACAAATCTGAGTCTTCATCTGGCCTCGGCTTGAAGACTTCTAGCAAAGGGGTGGGTGGCAGCCACAACCTCCTAAGGCAGCCCACCCCACCTTTACACAGCTCTGATTGTTAGGAAAGTTTTATTTGCTTTTACTTTTGCTCCCCAGACATGAAGCCTAAATTTATCACTTTGTAACTCACACCCATTGCTCCTGGTTCTGCCCCCTAGGTCCAAGCAGAACAAGTCTAACGTGAACCTCAGATACTTGAAGACAGTTATCTAGCATGTTACCTTCTGTGTCTTCTCTTATCAACATAAAACGCGCCAGTCCTTTGTCATCCTGATTACCCTCTTCTTAGACCATGTTTTTCTTAAACTATCGAGTCTAGTTCAAGATGTGGTCTGGCCAGGGCATAATATAGATTGACTCCTTACCAATTCCTTTTTTATTTCATTTTTGAGAGCAGGTCTCCCAATTTCACTATGGCTGGAAGCGCAGCAGACAGTCGTGCACTCACCACCACTGATGATTGGTATAGACTCTTTGCTCTTCTCCCCTTTTGGCCAGGAAGTGGTTTGTTCCTCCAGCAGACTGTCCCCTCCCCCCAACTCCTGAAGGCTTCTCATAAAGGTGCTGGACTTGTCTGTAGCTCAGAACTCCTGAGCTCAAGCAATCCATCAGCCTTAGTCTCTCCAGGAGAAGGGATTATAGGTGTGTACCAGTATTCTTGGCTGCCACCTCCTACTCCTGTAAGATATGTCTATCTTAAAGCAGTTTAGGAACACAATAGATTATTTGGCTACTACATTATACAGCTGAGTCATATTGAATTTGCAGACCATTAAAACCTTCAGAACTTTTTCAGATAAATTGGTGTCTGGCTATTCATCCCCCAAACCTGTACTAGTGATGTTAAATTTTTTAGCCTAAGCATAAGACTTTACATTTATCACTGCTGAATTTCATTGTATTAGATTTCTTTGAAATGTGTTTCTTTGAAACTTGACTCAATCATACAACGTTACCCATATCTCCCAGTTTAATGGCTCCTGAAAAGCTGATGAGCATGCCAGCAAGTTCAATGATTCCAGAATACCTTCCTTATTTTCCACATCATGTGAAATTTCTGCTGTAATTTATCTTGTATATTCTGATTTTTATATGTTGTCTCCACCAATAGAATATAAGTTCTTTGAGATCAGTCACTATTTTTGCTTTTGTATTCCTAGCACTTAGCACTGTGCCTGGCACATAGTGTTTAATAAATGCTTGCCGATTAATTGATTAGTCAAATACAAAATATATACATTCTCAGCATAAGTGAAAAAAATCTTTTTTTTACAGTATGACAAATCTAACAGAATGGTTCACTCTTTCTATTTCATTTTGTTGTTCCGTCATTTCTGTTGTGTCTGACTCTGTGACCCCGTTTGGAGTTTTCTTGGCAAAGATACTGGAGTGGTTTTCCATTTCTTTTTACAGCTCATTTTACAGATGAGAAAACTGAGGTAAACAGGGTTTAGTGACTTGTCTAGGATCACATACCTGACAAGTATCCAAGGCCAGATTTGAACTCATGAAGAGGAATCTTCTTGACCTCAGAACTGGTATTCTATACACTTCATCACTTAGCTGAGTATTTCATAGTTTCCCCTTCCCCCATTTTTAAAAAAACATTTCTAACAAATGTCCTCCATCAATATCCTCAGATGTTTCATGGTAGTCTATGGTTAATGCCAAGTTAATGCCTGGACTCTCAAAGATTCTGGAGGGCAAGATCTGAGGAGTCCTACCCTGCTGGAAAGATTTCCATTATGAACCCAAATGTCTGTGTCTAGCCTCAAAGGAACAGTCAGCAGTTGATTGATTTTCATTTTTGGATAAAGCAACTCATTCTAGAGAGCTTGCAGTCCATTTTCTAACTGTCAAATGCCCCATTGTTCTTCCTATCTATTGAATCCCTCCCCCGCTATCTTTAGCTATGTTCTACCTATTCAATTCTTTTAAAATAAAAGGAAAAAAGTATTTGCATCAGATATTTCCATGGCATATAGAAAATTGATTCAATTATACGGCCCAAGTAATTCAGAAATTTAGAGATGGAAGGAACCTTAGAGGTCACTGAAGTCCAACCTCTTCATTTCTGAGGAAGAAATAGGTCTAGGGAGATGAAGACCTAAGGTTATAAAGTAACTGGTAGATCCAGAATCAAGATAACTGGTGGCTCAGTGGATAGGACACTGGGCTTGGGGTCAGGATAATTTCACAAAATTGCTTTTTTTCTTAATCATTTTTAGGGAAATGCTGGGTGAATGAGGGAACCATATATTTAGAAATGGAAGTAATGTTTCAAAAAATCAATAAAAATCACTTGACTATCCCATATCCTAAAATTATCTTCCTGTGTCCTCCTTTTCACTGATATCTCCTAAAAATAATTGTCCACATTTTCTACTGCTTGCTCATTATTCATTCTTTAACTCTTTACAATCTGTCTTCCAGTCTCACTACTCTTCTGGAACTCTTTTCAAGCTTACCAACAATCTCTTAGTTGCTTATAGTAGCTTTTTCAGTTCTCACTTGCATTTTGAAGGAATTCAGAGATTATACTGAAGGAAGTTGGAGATTATACTGTATAAAGCAGAGATGAGGAGGCAGTTCATCCTGAGCATGGTGGGGTAGCCACTCTCTAAAGAGAAGGAGATAGATGGAGGTTTGTATTTGAGGAACAGAGAGGAGAGCAGCTTGACTAGCCCATAGACTATGGAAAGGGATGTAATGTATAATGAGATTGGAAAGGTAGCTTGAGGTCAAGTTGTGAAGGGCTTTAAAAACTGGAGGAGTTTATATCGGATCCAGAAAGTGATAGGAAGGCACTGGAGTTGGCTGAGTAAGGGAATGGCATGTTCAGATCTACACTTAAGGAAAATCAGCTGCATGAAGGATGGATTATTTTGGAGAGAATATTGAAGCAGCAAGTTGAGTTAGGAGGCCATTACAGTATTTCAGGAGAGAAGTGACAAGGAACTGAACTAGGATGGTTGTTATATGAGTTGTGCAAAGCATGTGAGAGATGTTGCTGAAGTAAATACAGCAAGATTTAGCATTTAATTGGATATGTGGCATGAGAGAGAGAGAGAGAGAGAGAGAGAGAGAGAGAGAGAGAGAGAGAGAGAGAGGAGGTGTTAAAAAGCTAGTAGACTAGAAAAAGGGTAGTATCCCAGACAGAAATATTAAGTTTATTTCTATATATTGCAGAGTTTAAGGATGAAACCTTCACATGTAGCCTGTACAGAGTTGGGGCTTGGTTGATTTTGTATTAGTTGGCACTCAAACCAACTCTGATTCCTGTCTATTACTGGCTGATTTCCTTATTAATTTTCTTCCAAGGTTCTAAAGCAATTGAGGAAATGTATGTTTTTTATTCCTTCATAAATTAATGGAAATATATAATCTTTTTCATTAATCACTTAACTGAGACTCCTCTGCCCATAAGCTTTCTCTTCTTTTCCTTTTCTACAGCATAGCAACAACATCAGTATTGTTGGATATACAATTCATTAATAATGTAACAAGTAAACAAAGATATGCCATAAAAAAAGATCACAGTCAGAGGTGCCTCTATCCATCACTGCAACTGATGACATTTTCACAGACATTGGAACCACAGTTCTGTGACTTGGCTCTCAACATAGCAGTTAAAACCTCTTATCTAATTGTGTTCTTTCCAAATAAAAGTTAAACTCTGCTTTTTTCAAAATGTTTCTTCAAACTCCTCCTCAGTCTCTCAGGGGAAAAAAGTTCTCTTAGTATTTTTCTCTATGATTCACATAGTTTCTCTAACTCTGATAGTTAACTCTGTAAAAATGACACTCTCCTCAAGATTCTGTTCCCTCTAGAGATACAGTAACAGTATCCAACATTTCTGTAGAGGTGCTATTGAAGCTTTGGTTGCATATATCCCAGGAGAACATAAACTCATAAAAGGCAGAGAGTGTCTTGATTTTGTCTTTTTATCGTTAGGGTTTAGCATAGTACTTTGAATATATTGGGTGTTTAATAAATATTTGTGAAATTGAATTGAATACATACCCCAAACATCTTCTCTCCATCTACCCTACTTCTGTAATCTGACATGAGTCCATGCCTTGGAGAGTTTAACTCTTTGAAATCAGAAATTTCCACCCTGGGACTCATACTATATTGACTGGTGAATGTCTCTCATGGCCCGCTGTATCTAGGATGGTTCCAGCCATGGTTATATTATCTTCTGGTCATGTTCTCATCATCTCCCCACCCACCACCCATGTATTCTCCCTTACCATCTTCATTTTCCATCTCTGATGCTATACCCAAATACTGTCATTGGTATATCAATGGAAATGGTGCATCAATCAGCTCCGCTAAAGTTCCATGCAGCTTCCCCATGATATTTCAAGCCTAATCTCTTGTTCCTAGACAATAATCTTCTATATAGGTTGTCATTCCCTATTAGAATGTGGGCTGTTTGAGAACAGGAACTCTACCTAGCATTTAGTACAGTGCTTCCAACAAAGAAGCATTTTCATTCTTTTTTCATGTTTCATTCTTTTGTTTTTCATGTAATAATCTAACTATCTATGTTAGTGTCAAGTTCCATTACTAAACTAACTCCCAGCTCATGATGTTCAGGACCAGTATCTTAACACAACTTTGTGTCTCCCCAGTTCTCTGAATGCAGTAGATACTTTTTTCTTAAAAAATGCCTGTTACAAGTAGTAATGAAGTAAGGTACCTTTTAATATAGTGAGGGGAGGGTGAACCTTCCCTCAGCAATTACATTAGTTCAGGAAATTTTTTTTTCTTTTTCTTGAGAACACCTGATATCTCCTCCTTCAGAGCAGAAAGCATGGAGACAATGACGAGAGAATACCGTATCCGTTTTCAGAGACAGTCTCTGTTTTGAATGTTTTTTGTTTAATTGTACAATGGGGTAAATAGAGGGAAATCATAATAGTATTAAGAAAAACCATCAATAAAATATGATTTAAATGTACAAAAAAATTGAGTGATCAAAACAAGATTTTGAATTAGAAATGGAATTTTAGTTTCAGATGGCAATCAGACTGTATTTCAGCCTGCAAATTCTCAGAAGACAGGGCTCATGCAATTTTGCATACTTGGAAATAGTCTAAATTCTGTCACCTATAGGGACATTTCATAAATACTACTTGAAGATCATTATCGGTTCTAGAGCACAGATGTGATCTGGGGGTTGGCAGGTAACTTTGATTTAAATGTCTGGGTTTCTTTATTAGTCACTGAGGTTCAGTGTCTATACATGGGCAAAATGACACTAGCTGCCTATTTCCTAGGGTGAGAATAAAGGACTATTTATACCTTATTCAAAGAAACAATTGAAATGTAGTCTGTAATTGACTTTACTGGTCCCAGATCTTAGTGAGACAGGAAGATGGCTTTTACCATCCAGGCTGGTAGAGAATCAGCAAATAGAGAGCTTTTGACACAGTTTTGGCAGAAGTCGTAAGGAGGATATTTTTTCTGTTTATGCAACTTTTCCCCTCTGATCTCTAGCTAGTTTATCGACCCTTCTATTGAGCTCTAATAGTGATAGGAATAGCTAGCATTTGTAGAGTTCTTCAAGATCTACAGAGAGCGTTACAAATATCATCTCATTTCATCCTTTTAACAACTCTTGTAGGCAGGAGCTATTATAATCCCCAGTTACACATGGAGAAACTGAGGCAGGCAGATTAAGTGACTTGCCCAGGGTCACACAGCTAGTAACTGTATCATCTAAGTTCGGGTCTTATTGACTTCAGTCTAGCTCTCTATGTACTTCATTGCCTACCCTGGGCTGCTTCCTGGAACCCCAAAGAAGGGAAGCTGTCTGGAGGGGACTGTGAATTGGCTAAGTGGACAGCTAAATTGGTGAGAATGGGGTAAAAATAACTTCGACGCAGACCAGTACTTTGGGATACAGGGCCAGCTGAAACAAGGGACTGTTCGGAAAGGAACTGAAGAATTGATTGGTAAATATTTACCAAAAATTACCTTAACAGTTCTGTAGGCTTTTTATTTCCATAGTATGTTTTTCTAATGATTTTTAAAAAAAAAATTATTTAGTGAGGGGAGAAGCCAAGAAGGTGGAGTAGAAAGACACACTTATGCTAGCTCCGAAACCACAGCCTATAAAATATCTGTAAAGAAGAACTCCTAACAAATTCTGGAGCAGTGGAAGCCATGGAACAACAGAGTGGAGGAGATTTCTGTTCCAGAAAGACCTGAAAAACCCTCAGCAAAAGTCCGTTGCGCACGGGACCAGAGCAGAGCCCAACCCTGCCTTGGCCATGCAGCCCCGGGAGTTGCAGATCTGAGCAGGCGTCAGGGACAGAATCTCCGGCAGCCACAAAGATCCCTCCACCCACAGATGCACAGGTCAGTGAGAGAGACTTCTGGGCTACCCAAGACGGGAGTGGGGAGTCTCCATAACTCAGGCCCCCTCAGGAGGCAGCAGCAGAGGCAGCGGGTGGCCAGAGGCTCCCAAAGCAAGCAGGACCTCGAGTCCATTACTGAAGGTCTCTGCATAAACCCCCTGAGGGAACTGAGCCTGGGAGGTGGCCCTGCCCCAACCTGAGCACCAGAAATTAAGGTCCCATTGAATAGCAGCCAGGTCTGCCACTGAAAGCCCTGAGGCTGGGGAGCAGCATTTGAATCTCAGACCCCAAGCACTAACTGGGTGGATCTAAGCGGGGGTGGAGAGGAATCTCAGAAGTCAAGTAACTGGCTGGGAAAATGCCCAGAAAAGGGAAAAAAAATAAGACCATAGGAAGTTACTTTCTTGGTGAACAGATGTTAGCTCCTTTCCTTTCTGAGGAGGAGGAACTATACTTACCATCAGGTAAAGACAGAGGAGTCAAGCCCTCTGTATCCCAAACATCTGAAATAGATATCCAATGGACTAAGGCCATGGAAGAGCTCAAAAAGGATTTTGAAAATAAAGTTAGACAGGTGGAGGAAAAACTGGGAAGAGAAATGAGAGAGATGCAAGAAAAGCATGAAAAATGGGTCAATACCTTGCTAAAAGAGACCCAAAAAAATGCTGAAGAAAATAACAC